>JBAMJV010001024.1:0-191186 GCA_037951105.1 Echinarachnius parma | reverse complement strand
ACAAATTTGAAAAATGAAAGAAATACATAAGGTGTGCCCCAATCAGTCCGACCACGCTACACCACTGACTCGGTGTATCCCTATAACATTGCCCCAGTGCTGTAACCCTAAATCAAAGTAATTTAGTGTCACATTCATTTGATTTAAGGTTACATATATATATGTATCATTATTGTTTGATAATCCGGCATGCAGCCCGGCTTTAGCTTATAGACACGACTTCAAAATAACAGTCTAAGTGTTTATTGGATACAAAAAAGAAGGATTTTACCCTTACCTTTTCATTGTCTTTGTCGATAAGACGGCCCCCGGCCCGTTCTCCTCACCCCCCCCCCCCCCCCCCCCCTCCAGCGTATGCTACGCCACTGTTCATAGAGTTAAAAATCTATGATTCGACTGTTCTGCTGAAATTATCTTAAGGGGGAGTGAACATGTCACTATTGGCCATTTATGATCATATTTAATAATATTACATAATCTAATTTGCATATTTTCACGTAATACCATGACGCGTACAGAACAAGATAATCTAGGAAGGGTGATACAATAAATAAAACTATTGATATGGGGACATTTTGGATCATAAAGGAAATTGTTTCTGGCATTCATTTACAGGTGCACATGCATGCAATGATTTTAAATTTCGAGACGGTACTCCCTAATTTGCATATTTAAGAATATAACTTCCAATAAGAAATATAAAAGTTTAATTATCTCGTCCAACTGTGACATGGAGTAAACTATAGGTTGCCATTTTGACCAAAGTTGGGCAATTTCATATACACTTGAAATCAGCATGATATCTACCTAATTTGTATAATTATGCTACACGAATCGAACAAATAAAAATTGATCCTGATCAATATAGTAACGACTTATGCTTCTTGTCGAGGGTTTAAATTGTAAGCATACTGGGGGTAAAGTTGTCGCCCCTATACTTCAGGCCCCCGCCTAAAAAACAACAGATAACTGAATATAGTTATATGGTCATCAACGTCTTGTTCATCATAAATGAGGGTAAAAGTTCATGAAAAAGACCTAAATAGTTTCAAAAGCAACCTTGAACTGCTCCAAAGACTGAGGGCAGTTCGATGATGTTCCGAGGTATAGCTCGTCCCATGAATTTTAAAGTGTCCATTGAAGAGCCTAGTCTCATACATTATAGATGCAGGGGGAAGAATCCCCAAAATAATAGAATCTAGAAAGCACTTCACATGAAGATTTAGCGCCCTTTTTGCCATTCTTGTGTCGAAGGACACAATTACTGGATTTAAGGGAGCCTAATTCCCACATTATGGCCGCTAAAATTGTCCCCAAATCCCGCACGTAGTAGGCCTACGTTGGGCATGCGACGGTTAATTCTTGCGTTTGAACGAGATAATATTATTACGTTCGAACGTGATAATTATTACGTTCGAACGTGATAAGTATTACGTTCGAACGTGATAAGTATTACGTTCGAACGTGATAGTATTACGTTCGAACGTAATAATTATCACGTTCAAACGTGATAATATATTTTTTCTATACATGTCCCTTCTGGGGCTTCGTAGTATCGTACTTGGTACGATAAAAAAATCACTACAAAATCTATCGAACGATTACAAAATCACACAAACGATTACAAAATCACACAAACGATTACCAAATCACACGAACGATTACAAAATCACACAAACGATTACAAAATCATTGATTTTGTTACAAAATCACACAATCGATTACAAAATCACACAAACGATTACCAAATCACACGAACGATTACAAAATCACACAAACGATTACAAAATCATTGATTTTGTTACAAAATCACACGAACGATTACAAAATCACACAAACGATTACAAAATCATTGATTTTGTTAACAAAATCACTCAACAGGATTGATTTTGTAACAAAATCATTTCTGTCGATTGATTTTGTAACAAAATCATTTTTTTTGCTTGATTTTGTAACAAAATCATTTCTGTCGATTGATTTTGTAACAAAATCATTTTTTTTTGCTTGATTTTGTAACAAAATCATTTCTGTCGATTGATTTTGTAACAAAATCATTTTTTTTTGCTTGATTTTGTGACAAAATCATTTCTGTCGATTGATTTTGTAACAAAATCATTTTTTTTGCTTGATTTTGTGACAAAATCATTTCTGTCGATTGATTTTGTAACAAAATCATTTTTTTTGCTTGATTTTGTAACAAAATCATTTCTGTCGATTGATTTTGTAACAAAATCATTTTTTTGGCTTGATTTTGTGACAAAATCATTTCTGTCGATTGATTTTGTAACAAAATCATTTTTTTGCCTTGATTTTGTGACAAAATCATTTCTGTCGATTGATTTTGTAACAAAATCATTTCTGTCGATTGATTTTGTAACAAAATCATTATTGTTGGTTGATTTTGTAACAAAATCATTTCTGTCGATTGATTTTGTAACAAAATCATTATTGTTGGTTGATTTTGTAACAAAATCATTTCTGTCGATTGATTTTGTAACAAAATCATTATTGTTGGTTGATTTTGTAACAAAATCATTGATTTTGTAACGGAATCCATGTGTTTACACTTGGCGCCCCATAGCCGGTGGGCTAGAACTAGAAGTGAGCCACGCGCCCACGCCGGTCTTGCGGGCAGGCGAAGCCATGGCTAAGGTGTCCCTCTCTCATACTCGGCTTCTCTGGCCGTCTCGACAATCTGGACTAATACTAATAGTAATATACTCGGCCTTAAAACGATGGTTTGCCATCTACCTTAGATAATCCAAGAACCGGTAATGTTTAATCACATTAGATTTAGAGAGATCAGTTGACTTGTCCTAGCATCTTTCAATGATTTATTAATCATTGATTTGTATTGCGGTCCCGACTCCTGCCTGGCCCTGGTTAATAATAATTTATTTAAATTTAGATTAAAAACAAGAAAGATTCCGAGAGTGAGAGACTGACCCTAGGCCTGGCTTATTGTTTTCTTCCAGCCACTGCACTGACATTCAATTTGTCCTGCAAACACATGCCAGCCCCAGACTGGAAAGCATTAATTCACATTTTTATCTGATGTTTTTGTTCAACCCCTTACTCTGATTGCACGTTTAGGATGTATCGTTTGTACTTTTGTAGCCCATTCTAAATCATTGATGACAATACAAAATGATGGACCAAGAAATGTCTATTAAAGTAATAAAAAAACTTCTTTTCAAGGATTTTTTTTTTTACGTTTACTTAACTGGCTCTTGACTGAAAAGTAAATGTAGTACCTAATCATCAGTTTATACCCTAAAGTCAATCAATCAATTTTTCATTTTTTAAATGAGACTTTACAGGAGCTCGTTTGTCATTTCACTGTTTTCAGGAGCTAATTACTAATTTGCACTCTCTGAACAGATGTATTTTTTAACTATTTTGGTCTAGTATTTTCATTCCACATCAAGAACATGTTAGTGAAATTAAGTGAATATTTTTTCTTATGAATGTTATATTTTTTTCATCTCATAGCAATATTTTGAGGATGTGGTTCAACAAGGACTGGCGACTGGTGATAGACTGGTGTTACAGTGGTACTTCAGGATTACTTATCTGCCGGTTCTTTACTCGCTATGCACAGCTAGTCAGCTATCCACAGGCACAGGTATTCTTTCTACTATAATTTAATCATCCCACTTATTTTTTGTGCAGGATTCTTTTTTTTTTCGTCATAGGTTAGCTTTTTCCCCGTTATTTATAATTAAGTATTAATTTGGATAAGAGGAATAATTATGGCCATTCAAGTTTTTCTTTTCATATTTTGAATTCATTATTTATTGGTATTATACATCCTAACTATCTCGGAGATCAACTTCTCAGTGAATTTATTTATTGGTTTGTTACAATGAATGATTAAACTTTAAGCTATATAAATAATTCAAGCAAATTTCTTCATTGTGTTCAATATCATTTGTCACCTTCTTATTCAATTTATTTGCATGTTTTGGTCATTTGTGTTGATAACTTTTATTACTCTACATGCATTTTGAGGTCAAGACAATTTATTTTAAAGTTTATAATGTTTATAAAGTTTTATTAATATTAACTCATTCATGACTGTTCCCTAAAAATACTCCCCTCTGTTTTCCATGGACTCGAGAATATGTTATACCAAAATCAATAAATGGGCTGAAAGTGCAATTGCTATCTATAGTCTAACATTCTTTCTCTGTGTGTGTTTGCATTCTTTAATTACAGATCTTCGGACTATAGGAGCATGACAGATCACCATGGATGTTATCACCTAGTATGTGCATTGAGGAAGAATCTTTGAAGGAGTGCCATGTAGCTCAGAGGTTAGAGACTTATAGAGCATGACCTTGCAAAAGTTGACGTCTCTAGTCATTTTAGTTGGTGAAATCATTTGCAGTGATACAGAATTAAAATGATGCAAGAAAAATGATATTTCCATAATCTAATTGTCTAACCCTCAGGCTCATTTCTTTTCTATTCTGAATCTATATTATAGATTTCCATTTTCCTCATGGTCAAGTTAAAAGAAAAATGATAAAATCGCCCCATATCAAAATTGATTGAATCACTTTCATTGTAGGCAAACCTGAATAGATGTAATATTTTGTTTGTGAAAATTGATCATTATTATAGTGGAACCTCTTTATAAGGAGACCTGTTATCACATAAGTTACCTGATAATGATATAGTGAGGTAATTGCTTTAAACCCAAGGCTATCTGAGAACCATCATGCTCGTTATAACAAGGTTTCACTTTACAGATTGGTAAAAGATCTTAGTTAGACTGATGAAATGGCTGTTACAACCTTTTGTTATTTCAAGATCTGAATTTTAAAAATGTTCCCAGGTATTTTCTGTAGTATATTATTAGGGTCTTTTTCTTCCGTTTTGGTACAGTCCACCAGCGCGGTGTATTTTTCGTAGGAAAACCCAGACTAGTTGCAGTCTAGACAATTCTAGATTTGCCTAACTGAATGTAGGTCAAACAGTGACCTGTTGTTGTACTTGTAAACAACATAAATTATGTAGACTGCAATTGCATTGTACATGTGATGTGCATGGGGTGCATGCATAGCTTTAGGCATGCACTTTGTGTATACAACCAGAGTGTATAACCAGTGTGTACATACAAGCTGATTTTCATATACTCTCCCAATGAGTTCAATAAACGATGCATGAAAGAATGCATTCTTAACTGAAACGAATGGTGCGATGTGTAATTATTGGTGGTTTAGACGACCAGCCTTCAATTTACCTCAACATGCATGCAGAGATTACATTTCCAAGCCCCTTCTCAGGCTAGCTTTAAAAACATTTTTTTCCTTCATATTATAATTATCTCTCAAGTCTCAACCATTTGCTTTGTCTTTCAAAAATAGGACATCATGTTTAAATCTATTCAACTCTCACTCATTCATTTGATTTACAGTCAAATTATAATGTATTACAAACTTGGTCTCGGTATGTAGATAAATAGATTCATGCAAAAGCCACATTTTTATCAATGAATGGTTTACTTGCATTTTTTGATTGCATCCATCTACAACTTTCAATATTGCAAACAAAATAATCTATGAAATATCATAATTCAAGAACAAATCTTATTACTTTGGTATCTAATGTTTATTTCTTATTTTTAAATTGAAGCTAAATGAGAGATATTTGTTATTTTGTTGGCACACTGATTGTGGTGATAATGGTTAGTGGATGATGTTGAGTGTCATGGTGGAATTCCTGATTGAAGAGCTCCTCTTAACTAACAGGGTGTATGAAGTGTGGCATGATAGTCTTATATTTTCCCCTTCAGGTCAGGATATTTTTGTCAAATCATTGCAAAACATGTATGTTTTACTATTTTGACCCCCTCCTGTTAAATGATTAGTTGAAAGGTGGCTATGATTGATAGTGATTCAAGAAATTGATGTAAATTATTTTGTTTTGATAAATGGTGCAT
This sequence comes from Echinarachnius parma, assembly GCA_037951105.1. NCBI lineage: Eukaryota > Metazoa > Echinodermata > Echinoidea > Clypeasteroida > Echinarachniidae > Echinarachnius > Echinarachnius parma. The sequence continues at coordinate 185,239 of JBAMJV010001024.1, read as the reverse complement.
AGTCTTCAAGCCTGAAGCTGCACTTTATTGGAAGAGGAATAAGACATCGACATCTATTCACTGGAATATTAAAGGCTTGATTCTGGACCACCCCCATCCTTTACCCAAATGAGAAACAAAATGGAAGTATTATGCCAGTTTCCTTTTACGCTGCCTAGCTTCCTTTTTTTGTTGTTGATCGAGTTCCTGGAGTAAAGATTTACAAAATAATTCTATCTACTTTAGGCATTAAACACCCTTTACATCTACAATGCAATCATGACCACATATTCAATGAAAGATAATAAAGGGGTTCAAATAAGTAAGCCTACACTCCTAAAGAATGGACACCATGTTTATTTTGGGTAATTTCTCCCCACTCATGATCATACTGGTTGATGCAGGCAACTATGTACATGCCGTTGGGGTTGGATAGTCTTATACCCCCCCCCCCCCCCTACAAAAAAAAAATGCAATTTGCACATGATTTGAATTGACTTTTCTTTTTGTTTTGCAAACCAGATCTAATTTAAATGTAATTAAACCTGGTCAAACGTACTATTACCCCAAATAAGGGCTTAAGGCTAAGACCTATCTAAATAGGGCCTACCCTAGCCTGCCTAGGCTACGTCTAAGCTAGACATTTCTTTTATTAACTTGACTCAACAAAAACAGGTATCAAATTCAAGCGAGTAAAAAGGTCCAATAAATAGTCAATACAACACTCAAAGATTGAGGTGAAATCTCCAAGAACAAGACTAAGTTACATGATTTGGGTTGGAATTGATAAACTGGATCTCCTTCAATATGATACAAAGTAGGCCATACAATAAGGTAAAAATAAAACCACCGCTTTCGTATAAAAACCGAGACGCGGGACCGAGACTGACTGCATGAAGATGAGCTAGCGTCGAGTCAGAGCCGGAGCAGAAGCCCGGTGAATGAGCGGCAGACTAGCCTCGCCTGCCGCCGACCCGACCGGCGTAGCTCATTCTCAGACACCGTATCGCGAAGTCACTTGCCGGTCACTATCGTACGTATACAATGTCAATGGCAAATGCCAATGGGCAAGAGTAAGTCGCAAATTTGTTGTAAATAAAGCACATTAATGTGCTTAATCGGCAGAGTCGCCACAGAGTCTAGTTCTAGTTTAAATGATGTTATACGCTAACGTCAGTTAATTATCCTAAGTCTAAGACAGGAATAAATAGCATACAAATACAATTCCGGCATTTTGAAGAATGCTCGTTTTTGTCGTCTGCTTAATATCTTGATACGTCATCCTCACTCACAAACGGTTTGTGTACACACAGTTTTGCCGACAAAAATTGTTATTATCATGAAAATACCGATGCGGTTTATTTTAATAAGACTATGATTGGAATGAGCGATTTTGTAAAAAATTCCCAGATTCATGAAATGTCAAACAAAATTATATATTTAGTGTCAATCTGTACAAAATCGGACTTCTGGTCTATTTATCAAATCTACAATCTACCGAAAAACGTTACTGTCAACTGGGGCGCCCTTCGAAATGGTCACAAAAAATAATTCGCGATTTCTCATAGACTGCGTGTATAACAATATACGAGTTGACCTTCCTGAAGGCAACACGGTCTCGTGTTTACCGCCCTCAACGTTCGTTGGTTAGAATTAACAAGTCTTAGCTCATACAACTTATGTTTTCTTTCCCACTCGTATACAGCTACACACAAAAAAAATATATCCTTCCCTAAAACCTGGGGGGGGGGGGGATGATTGTACATCTCATCCCCCCCCCCCCCCCACCTTGTGAGCTGGGGGGGATGCATCCCCCTCATCCCCCCCCCCCCCCCCCCGTTGTCTATACGCCCCTGTGTCAAAGCTATACACCGTGAATATGAATCCATTTTTATACAAACTTTATGTCAAAATAAGACAACAAATGTTACAGGCTGCATTTATCGACCACCAGCCAAAGGCAAGTGTATTATAGGGATTTCATGGATCAATTATTAATACATCAATAATTAAAAGGATTATATCTCAGTGGGCGGATTTTAAAATAGATTTGCTGAATTATGATGTATAGTCCAACACCGGGAGCCCAACATATAACATGTTGTCCGTACGCCCCCCCCCCCCCCCTAAAAAAAAAAAACATTTTAAAGAAAATATTGTGCATGCCTTTGTGATGTTTTGTTGAAATACGGTGATTACCTATATTTAGAGAGATAATCAACAACTATTTAAAAACCTCTTTTGTAATTTTTTGAAAAGAGAAAGCATTTTAATTTTTTTTGTAACGGCTGGTTCAAAATAATCGAATAATTATGGGGCCCCATAATAATTAATCGTTATGTTACTGGACATTTTAGCCGTTTCTGAACCGATTTTGATCAAATAAAGTTTATTCTGTCATTAAAATTGTATGCTCTTCCAAATTTGACACTCAGACTTTCATTATCTCACAAACAAATTATTTTAAGTAGCGCCCTCTATACCTAAACTCAACTATCCCTTTAATACAGTGTTCCTATTTAAGCGCATTATATTTGGGCAAAATCAAGTCAAATTCGCGAAAAGTCACTGAAAGTAGGCCTATATAATTTCGGGCGGTAAAAGTGTGAGAAGATGGTATATATTTGGGCAAAAGACCTTAGCCCGGGCCTCAGCCCCCCTAGAAAAATGTGCTCCTACGCCCATGCTCCCAAAGAACCATTGCAGGCCAGTCTCTTGTACATAATTATGTTTGAAATTATGTTTGAAATTGTATTATACGTTTTCAACTGTAATGTATTCCCAAGTATACCGTACAAACAATAATATTTCCTGTACTTGCATCTACAAAGAAGGTTGAAGCCTGAAGGACGAGCACAAACAAGTTTCCTTGGTGTTTTTATCCAGTTGTGGATTCTATCAAGTATCGACGTAGACGCGTAGCTAGACAACCATATTATTGAATAGGCTCATTATTGGCGTGTGGGAAGATCGATGTATAAATCAATTATTATCATGATCAATATCATCATTACTATCATCATCATCGTCATCATCGTCATCATCATCATCATCATCATCATCATCATCATCATATCATCATCATCATCATCATCATCATCATCATCATCATCGATCATCATCATCATCATCATCATCATCGATCATCATCATCATCATCGATCATTATCCTCATCCTCATCCTCATCATCACCACCGTCACCTTCGACATGGTCACCATCATCATCATTTTAATTACCATCAGTCACCATGCATCAACACCACTACCACATTTACAATCGACATCATCATCATCATCATCTACGTCGTAGTCATCATCATCACTGTCGCCGCGGCGCGCCATCACCGTCTCCATCACCGCCGCCATCACCGTCGCCATCACATCACCATCACCGTCGCCGTGGCGGTGCCATCGTCGTCTAATTCGCCCTGGAGCCCAAAATTGTTCGCGCGACGAGCGCAGATGGCGCGCTAGACATTGCATGCATGCATGCTTTGTATCCCTATGCATTATTATGCATGCATGCTGCAGCTGGTTAATTAAGTTGTACGTACCATATACCGCGGCCGGCCGGCCGGCCGCGGCCGGTGGCGCGCTGGCTCTAAATTTGCTGTACGTCGCGATCGATCGAGACATCGATATCGGACGTCGTCCCAAACATCCATAAGAAAACGGTATGTATTGGTGTCTTACAGCGAATTTCATGACATATTGTCGAAGATAATGTTTTATAAGAGGTCATGGCATTATTAGAAACCTGAGAATAAATTGACAGTTAACATTTTAATGGAATGAGTTGATTTTAAAGTGGAGTGATGGATACCGTTCCGCCTCCTTGGCCTGAGCCGTAGTCACGCTGTGGTTTCCCCCGTGTCTGTCGGGGTGCAGGTGAAGAAGTGGTCAGGGTGATCGCGGTTTAGCTGCTGCCAACCGAGGCCTAATCAGTTGAACTGTGTCTGTCTGTGCAACCAATAATGGCAATGCCATAATTTGAATGATTAATATGATTGATGTCTTTTAAGTTGTACAGTAGTCAGTGTGTATGATGTTGTGTGCATTTGTATGATCACAATTTACTGTAAACGTAAACGGGGTAATGTTCGCGGTGCATTCATTTTCGCGCTGATGTCGGCGTCCGCGAATATTAAAACCCGCGAATATAAATGCGCGATTTGCAATGCGTGTGAACACTTGCTCGGCCGCGAAATAAAAAATCAGCGAATGTGTTTCTGTGTCGCTCAGTGCGAAATATTAATCGCGCAAAAATAACAACGTTTATAGTTACATTATTTAAATTTGCAGAATTACTCATTTTATTTTAACTTTTTGTAATTTTAGTAGTAATTACTATTTTTATTATTTTTTATTCAAGCCTTTCTTTTTCAATTTAAGTAAAAAGATTAGTTGTACATTTAAGTTTTACTTTAAAATGTATGTTTGATTGGGTGACCTACTGCCTGGCAAAAGATATTTCCAACAGTTTTACTTAGCGTTAGACAAACAAATTTTAAAAATCTTACAAATTTCTTAAAACTTTACTCACAGTCACACATTGAGAAAATAGTGCAGATTCTGATGCAATTATAACTAAGATTTGCAAAAAAGAATGGATGCTCTGCCTCTACAACTACGGAATACAATTGAATGAATTGTCTGGCTGGAAGTGATATTTTACTGGCTATGGTCCCTCAAAGTCAAGGCTCTAAAACACACTTGCTACATGTAGCCTGCCTTGGGCAAGTAACAAAAGTTATTATTTTTAATTTTATTGTCATGTTGAAAATCAGGCATTTATTTAACCTGTTCTCTATTTTTGCAATCCCAATTAATGAAGGGCCCACCAGGTTCCCATAAGCAGTATTTAGGTTATGATTTGGAATAGAAAATCATGATTTATGTTCTGCTATGTAAAATTGTTCAAGTGTGAAACATTTATCTGAAAACTTTTGGCCAATGGATGTTGCTGCTTGGCAAGGGAATACATGAGTCACTTGCCCAATCAGACAAGCAAGAATGTTTTTTTGTTTGTAAAACCCTGGGTCACTAGGCTAGTGTAAGTCAACTTAGTCAAGCCATGCTTTACTAATGGTCCAAACCATGAGCCATAGAATCTATGATTTTTATATTGGTAATGGCAGTAACGCTATAATATGGTTGAATAAACTGAAATGAATTGGTAAGTGTTCATCACCCGGACGGCCCTCTGAGGCAGGTGATTGGTGGTACTCATACAGATATTACCATGATTTGTGTGGAGCAGGCAATGCATCATAGACAGAGCTGCCAAGTAGTACGGTTTGGCCGTATTTAGTATGATTTTTTAATGTTAATACTGATTTTAATAAAATACTGATTTCCTCAGCAAAATACTGATTTTTGGGTATGAGTAGTGAATACTGAAATGCTCAAATGAAACCTGCAAAGCTTTGCAAAGATAATGGGCCGTATGCATAAAAACAAGCAATTGCTTGTGCTAGCCTTTTGCTTGAATCGGTATGCACACAAACAAGCAATTGCTTGTAAGCAAAAGCTTTTGCTTACAAGCACAAGCAATTGCTTACGGCTCGTAAGCAAATGCTTACCAAACAAGCAATTGCTTAAAACCGTATGCATAAAACGAACCTTTTACTTGTCTTGATAAGCAATTGCTTGCGTTTTTTTCAAGCACCTCCGGACCAGCTTGAGCTCTTGCTTACTCAGGGCATTCGCGTTTAAGGATCAAATTTTCATACCGTTTCAGGATGATTACAAGCTCCTTATTTCAGAGATTATGTTGTGATTTCATATTTAATCAAATTCCTGTTATTTTAGACTTTTTACGGCAATTTTTGTCCATCGATCTGCACAGAAACCCCCCTGATGCTCTGTGCCGTTTCTTCGCTATTTGTGTAAGAAAAAAATACTACCACCAGGTCGGGCACGAAGCATTGTTGTCCTGCAGTGCGATGTTCGCACAACCGTAACGATCCTTTGTCCAACACGTAAGCAAATGCTTGGCAGTGCAAGCAAAAGGTTTGAGCACAAGCAAAAGCCTGTGCATATGAATTCAAGCAATTGCTTGAACTTGATCTTTTGCTTGACAAGCTCTTGCTTGTGCTTAAAGCAATTAAATAAGCAATTGCTTGTCTTTATGCATACGGCCCATTGCATGGATGGTGTCTGATAATCAACAACCAACACATGTATTGCCAAGTACTCTGTGCTACAAGGAGATATATTGTGTATTGATTGATGGATAACACCATGATACTGCTAGTGAGAAAGAGAAGACAAAGTCACTTTTAGGACTTTAGAGGTAATAATGTTAAAAGTTTGAAAGCCTTGTAGAAACCAAATGTAGCTCTGTTTTATAGTTGATGACGATGAGTATTCTTATTAAATCTGAACATTGTGCATCACTCAAAGGATGTTCTGACCTACATGATGGTATGACATGATGTACAGTCAAACCTGTCTTAGTGGCCACCTGTCTACATGATGGTATGACATGATGTACAGTCAAACCTGTCTTAGTGGCCACCTGTCTACATGATGGTATGACATGATGTACAGTCAAACCTGTCTTAGTGGCCACCTGTCTACATGATGGTATGACATGATGTACAGTCAAACCTGTCTTAATCCACCACCTGTCTACATGATGGTATGACATGATGTACAGTCAAACCTGTCTTAATGGCCACCTGTCTACATGATGGTATGACATGATGTACAGTCAAACCTGTCTTAATCCACCACCTGTCTACATGATGGTATGACATGATGTACAGTCAAACCTGTCTTAATGGCCACCTGTCTACATGATGGTATGACATGATGTACAGTCAAACCTGTCTTAGTGGCCACCTGTCTACATGATGGTATGACATGATGTACAGTCAAACCTGTCTTAGTGGCCACCTGTCTACATGATGGTATGACATGATGTACAGTAAAATCTGTCTTAATGGCCACCTGTCTACACAGCCAACCTGCGTATTACAGGCCATCAAAAGAGATCCCTGGTAAAGCTAAGCGATGCTAGCAAACATGTCTTTAAGTTTATAGGTCTGAGGTCACCTGTCTACAGTGGCCATTGTTCCCGTTTCTCAAGGTAGTCACTATACGCCAGCTTGACTGTATAGTATACATAGCAGTCAAACTTAGGGACCACCCAAGGGAAACAAGACAAGTAACCTCTGTAGACAGCTGACCACTATAGGCAGGTTCCGCAACACTGTTTTTCTCTGCATGGGGCCACTTTTGGTGGCCACTTTAGGCAGGTTGGCTGCTATTGACAGGCGGCCGCTAAGACGGGTTTGACTGTCATTTATTTATCCCAAAATTGACATTTATAACACCCTTCTCTCTCTCACGGAACGGAACGATATAGATCATCCTAGCCCCTTGAGTGAGGGATGACACCATGTGTTATTTATGGGCATGAGTCACACGCCAACCTGTCTGCTCAGTGCACGTCATCAAGTCTAAGTACCCCCACTTGGGTAGAGGGCCCTACTACAGCATCACGCCATCAGTCATGGGCAGATGGGGTCCTTTATGTAAAGCTTCCTTGGAGTATTGACAAATATAGGGAAATGCCAAATGGGATTCTTTATTTAAAGATAACATCCATGAAACATGTAGTGACAAAATAAACCTGTTTACATAAAAAACAACTAATAAATGTTTGATGTATTACTCTTGGGCATAGACACTAGAGTAGATGTAGATGGTGTTTGTAAACAGTCATGTCCTGGGTATGGTTCTTTATTTAAAGGGACTTAGTAACATTGTCCAAATCCTCAAAATCCAATTGGAAAACTAGCAGTTTTCACATACCTTGTTTTGTTCGTATTGACAAAAAAAACATGGGACAGGTTTTGTTTTTTCAAATTTCCCTTTCGTTACAAAGATATGAACGATTGAAGTTTTCAGATAATAGAATATAAAATAATAATATCCGTTGGAGTTTTGAAACCGTGTACAAAGTGAGTGCTGTGAGTTGGTGAATATCACTTTGCATTTTTGCTCATTACTCAGCCATATAACGTCCATTTGACTTGAAATGTTCACACAATAGCCTGTGGACATAATAGATAACAACAATATCAACCAATCATCAATTTTTGCACATGTCAACAAAGTTACTTGATCCCTTTAAAGATATATGAACATTCATGAGTTAAACAGAAATCTTTGGGTACTATGAATAAGTATGATCTCTTGCAAGCCTCCACACTAACCTCTTTCTGCCCATTCGGGCAAGTTATATCATACATTTTGAAATTTGACTTGCCCCAATAAAAGATTTACATTCCCTCTTACTTTTAAATGAGATTTTCATACAATAACATGGTTCTTTCATAGTTGAACAATTATTTAGTTGCCCGATTGGGCAAGCAAGCTAGATAATTTCTGAAATTTTACTTGCATGAAACCAAATTTGACTTACCCTAGTAGGCAAGTGGGCAAGTGCTAGTATCGAGCCAGGGCTGTCTTATGTTTGCTTTTGAAATTGTTCAAAGTAAAACTCAGGGAGTTGTTGCTAGCTGTGGATAGCCTCAAGATTTGTGGAATTAATCATGTACAGTAACAACCACCATGTGACATGCCTGTTCTTCAAGGACTCTTTCGAGCAGCCTTATTCAAAGCTTTTCCCATTTCCCAACCATCTACATCTAGGGGTAACAGCACACAACAGGTGATGGGAAATTACTCCTATTCAGATCCAATAAAAATAAATTGACCTTGATTCTCAAACCACCAATAATAGAAATATTTATATTTATGTAGTTATAGGTAAAATAACCTTGACCATTGATGCTTTTAGAGTAGCTGTCATTCAGGTGTTATGATTTGTCAACTATGGAGGGGTCCTTTGTTTATAGTGTTTCTGTTTGTTTTGACATTTATCATGTTTCTGTGATCAGTTAGAACTAGAATCAGAGCTCCAGAAGCTCCAGTCACATTGTGCATTAATTATAACAATGCTAGAAAATAAATTGCTTGCCTTGTGGCCCAGTCGGGCAAGTGAAAACAAGATTTTTCCAATTCCAATTCGAGTGGCCTGAAAAACAGAAACATAACAAATACTGTAATATTTGATTGCTCGTTATTCAGTCCAGTGGAATTATGGATCAATGAAATTTGGTGTCCCCAAAGCTAATTGGAAGTGCCCCCGGGCCTGTGCTAATTTCAAGCACTGATTATAGTCCTACCTGGTTTATTGAATGTAAATTAGGAGTTTATGGGACAGTACACATGCTGTAGACAACAATTAACGTTTTCAGTTCTGTCAGCTGATCATACGGAAATCAACTTATAATCAGCATGTATGTATTAAAATAATTGGGTTTGTACTATGTTATTAAGTTTGAAGGTCTCATCAATTATCTTGTAGACTTGTAATAATTTGGCATTATGAATAAAGCCCAGAAAGTATACTGTGAAAAGACTAACATGATGCTTAGCCAACAAATACTGGAATCAACAATATCATTTGTGAATAGATGTTTACATTTAGTCCCACTTCATTCAACAATTTCTTTCATTTATCCGATAATGTGTTGAATTTTGATAGCTAGGACAAGGTAAAAAGACTGCATGTAAGACTGATCCGAATTAGTCATAATCCATTGATTATTAATATTGTTAGTATTATTATTATTATTTTGGGGGGTTTTGTTTACTAAAGGTACATGTAACCAAAGAAAATATGTTTGTGTGATTTTACAATCTTTGACAATATCCCTTTCATCGTTGAAAAATTATGGCTCTTTCAATGCTTACTTTTTGTAGTACTAGCATGCCAAGGAGCGGAACTATTGCTGGTGAATAATATTATATTCTTTTTTTTTTTTTTTTTTAAATAAAAAACATAGAAGACATAAAAAGCATTAAACATTGTTATTTTATGAATGACGTTAGTTTTCTTTTCTCTCTCCTTTATTTAATTACAGGAAATGGCAACATGTACTAACTGACCGGATTTCTTGATGCAAGATCCAAGGATATACTGTGGAACTGAATGAACTAACTTATAAACCAAGGAGTTACTATGCAGCAGAGTAACATATTAAATGAACAGCAGAGACTGCATTACTAATAATGTTAAATGAGTTACTGTATTGCAGAAATAACTCCTTGATTCCTTGAATGAACGGAGGACACAGCATACATCTAATTGTAGTAAACATGTTTGAGTCACATTTCTTGCGGGAGTCACGTTGCTCTGCGTGTGTCGTCTATTATGCAGTTCTAACCTTTGGAATCGGAGCGTTTACCATATGACACACAACAGGACCTTGTGCACCGTTTGTGTTGAAACTGTGTGATCAGTCAGTGACATTTACATTGTCTGGTACTGGATGACATAAGGTGGAGATATCTCCTGAGGGTGCAATTTATACTACAGGTATCCTGCCTGATAACATCATCATCCTAGCAACACGGAGTGGACTTAAGTTAACAAAACCTACAGTAGAATTGATTGCTCTTGCTCACTTGGGAATGACAAGGAGCAGATAAAGTGTAACCCAACTTTGGGAACAAGCCCTTTCAAGTCTCGACTAAATGTTTGCGGATCCCATTCTGATAAACGTGCGAGGGATGTTCATAAAAATGGAGAAATCGGCTGATTCGCATTGACTTTGCTATTGTACACATTTGATAACAATTATCCTTGAATGATAGTAATAACATTTCATGGAATACCACATCCTGTTTTTCCAAGTGGAGTCGGAATTTTGTTTGTTGGGAAATACTTTTATATATGTAATTGGCATTCCTATTGGCTTTGAAAATAAGCAGGAACCGTCTTGTGTGAATTTGTTTTGTATGGACTATGAACTGTGACACCAGGATTTAACACTTTGCTAACAGTTATTCTGAGACAAGTTTCTAGCATTTCATGGAATACATCATCACTTCTCTTCACGTGGCAATCTAATGAGCACATTCTGTAGCAACTTCACAAGGAACTTACTTACATTACTGCCAGTTTTGAAAATCCTCGATCCTCAGGAAAGTTCTCTTCCTAATATTTTGAGACTGAAGAACGGTGACAGGAGGATATCACCATGGTGACGGTATCTCACCGCAGACTGGAGAAGGACCAGAACTATCAGCATCAGATCTGTCTGTCCTGCGTGACAGGAATCTACGGTTGCCGATGGAAACGGTACCGACGGTCCACAGAGCCTACCACACTGGTAAGTTTGGCAGTTAAACTCATTCATTACCTGGGCTATTCCACGTCACTCACGTTACATTTGCTCCAAAATCACAACATGTTTCACACTCCAGTTCTTTTTAAAAAGAGGCTGTCACCTCAATTTTGTTTTCATGACATACCACTAGGGCAAACACATATGCAAAGGGTAGTAAATGATTCAACACTTTGTTCAATATTTTTTTAGAGGAGGTTTTAATGAGCGTCACTCACGTTACGCGTTTTGCCCCCTGTAAATTTTCAATGAACTTTGCATGAAACGCAAGCTAAAACTATAAGACTTCAGAGCATATTATGTTGATGCAACTTTCTATTACTTCCCAAGAACATATTAATACTGTTTAAAGTTAGCCTCTATCATGCATTTTTTAAAGAACGGACAGTAAACAAAAAATGGACCGTCACTCACGTTACGTCACTCACGTTACAAAATGAAAGTGCCATAGCTATAACATGGGGTTTTATGATATTACATGCAAATTTAATTCTTTTGCAAAGAATCGTGTTAAAAGCCTAAATTAATGATATTTAGGGGAATTCACAACCTTTAGCTATAATTATTTGGCCAAATTTGCATGTTTGTATAAATAGCCCTATTAATGTACACAAGGCTATGTACCGTCACTCACGTTACAGTGTTATATCATGGGTTTTCATGATATTACATTCAAATTTTATTTTTTTGCAAATAATCGTGTTAAAAGCCTAAATTAAGGATCTTTAGAGGATTTCACTACTTTTGGTTGTGATTATTTATCAACAAATTGTACTTTTCATAACGAGCAGTACTAATTTGCGCTTGAAATATTGTCACTCACGTTACATCTTCACTCACGTTACAGTTTTCACGCTGATAATACGTGATGTTCCCAGTCAATACAAACCTTATAATTTTTGGACGATATCTAGGCCTGGTAGTAGGAGGAAAATTTAGTTTGGCCCCCTTCACTCTCATTTAACAAAAGAAATAGAGAGAAAATTGTACTTTTTTCGTCACTCACGTTACATTCCACATGTCCTGTGTACTGGAAAATATTGTAGAAAAAAAAAATCATCTGATAAGCCCACAAATCACTATCATTCAGAGAGTTAGACACATAGTCAAACAAATAAAGTCAGAATTAATAAGTTTTTCTTGGAAATAAGTTGATAATATGCCCTTGATTATTTGGCAATAATATTTTTCAGAAATTTGATGAACAACCAATTTGAGCAACAAAAGTGGCACCATTTTCCTTAAAATTATCAAAACACCACAATATTTTGGATTTTGACACTTCAGGTTATATATTTTCAAGTAACAATAACAACAATTTGCAAAGACACATTTGAAATTTCATCATTTTGGCCATACCTCCGTGGAATAGCCCACCTGTAGTTTGTTCAAAATATTTTTCAAAATGATGCTTTTATACAAGAATGAATGATAGGTCTTATTTTATTTTTATAATTGAGTTATTTGTTAATTATCAGGTTGATGGCTCTATTTTTTGTTCATAACTCGGGATGTTCATAACTCGGGATAATGCAGATAAATCTTCTTGACAATTTATCTTATTTCTCTCTCCTTTGACCCACAGTATGAGAAGGTGTGGCTGGGTGTGGTGATAACCTCTTTCATCTCCATGCTCCTATGGATGTACTTCTGGCTCATAGCACAGAATGATATAGATGACTTCAATTGGTGAGTGAGATCTTAATCATGTATAATAATCAGAATATTTGTCACCTGACAAAGTACAGCAGCGTACGAAACGTTGTGAATTTCTTTTATTTCATCACACTTCGCGAGACAAATGCATAATATTAAACCCTTCATCTACTCCGCCATGGATAACATCTTTTGATTTATGATAATCTTGTTAAATATATACAGGTACCTCTTGAACAGTGAAATAATATACAGGGACTTGCTGTGATTTCTCTATATTAGCGTATTAATCAATTACATTGAAGCATTGAATAATAACCCTAGAAGTAACATTTGGTAATTCTGTACAACCTTATCCTTTAAATAACACATTACATTGCAGAAATTAACAGACAAAACCATAACCCTGAACTGCCTAATTTGTTAGATACACGTAATCCAAAGCTACAAACTTATATTACAAATCATACAAAATGTTGGTCCCTGCGGTAGCGTGATTAAGTATGTTGGAGTGAGAAGTCAGTTTGTTACAAAGTTCTCCGTAACATTGTTGAACTTTACTAACAAAATAATAACCCTTCTAGCACATGTAATTCACAAAACTTCCCTGTACTGTAGTAGCATGATAGGGTATGTTGGGGGGGGGGGGGGGGGGGGGGCCAGTTTGTGTACATGATGTATTACTTAAAAACTTAACTGTAATGCATTACATGGTAGAACCAAGGAGTTACTATCGATAGTAACTCCTTGGTAGAACTTATTAACCAACAATATAATAACCTTTCAGACTAATTTGTTTGATAGTATACAAGCCGCACAAAACTTTGGTCCCTGTAGTAGTAGGATCTTGTGGGATGGAGTCTTGGAGACATTGTTTGTTGTGTACATCTATTATATTAATACGGTAAGCTTCAACCCCCCAAATGCCTCCCACTCGAGATATCCTCACCCCGAGAATTCGGCGACTCCCCGACCGTCGCGATCGAAGGATATACGTTTTGCGGAGGACAATAAGGTATTCCCGAGTCGCTCCCGCCCCGTGGTCGTCCTCCAGATCGAAGAAAAGGGAAAGTCAGCAATGCGGCATTGCCTACTTGAGGCGCCGAGCATTGACTAACGATTTATCGCCGTAAAATTATTTGTAAGAATATAAATTGGAGTAGATAAAACAAATAATATATTGAGAAACCATTTTAGATATAACACGTTGCGAAACTACCCAGGTTTTGATAAATATCAATATTTATATTACGCGGATGGTATGGTTATGATCGCTATTGCTGATTGGCATTGTGTTTGTAAGTGCATCGACGACAAAATGCGACAACTTCAATTTAGCTGCGGTTATACAACGCGCAATGGCTGTACAGCTGTGTATACACGTCGCGGAGTCATCTAATCACCCCACCGAACCGCAGTTTATTTGCATAGCTCACTGACCTGCTGACCATCGTCTCTATTCGCCCTACCGTACACGATACTATAATTGCGCCAGCTTGTGGTAAGATGTATTAAGTCAGCCACGAAGCTAGCATGCAGTACCAGAAGAGACGCCGACGGGGTGGGGGTGGGGGTGGGGGTAGAATGGACGGGGAGGTCTCTGCTCATTTATTATGCAATGCATGTATAAACGGCTATCATCGGGTTTCACAAGAATAATACAAAATGTATACGCGGGAGAACTTAGTTTGGATATGAATTGTGTAGGGGACACGACGGGTTATGTGTCATGCAGGCAATTGAAGACACTGGGGGGGGGGGGGGGGGGGGGGCAGCGGCGAAGCTAGCAAGAACACGAACATAGTGTACTGTATCTAATTTGATACAAGCGGAACAAATTATCGGGGGTGGGGGTAGAATGGATGGGGGAAGTATCTGCTCATAGTATGCAAATGCATGTACATGTATATTCCTTTCAAGGGAATATACATGTATCATGATCATCGGGTTTCACAAAAATATGAACAAAGGTATCTGTGGGAGAACTTAGTTTATGATATGAAATGTGTAGGGGACACGACGGGTTATTTGTCATACAGGCAATTGGAGCCGCGGGGGGGGGGGGGGGGGGGGGGGGGAGGGGGAAATAACTGAATAACTTTGCGTGGATACTAAATCATCATGAATTTGTTATACATTGGCCGGACTCCGTTGGACGGGTTGTGGGGGCGGGATTGAGTCGCCCGAGTCTATTTTGTCTTACTATTTAAATGATGACTGTGGGATATTTAGTAAAGTTTTAAAGTGGTGTATGTCATCATCGTCTTTCTCTTACAAAAACCCGCGGATTTCCGCGGGTACAGCTAGTACATAGTATTACATGTATACGTACAAGTCTGTTAATTGATGACAGATTGGGTGTCCCCTTTTCTGTTTGACCTTTCCATGTTATGTGACCCCATTAGCATTGCACAGTGGCCAACAAACCTCTAGCCTTTATCCACAGACTTTCCATGTTATGTGACCCCATTAGCATTGCACAGTGGCCAACAAACCTCTAGCCTTTATCCACAGACTCTTGCTGTGCAGAATATACATTTAGGTGCTTTGCAGATTAGAATGTTGGATATATTTAGAGTTAGACATAATCCAAACAAACGCACAAAGTAAATAATCAGATTTCTACATATCAATACCAACCACTGTACCCTATCACCTGTACTCTATCACTCTATCACCACTGTACTACATGTAGTATTGGACTCTAGAACTGTTATTGCTGTCCGGGTGGGTAGGTACTGTAAATTTCATCCCAATTTAATAAAACAGTATTTAATTCAATGTATTTATTAAAATGTATAAATTGAATCAATGTGTGCACACAATTATCTAAAAAGAAATAGAATAATGTTATGTTTGTCCATATTACAAATGGATACAAAAAAAATGTTGTTGTGGGTGGGGGTGGGGGGGGGGGGGGGGGGGGGGGTGAACAAAGCCTGCAGGGACTCGGTCAGTCCTAGCCCTAGGGTTAATGTACACATTATCATGACATGTTTGATTGTAGTTACATTATGTACACTGAATGCCTCTTTGAACTTTAAATATTGATATTTGCTCTGCATATGTCCAGTCTCTGGTGCATTGTCCTGAATATACATTAAACTGAAAGATAACAATAATGATTGCGTATGTAGGGCATGCCATTGATAAATGTTTTCATGCTGTGAGTACCTACATTACATACACATGTATTTTATTTGGAATGTGCTTTTAACTTCAATAACAACATTGGTAGGTACTGGGGCTTGATTTTTGCAATTGCCTTCATTGATCCTAAATTATACAGCTAAGTTTTCCTATTGTGTTCAACAATTTATACAATTGTTTTAACTTGTCTGAGATAAATCTTAGCCACCCTTATTATTTCTTAATCTTGGATCAAATGTATTTTTGAAAAAATGAGAAAAACAAATACAACAGAAACTAATTAACACAAAATAAAAATAAACAAATGTTTACATGTACTATGAATTTCATTTCAATCCATGATTTTATCTGGATACTTAAATTCATTTGATGTTCCTGGTACTATACTATGGGTTATAATAATGCTACAGTGCTTGGAAACCCTGTATAAAGCGCTCAATATAAATGCAATTGATATTATAATTTCAGAACAGCTCCCCACATAACAGTTCTACCCACCCAACTTGTATGCTAGTCACGTCTCTCGTAATATGACGGAACTGCACTTCTATTTTTACACCATTTGTCATCAGTGGGCCAGGAGTGACCCGTTCATACATAACACAGTATAGTTTGTCACTGTGGATGTGACCCCTTCATACATAACACAGTATAGTTTGTCACTGTGGATGTGACCCCTTCATACATAACACAGTATAGTTTGTCACTGTGGATGTGACCTGTTCAGTATAGTCTGTCACTGTGGATGTGACCTGTTCATACATAACACAGTATAGTCTGTCACTGTGGATATGACCTGTTCATACATAACACAGTATAGTTTGTCACTGTGGATGTGACCTGTTCATACATAACACAGTATAGTTTGTCACTGTGGATGTGACCCATTCATACATAACACAGTATAGTCTGTCACTGTGGATGTGACCTGTTCATACATAACACAGTATAGTTTGTCACTGTGGATGTGACCTGTTCATACATAACACAGTATAGTTTGTCACTGTGGATGTGACCCGTTCATACATAACACAGTATAGTCTGTCACTGTGGATGTGACCCGTTCATACATAACACAGTATATAGTTTGTCACTGTGGATGTGACCCGTTCATACATAACACAGTATAGTTTGTCACTGTGGATGTGACCCGTTCATACATAACACAGTATAGTCTGTCACTGTGGATGTGACCCGTTCATACATAACACAGTATAGTCTGTCACTGTGGATGTGACCTGTTCAGTATAGTCTGTCACTGTGGATGTGACCCGTTCATACATAACACAGTATAGTTTGTCACTGTGGATGCTACTTACGGGAAATATGAATACATTTAGACAAGCCTCCACACTAAGTAACTTCTTTATCCACTGGCCCGTTCGTGCAAGTAAAGTCGTAAGTGTTCAAATTGTACAAGCCAAAACAGAAAATTTACCTGCCCACTTTTATACTTTAATATGAGAGTCGCAAGTAAGGAACAAAGATTATTCATGTAGTTAAACAGGAATGTAGGTTGCCTGAATTTGTGCATTTTGACTTCCCCGACATACATTTTTACCAAGGAAAATGGGCAAATGCTAGTGTCGCCCCAATTTATGTACTATTGGTCTTGTTCGAGACTTACAAAGTTTGACTAAATTCTTTTCTGCTCTGTTAGTTTTCTATTTGTCACATTGATTGAAAGCAACAGTACTGGAAGGCTGGAACAGACAACTTACAGACAAATATATGCAATCCAGTACAATATAATTGTTCGAGTGCAGTAGGGTCTGAAATTACTTAATTTACTTGTAGGCAACAGAGTACACCAAGAAAGGATTGAGTGTTACTTTACCACAATGCAGGAATTAATTTTTAATTTCAGGGGGCTACTTTTCCAATCTGATGGATATCCGGAATTTGTTCACATAAGATGGTAATTTAAGGGGCTACAGTGTACCTACTGATTTCAGGGGGCTATTTTGAAAATAAGGGGGCAAAATTGCCCTCAGCCACCATTATATTTCCTACCCTGCTTTACCATTGTACCATGCATAATTTATATGCAATTTTACATTTTAGATTTTAAGTTTCATAAATTACAGAGTAAACAATCATGAGTTTTATTTTAAAAGCGGCATGAAAAAAATGAGAATTTCCTGAACAACAATATTTGTTAAAACCACATGTATAGCTTTTGTGCTGATAGTATTTGAAATTTGTTTTTCATATTGAAATGATGCAAGACTGGTCCAATATTGTTTTAGCCTGGTTCAAATGATTTATGAATCCCCCTGGTCATTGGTACTGTATCATCTTGATTCCACCGAGAGGCCCCAAATATTCCCAGCTGCCGTCACAGAAATTGATTTCCATTATTTCTGCCTCTCAGAGGCTCAATCAGAGCTCTGACGTCACACAACCCATGGGTTAGTGTGTGTATTATATTGTGCTATGTATCCATATATTGTAGGAATGCAGAACAAAATGAAAGTTAGACACATGAATGGGTAATACAATTCACTGTGCAGTATAATGGCACCATATGAATATGATACAATTTGTAAAGCAAACAAGGATCTGTTTTTCATGCCTCATTGCCTGTGTGGCTGTAGCAAAGTAGCCCGAGGCATTCAACCTACACTCTTACAGGAACAGTGTACAGGCTAGTGGCTATGGAGCATTGTATCCTCTAATGAATGACGAAACTGAAATACAAAAATACTCAATATAATTTGTAATCAAGTTACAATGGAAACAATTAGATTTAATAGTATTTGAACAAACAGTATGCTTAGTTCTCACTTTCAAATCAATACAATTTCAACAATTACTTGGAAATCTAGCGATTCTCACAAACCTCATTGTATTACCAATAAAAGTATGGAGTAGCTTTCCGTTTTTGAAATTTCTCTTCCATTATAATTTATTTATAAGCATTTCAGATTTATATATATATATAAGATAGCTGTGTAACTGAAGTCAGTTCAGTCAGTTAGCAAATATTACTTTGCATTTTTGCTCATTACTCTGTGATATGACAATTTATTTACCATGGAATTTTCACATATTATACAGTGGACGTATCATATGATCATATACACAATTACACATTCAACCATTTGCCAGTTTTGGCACATGTAAATAGTACAACCCTTGAAGTGTAAGCACACCTGGTATTATACTATAAGTGTGGAATCTCTGCAGTACATCCATGGATTGTATAAGGGGGAGCATGGTCCCTAAATACAATCAATGGTATCTCACTACATCGCAATTCAAAATAGCGTTTCAATTTATCAGATTTTAACACTATTTTAAAATGAAAGTCTCCAGTATTCTAGGCCTGAATCGCAGCTCACCACAAACAACATGTACCTTCCGTGTACTTGCAATACCTCTAACAGTCCACTAAATAGTGTGAAATGTCACACCTCTACACTGCAGACAGTGTGTCTGCTGAAGATTGGCCCTACTTCCTCTGGCTGTAAAGTCTTGAAGGGATCACAATAAGAGAAGGAGTAGGTGGTCACTTGCATGGATGTATCACCTTTCAATTGCATTGCAATCTAGAAGTGTAATGACCCTAGTGCAATGCTTGAAATTAGCTTTGGGCCACCAAATGTCATTGATACTTGATTTCACTGGCCCGATCGGGCAACCAAATTAAACAGATTTTCTATTGTTTTTCTTTGTTTAAGGCCATCAGATTTAGGTCCTGAGAATATGAAAAAAATGTATTCTTACTTGCCCGACTGGGCCACGAGGCAAAACATTTCATTTCTAGCATTGTGTACTTGGTCTTGAAGGGATCAGAGTAACAGTACTAGTAGACAGCACTTGTATGGATGTATCACCTTTCATTTGCAATGCAATCTAGAAGTGTAATGAACCTAATGCCTTGCCACACTAGAGCGGGCTCCCTTTAACCTTTCTTTCAGGTGACACCTCCCAGCATGCCACACACCACACACCACACACCACACCACACCACACACTACATAATACTTGTGTGGTGTGTATAATATTTGTTTGTGGCCGACACAAGAGTTTCAAGTTGCCAAATTAAGTTTCTGGTGGTCATTGGCACCTAGTCCCAGGTTACCATATTTACGGCAAGCCCCTGAAATTTAGCTCCTGAAACGGTATAAAGAGCAACCCAAAATGTTTAAAGCCCTAGTAATTTCTTATAGATATCAATATAAAAACATCTCTGAGTAATATTCTAATGCTGGGAAGCCTGAATAGTAGCCCCCCCCCCCCCCCACCCAAGAAACCCCCGCCCCCCCCCCCCCCAAGAAACCCCCGCCCCCCCCAAGCAACCCCCGCCCCCCCCCTCCCCCCTGAAACACGAAAACAAACAAACAAACAAACAAACATATTTTCCCCCTGTATGCAACTCTAGTTTGCGCTTGCAGTATTTGAGGATGACAAATAGCTGTTTAATCCATGGTGCAGATGTTGATTGGCCTTTTAGAGACAGAGATTGCAGGGATGAGCTAGTTTGCACTAGTAACAAGCTCAGAAATCATAAATGGTTTTATTGTATTGACCCATAGAGGCGGAAAGGGATACAAGCCAAATTCCATTTGTGGGTGTTTGTTGATTATTTGATAGCTTAGGTACTTACAGCTCCAAAGGTTATACATTGGTATACGTTTTTAAGCCTTTAGAGTTTAGTTCACATTTCATGAAGTTATTTGTTAAAGGTACAGGAATGTGAAAGGCAAAATATTCTTTAATTAACCCATTGCATTAAAGGGGTAGTTTAGTTATGGTAAGGCTGAACTTTAGTAGCCAAAACCTGCACAGTTACATTATAAACTAATAGTAATAACTCCACCATGCTCGAAAGATATACAAAATTACAAACGACTAAGTACAAAGCCTGTTATCATTCAAAAAGAGCCATTAAAACACAAGAGGGCGCTTTTTAAAAAGGCATTGGTTTCCACCATTTTTCATACAAAATTATGCATGTGATGTTTTATTGATATAATGATTAAATAGCGAGTTCATCAACAACTATTTTAAAAACGCTTTTGACAATGTTTGAAAAAGTGTAAGCATTTTTTTGTTTTTTTCTAAAAATCATCTAATTATTTGGGCCCCAAATAATTATAAGATCAGATATATTTATTGATATTTCAGCCGTTTCTGGGTCGATTTTGACCAAATAAAGTTTATTCTGCCATTAAAATTGTATGTTCTCTCAAATTCGACACTCAGTTTTGCATTTACCTCACAAAAAAATTGTGATGTGCAGCGCCCTCTCTACCAAAACTAAACTACCCCTTTAAGTACATTGCATACATGAATCTGACTATCTCGTAGTAACTCAGATGGTGATTAGTTTGGAACAGGCTAAGAAAAGAAATTATGTCATGCCTGTAATTTTGGACAGTACTTGAATTTGATTAAAATTTGCATTTTATGGAAAGATCTTCTGCATTTGATTCAACACAGTATGAAGGGGATTGTGGGGCATCAAATTGTAATATGTACACTAATATGACCATAATCATGATTGAATATTTTGCACTTGATAATTCACCCGTGATCGTTGTGCTGATCAGTAGATTCTCCAGGCAGACACTGTTGATATGCAAATACAGGAGTGATTCATCAGTCATCACTATAGTCTTTGGAGACAGAAGAATTGATAACAATCTTGTCAGGTTATTGATCATTTGGTGCAATGCAGTGAAGAATCACATGGGGGACTGGGGGGCTAAGGGCAATTTGGATCCCAAAATGCCAAAAGGAACCCCCAAAATTACAAAAAAAGTCCCTGTAATATAATTTGGCATAGACTTCATTGCAAAACAAATTTTAGAGTACTATTTTTATGCCACCGGGTTTAAAAAGTAGTCCCCTGAAAATAATTTGTTATTTTTTCACTATACTTGCGATTGCATGACTGAGACTGTATGTGTATGTGGTCACACCCCTGCTGGTTTGGCATGAGCATCCAGCCCCAACTGATGTAAAGATGCTAATCCTCTTCATCACCACAGTCTCATGATGTTGAATGTGACGATGCATTCATGATGGAGTGTCGTGTGAGTGAACAAGATGTTAGTTGTATGAATACAAGCTTCCACATTGACTTTTTACTCAACTGGCCCGTTCGGGCCAGTAAAATCATAAATGTTCAAATTTGACTTGCCCAAACAGACAATTTACTTGCCCGCTTATTCTAGCTGATATTTTCATGTAAGGAACTACATTCTATTCTCGTAGTTGAAGAGCAATTTAAGTTGCCTGATCGGGTAAGCAAACTAGACCATTTATGAAATTTACTTGCCCGACATAATTTGTTTTTTCTTCCCCAGCCAAGCAGGCAAGTGCTAGTGTCGAGCCCTGGTTTATATATCCATAGGATACTTACATTTGTGATTGCATGATGAGGATGTTGAGTCTGTGTGACGTGTGTGTACCTTTATTTCTCTTCCCTGCTGGTTTGGGCATGTGCATCCAGCAATGGTGTAAAGATGCTTATTCAATCCTGTTCATCACCTCATCATGATGTTAATGTGATGATGCACTATGTGCATTGCATAGCATTCATGATGAGTGTTATCTTTGATTGATCAGGATGTTGTATAGCTGTGTTTATGTTGAGACTGTTTACACGTACATCTTCACATCCCTGCTGGTTTGGGCATGTGTGTGCATCCAGCCTCAGTGTAAAGATGATAATCCTGTTCATCACCTCAACATGATATTAATGTGACGATGCATTCATGATGAGTGTGCTATAGCTGCGGTGATGTGCATAGATCTATAAGATGTAAGGTAGATGTGATTGCACGATGAGGATGTTGATCAGACTGTGGGTACAGTATGAATTATTGTCTCATCCCTGCTGGTTTGGGCATGTGTGTGCATCCAGCCATGGTGTAAAGATGCTAATCCTGTTCATCACCTCATCATGTTAATGTGACAATGTACTTGTGTGTATTGCATAACCTTCATGATGACCATAGCTGATTGATCATGATGTTGTGTAGCTGTGTTTACAAGTATTAAGATGTACATTTGTGATTGCATGATTATTATGTCGAGACTGTGCGTGCACATAATCACACCCCTGCTGGTTTAGGCATGTGCATCCAGTCCCAACTGTAAAGATGCTAATTTAATCCTCTTCATCACCTCATGTTAATGTGCCGATGCATTCATGCTGCGTGTTGTGTGATAATGTGATTGATCAGTCCTGCGATGGCTAGGAGCCAGGGGGCTCCGGTGAGTCATCCTGTTACCATGGTTACGACATTTCATACAGAGAGGCCGCCTCCCTCTGATTCCTGCCCCAGGCATAATGGCATATTTGTCAAAGATTAGATATGTGCACTGTATGTGCACTGTAAGGAGATTTATGTTTGGCTGGCAGTTAAGTCTTAATCCTCTCATTAGTTTACAATGGGCACATTAATATGAAACATAATACGATAATGAATATTTTTGCAAGCCATTCTTGCAATAACGCAGTTTGTGCAAAGGGTTCAATTTGTTACAATGTTTGCTTGTTCACATTTTTTCAATTTAACTATGGGGGTTATACTAATCTTGGCTTGTATTTCACTGGGGATAAGCCTATATTACTTACAATGGGCTTATTAGATATACCTGAAGGGATAGTGTATGATTTTCCTGCCAAATGTACAATTATGTCCATGAGCAGAAAATTGTAATTTGTCAACATTGATTAGTAGTTTAGCTCCCAGATTATATCTTGGCTGATGTGCGGCTCCCCATAATCATCTCATTAATATGGCTGAACACATGTATACGTATGCAAAGCCTTTCTTTGGCTGTGTACAAAGTGTTACATCCAGGGTTGCTAATGCTATGATGCTTAGTATTTTAACACAGATGAAAGCAGAAGATTTCTTCCTAAATAGGGGGGGGGGGGGGGGTGGGGAGGAGGTACCCTTACAGAAGCTTCCAGCTTATATCAAATTAAACTATACTTTTGTTATTATTTTTTATGAACAAATGTATCAAAGCCCTTCTTTAGCTACATGTACAAAGGGGCATATCCAGGGTTGCTATGATGCTTTAAAGGGGTAGTTCAGTGTTGGTTTAGAGGAAGCTTCAAGAAATATTTTTTGTTAGGTAATGAAAAACTAAAAGTGTACAATTGGTAAAAGCACACTATTTTAATGATAGAATCAACTTTGTAAAAATTGGATCAGAAATGGCTGAAATCCATAACAAGTATCGGGGACCAATGTTTTCCACCATTCAAGCATAATTGAATTGTACCTTTCAGTTTTTAATGTTCATTTTAATTCATGCTATATTTTCAATAACATCTCACCATACAGCAGATTACTTCTTTGGTGTGCAAACCTTTTAAACAAAGCAGACCGTTTTATTTGACCCATCAAATTTGAACTACATACCACTTTGCATACAATACATCCTTTGATGTAGTTGCACAATATTGAGTAAACATCAGCAAAGTCAACACATGGATCTAGTACCTGGCTTTGATTCTAACCGATTAATTTGAGTTAAATATTGGAATTGGACAAGTATCACTTTGCATACAATGTATCCGTTGATGCAGTTTCACAACATCGAGTGAACGTCAACAGAGTCCACACATGGGCACTGTAGTTGTAGCTTCAATGGAGTCTCCATGAGTGGATGCAATTACAGGCTAGTTTGTCTGGCAAGCTGATTACCAGCCTGGGTATGCTAGTAATTCAATGCACTTGACAAGTTTGTAATTTGATTCCGACCATTCCGTTGAGATGCCTTACTGCACATCCCTAGTATAGAGACACATTGAAGCCTCAATGCTTGCTACTATCTAGCGATGTTTGTAAACAAAGTACCTTCACCTATTGCTCATGCTATAAGGCACATTTGCTAGTACAGCTATTTGTGTCATTAAATGTATTACATTGATAATCATCCAACTGCAAATTCAAGTACAAGTTGCAATGTACTTGACTTGTAATTTGATTTAGGTGACTAGCTGCACAACCCTAGTGTAGAGGCACATTGAAGCCTCAATGTTTACTAACCAGGTATCTAGTGATGTTTGTAAACAACAATCAATGTATAGAGATGAACAGCTGCCGGGCCAGCATATTCTAAAAATAAGTAATCTGGCTGGCCCGATCGGGCCGCTAAATATTCTGTTCAGCTACGAGTGAAAATGTCATTCATGTTTTGTATTACATCGCACGTGTTTTTACTGCATTCGCACTACCAAAATCGGGGAAACAATTAATACAAAAAGTCGGGAGCGCATATCAAAACACTCTCTCCCACTCTCTCTCTTCAATTATCTACTTCAAAAACAAAATGCTGTTAGTTTTAGCAAACACACACCTCCCCTGGGAGTCTTTGCAACACGTAGAATAGAGGGAGGGTGTGCGTATCAGCGAAGCCCCTTCAACACATGCCCAGCTACCTGCTTTGCCCGCAATGGCTTTGAAAAAGGGATCAAGGAAAGGATCGAAAAATCACATTTGGGAGAAATGAATGGACACCAAAATGATATATATCCATACCAAATATTATGCCTCAGCTTATATTTCATAGGTATGTTTGCATTTCATAATGTCTTTTTGTGACATTTCACATCGTGATTCTGAGAATTTTCGGCAAATTAAATCCACAGAACGAGGCTCCCGCTGGCAAGGTACTATGCCAGGAGTTGTGGCCGGCGAGTGGGCTAGCTGTGGTGTCATCCATGGTGATTGAATTTGAGTTTGAACTTCGATTGAAATCACTTATCCAGTTTTTATTTCAACATCCATAACTTATTTCTATCACACCTTTCTTTGCAATAAGTACATCCTTGTATTTCCCTCTATTTGTTTAGCTTTGTTTATCCTGTGAATTTATTTTTATTATCAAGATTTCAATCCATATTCATGATAATTGTCTTGTTCTTTTTCTCAGCGTAGATTTCATCAACTTCTAACAATTTGTTTGTTTCTGGTTATTGTTGTCTTTGTCGCTGTGTATTGCTTGCTGTCTTTAATCTCATTATGATGCTAATTCCTCTGAGATATTTACTTTCCATCATCATTATCATCATGATCATATCATTCAAGCGAATTTGTTATTTTTGTTCTCATCGTAGATTTGGGAGTAGCTCAAGATAGAATTTATCATAAACTAGTTCTAAAGACCTTTTCTGGCTATTGTTGTATTGTCTTTCTCTAATCCAATCTTTGCTTGCTTTTCCTTTTTGCCTCTTTCTTTTCTTATAATGATGTTGATTCCTTTTAGATTATGACTTCTATTTAATCTTCCTTCATACTTGTCTTCTTGTCAAAATATCAAACTTTCAAATGTAAAATAAACTAAAAATGGTAAAAAGTAAACAGGAAAAATATGAAAACAGGCAGTTCGCATTTATGTAACAGACTTGAATTAAGTTGTAAAGAAGTGCCTTCGTGAATGCTTGGACGTGTAGATTGTAGGACTCTTTGGGAAAGGGAATTATAATTTTCCTTGTATATTTCTTTAAATTCTTATATGAAGAAATAAACAGACATAGACACAAGTCATAGATCATAGTATTTGTTTAATTTTATTTCAAGTATATTTCATTTACCTCACAAAGAAGTAAATTTAGATAACTGTTGTGAGTTCATGACTTACATAAATCAACATACACGAAACTGTAAACATAAAGGAAGAGAGAAAGAAAAGTAGGCTTCCACAATAAGTTCATTACTACACAGATGTACTAAAACAAATGACAAACTTTACAAAGACTTTGCAAGTGGTTAAATTAGACTAAAATATTTAACAACTTCATATTTGCAGGAAAACATAATATCGACCCCCTTTTTAAGAAAGTAAATGTTTTAATGTTTTTCTTTGTTTTTTCGGGCCAGTAAAATTATTTTCGGGCCAGTAAAATTTGAAAATTGAAGAATCTACTGGCCCGATAGGGCCAGTAAAAAAAAATGTGAGTGTGGAGCCCTGGTTAATGGCAACCAAACTAGACCATTTGTCAAATTTTACTTGCCCAACATAAATTGTTACTTGCCTCAGGCAAGCGGGCAAGTGCTAGTGTCGAGCCATGCCTTGCTAAATATGTTGAATGTTGCGCCAGGTTGTGTAACTTGTAAGTTACAACAATCACATCTATGCACATTTAGGGCACATTCACACTAGCACAATAATTGATTCTACATCCATAGCTGAATGCAATTATAAGCTTGTAGACATTGTCCAAGTAATAATCATCCAACCTGGAAATTTGATAAATGCATGTACTGTAGGCAAGGCTCCACACTCACGTTTTTTGTTACTGGCCCTTTCGGGCCAGTAGAATCTTCAATTTTCAAATTTTACTGGCCCCCAAATAATTTTACTGGCCCGAAAAAAACAAAGAAAAACATTAAAAGATGTGTCATTTTGTTCTAACTAGTACATGTGTAATAAATGAACTTATTCTGGAAGTTTTAATCTAAATTTGATTCTTTGGGAGATATATGAAATATACTTGAAATAAAATTAATCAAATACGAGTCTTTGTCTGTTTATTTCTAAGAATTTACAGTTCTATTTCCCTTTCCCCAAAAGACCTACAGTCTTCATGACCAATCATTCAGTAAGCCACTTCGTTCCAACTTGTTAATTCAAGTCTGTTACAGAATTGTCTACTGTTTGATTTGTTTCTGTTTACTTTTGACCATTTTGTCTTTTTTGACATTTGAAATTTTAACATGTAAGAAGACAATTATAAAGGAAGATTAAATAAAAAGTAAACAATAAGGAATCAACATCATTATAGGAAAATAAAGGTGCAAAACAGATAACGTAACAAATAAAAAACAAAACAAGCAAAGATTGGACGTGAGAAAGACGATACAATAACCAGAGAAGCCTTTAGAAGTTGAGCTACTCGCAAATCTACGATGAAAACAAAAAAAAACAATTTCACTTGATATGATGCAAAGTAAACATCTCAGAGGAAGTAGCATGATCAATAAGATAAGACATACTTCAACAATTGAAAAAGAATAGAAACAATTTATAAAGGAAGCAATAAACGAAGACAAAGACAACAAAACCAGTTGATGAAATTTACCGATATATATGCCCAAATATACGCTGAGATAAAGAACAAGACAATAGGATTGAAATCTGATAATAAACAAAAATTCACAGGATATACAAAGCTAAAAAATAGAGGGAAATAAATGGATGTTATTGCAAAGAAAGGCGTGATAGGAATAAGTAACTGGATGTTGAAATAAAAACTGGATAAGTGACTTCAAAGTTCAAGTCAAAATCGCCATGCACATACACTACAGCACTGCACGGTGCACTGCAGCCAGTTTCGAATGCCCACCACACCTAGCCCCTTCGTCGGCCACAACTCTGCCATAGGTATCTTGCCACCTGGATGCTGGATGCTGGAGGCCTTTTCCATTGCCGACAATTTTCAGAATTGCGGTATGAAATGTCATTAAAAAGACACAATGAAATGAAAACATACCTATGAAATATAAGCTTGATATATTTGGTATGGATATATCATTTTTGTGTCCATTCATTTCCCCATAATGTGATTTTTCGATCCTTTTCTTGTCGGCTGTCAGTTAATTCGGGATCCATTTTCCAGTCACCAAAGTATAAATTGCATGCGCAGTGTGGTAGATCAGCAGGGCAAAGCTGATAGGTGCATGTTTCGCACACACTCCCTCTAGTCTACATGTAATAAAGACGTCCAGGGGAGGTGTGCGTTTGCTAAAACTAACAGCATTTGTTTTCTGAAGTAGATAATTGAAGAGAGAGAGTGGGAAAGAGTGTCTTGATATTATGAAAAGACACAATAAGAAATGCGCTCCCGACTTGATTCCAGCCAAAAAAAGCGCAACTGCTTGCAGGATTATAGCACAAAAAAACAATATACGAAACATGTGCTATTTTGAACATAAATTGTTAGTGTCCCGATCGGGCCAGCCAAATGAGACCCCGTTTACAGTGAGAAAAAGGCAGGGCCGGGCCAGGCCCGGGCCAGGCCGCGGCCGAGTTGGCCCCGCAATTTTGTGCGTTTACAGTGCGAGGCCAGGCCGCGGCCTACATTGTAACCTTCCAATATTTTGTCGTAGTGGCGCTCTGCATGTAAACAAACGATTATTTTGGGGGCGCGCCGGGGGTCACAGTGTAGATCCGGTCGCGCGCGCGCGGGATATTTCCAATGAATCTTTTCCCCAATTCCCTATGTTTATGCATGTTAAATGCACGGCGAACTTTCGAATATCACAGCTGCCCGTACCTAATATAATAACGACGTACTTGGCTTGACACACCGAAGAAAATACCATGAAAGCGTGGGTTCGATTGTTATGGTACGGCGTCATTATCCTATGACGTAATGATCCTTTCACTTCCGGGGTAACAGTTGGCCCCGCAATTGGCCGCGCAATTGGCCCCGGTGCGTTTACAGTGAGAAAAGGCCGGGCCAGGCCGAGGCCGAGACTACCTCCAGAGCTGGTCCAAATGCGCGGCCAGTTTGGCCTCGCAATTGGCCGCGCAATTGGCCCCGGTGCGTTTACAGTGCGGGGCCAGGCCGCGGCCTGGCCGCGGCCTTTTGCTCACTGTAAACAGGGTCTGACTTATTTTTAGAAATTGCTGGCCCGACCGCAATTTTTACTGGCCCCGGGCCATCGGGCCACCGTGAGTGTCGAGCCTTGCTGTAGGGGAGAAAGCCAAGCCACATTATATTGCTTCACTAACTGCAGACACAACACACATTTAGGGCACATTCACACTAGTACAATTAATTGATTCCACATGGCTGAATACAATTACAAGCCTGGCAGTCATTGTCACATTGATTATCACCCAACTGTGAATGCCACTGTGTACTTGTAACTCACTTGACTCATAACTTGATTCTAAGGACCCTTGAGGGAGTGTGAGCTTCCTGGTTGTGTGCCCTTGGCTTGCAGACAACAACACAGAGTAAAATAGAGGACACATTCAAAAGGGGTTTGAATTCCTAAATCACACTCAATTATCCAACCTTGTTAATGATAAGAAGTTGTTATAATTAACTATTTATCATTCAATTATTAGGTCACTTACATGATAGTAATTCAAATGATGAGCCCAAAACAGTAATCAATGAGGCATCTTGAATCGGCTTTTCTTAATCCATTTCACCTGGGCCCATATTCATAAAACCTTGCTCGCTTTAGTTTCATGCTAAGTCTATTTTGGATGACGTGGCCAAGAATTAATGACAATTTAGTTACTAACTAGGGTTTATTTAGTGGGTACGGTGCCTAAGGCTTAATCCGCTAACCCTAGTTGCGGACTAGGCAAACTGTTACTCACAAAACTGTATCATTTGAAATACACGCAGCACAGAACTAAGCTAGCAGGGTTGTATGAATATGGGCCCTGTTCACTAAGTAGACTTTGCAATTTCCATCTATAGAAGTAATACAGGACCCAATATGTCAAAATTGCAGCCCATATTGAGTGAAGTATTCATCAATGGGAACTACATGTATGTTTATGTATAACAATTTACAGGGTCTTACTATTTCATCAATAGCATAGCCTAATTCTGAATGTAATTTAATTTGTTGTGATTAAAAATTCACAATACAAGTAGTATACAGCTTTATTGCCCATTGCTGCGAGAAAAATGTATTTAATTTTGTGATGCCGCAAGCTATCAATATCTCATCTTCTGATATAATTAGATTGTGCCAAGAAATCATCACCATGGCGACATTATCAGTTCTAAATTGAGGCCAGATAGTAAATGTAATGGTTTTCATTTACATAAAAGTATTGATGTTAATATTTTGCAACAGAAATGTCAGATTAGATGTTGTCATATTTATTGATGTGTTTTTCGTTCACGATATCAATTAGTGACTGACGTAAAGGATTGCATGGCAGATGAAGTGTACATGATCACAAGAAAAGAGATTTACATAATTAGACCTTCTTATTGGGTTACAGTCAGAACAGAATCATACCTTCAATGTATAGATACATGTAGAAATTTTTCATGGGAAGCTTGAAAAAGATGGTTGTGTTACAATAGAATAGGCAATGGTCAAAATAAGCTCTGGCCCAGAGCCGCCAAAAATTAGATTGGGCCACAAACATACATTTAATTTATAAATGCTTGATTTAATTTGCCCAAATGGGCAACTATGACAGACTTTGTATAAAAGGTTTTCTTTCTTTTGAGGCAAGCAGATTCAGATTTTTGGCACTAACATGTGATAAGCTGTGATTTTACTCACCCCCCTCCCTGCCTGGGCCACAGAAAAAACAAAACATTTCCAACATTGGAAAAGGATGGAGGAAATGACACCATTGTCATTATTGTTGCATTATTTATATGATTTCTGTGTATTATGTTTTGATTTGAATGATTGAGGTACCCTCTTTGATACATAGTGAATCATAGCCTTGTCAATGTGACACAGTGATGTTCACCATTATTGGCCTCTCACAAATACCTCTACCTGACTGTGTCATTTGACTCCTGGCTGCAGTGGCATATAGGGAGGCAGGGGGGGGGGGGGGTAGGCAGGTGCCCCCATAATTTGCCAAGAACAATTCAAAACATAAGGCGACAATTTGTGTACAAATAGAGAAATACATAAGGTGTGCCCCTCCAATCATTTGCGTGCTTCTCCCCAGCCCCCCCCCCCCCCACCCACCCCCGATAAGTCTGACCATGCTACTCCACTGCATGGCCGTCTTGCTGGTTCGAACCTGTCATATCTGGATCTACATGTTAATCCTTAATAACACTTCATACTGTTATGATACATGTACAATTCAAATCATGATTGGTAATTAACCCATTTGCATCAAGATCCTGAAATACTTGTAGACTTTGTACATAGCCTACCAGGTCCCTGTCGGCAAGGGGTTATGTTAAAACCACTGTCTGTATGTGCGCAGGTTAGAGAGGACATTAAAGGGCCTGTTGAAGAGAACATTAAAGGGCTTTTGAGATGTGCATGCTAAACTACAGATACTTGGTAGGTTAATAACAGAGTATCATGATGGTTCATACTATCAGCGAGTCAAACCGGATTTTTTGATATCCGGATATGAGCCGGGTAAAAACGGACGGATATCGGATTTATCCGAAATGTAAACAAAAACCAAAAAAAACAAAACATGGAGCTTTGATTTTGTCTTCCCATCTGTCTGGTTCAACGGTTGAACCATGGTTGAAGTATCAAAATTTTTTTTTTTGTTTTTAAACATTTTGGATAAATCCGATTTTGAATTAAAGTGCTATCAGGATTGTACATGCTAAAAGGAGTACATAGGCAGAATTTGTATGAAGTAAAAACTATTTGATTGGAAATTTCACACATAGTACCTTTTAGATCTATTTACTGTGAACATTTGTGCAGGTCTATGTTATTGGAGCATTCCATTCTTTCAATTTAACATCATTCAAATATATTGATGCTCCACAAAGATACAGAAAGCCCACATTGCATGAGCAGCAAGGGATTATGTGATTACTTCTCTATCATTCCATTATTACAAAGAGAACAGAAGCGAATATTTGACCACACTATGACAGTGTTCATAAAAAGCTCTATAATGATTGTGATGTTTTGGAAGGGATGTTTTTAACGGATTTCCCAAACTGTTGTTTGTATAAAGATCACCATTTCCATATAAGTCTCATATAGTGGTACATAGTATGACTAATATGTTATTTTGCCGGGTTTAAACTAACAGTACTTACAAACTGCGTGTAATGTATCTACTTGTACAATAGTAGGGAAACCATGATTACTATCAATTGACTTCATCATTGCACTTTCTCTTTGCCAGTTCTTGTATTGAATTTTCTTGGTATTTCCCCCTAATTATGTACAAAAAGTTGTTTAGTTTGTCATTGTTAACTTTTGGTATGTCGCAGTCATTGCCTCTGTGCTCTACTGCCCATACGTGAGCAATTTCCAAAGAGTCATTGACATTTCTAAGTTAATGTTTTCAAAACCTCTTTAAATGTCATTTACTGGATCGATTCACACAGGATTATCTTATGCCAAATTGATGTAAAACTTGTGTAATAACTATAACCATGGTAACAATTGTGAAATGAATATTTAGTGGTGACATTGACATTATTACTCATTTCTTTGTTCTTGGCATTTCCTGTGGCTGATACATGTATCTTAGATTTATACACTAGCGTCTCTTCAAATACATATACCAACCTTGGCATTCTAAATCTGGGGGGTGTTTCACAAAGATCCTAAGTTGATCTTAGCACTAAGATGGTCTTAAATGTTATGGAAAGCCATTAGTGTCTTGAAACAGTTTTATAAAAGTTATGTTGAAATGCATAAAATGTAGTGCTGTAACTGACCTTGATGATCGGATCGTTTGATCGGATTGGCAAAATTTGACCGATGAAAATCGGATCGGTAAAAAAAAAATTTAAAAAAAAAAAAAAAAAAAAAAAAAAAAAAAAAAAAATCGTTTTTTTTTCTTTGGAAAATGATCCCTAAAAACATATTTTGGGAATATAAATTAATACCAAAGCAACATGTATCCATATTAATAAGCCCAAGGTAATCTTGTACGGGTATGCTTTCATTTCAAACTGATTACCTCTTCCTTTACAAAATTAATCACGCCGATTCTGAGCTTAGTCCCATGTGATCAATTTGGCGTAACCTTTCAGAATCACATGGGACTAAGCTCAGAATCGGCGCGAAATTTTGTGAAAGGAGAGGTAATCAGTTTTAAATGAAAGCATAACCATACAAGATTGATTACCTTTGGCTTATTCATATGGATATAATATGTTGCTTTGGTATTAATTTATATTCCCAAAATATGTTTTTTGGGGATCATTTTTCAAAGGAAAAAAAACGATTTTTTATTTATTTATTTTTTTTTTTTTCCGATCCGATTTTTTTCCTGATTTTTTCTGCATGATCGGAAATCGGCAACCATGATCGGATCGGGATCGGCATGCCGATCCGATGATCGGTTACAGCACTAATAAAATGTTGATTCAAATCATATATATTTTCTAATTATCAAATAGATTCATAATCTTCACATAAAATTCATGAAATCTCTTTGATTATTAGAAAATATATATGATTTGAATCATCATTTTAAGCATTTCAATATAACTTTTACAAAAATGTTTCAAGACACTAATGGCTTTCCATAATATTTAAGACCATCTTAGTGCTAAGATCAACTTAGGATCTTTGTGAAACACCCCCCAGGTCTTTGAAATGTCGTATTGCCACATATGATGACATAAACGGTACCCTGGGGTACCAAACGAATATCCGCCATTTTGTTTAATTATTTATTTATTTTTTAGGGCTGTACTGTGGGTATAGCGTGCATTTTGATTATTCTAATTCCTTACATTAAATGCAGGTTAGCCTCATTGGTTTGACAGGTTAATAGTGCTTTAAGCCCTGTGAACAATCGTACTCTATACAATAATTCTATGATAATTCTAATCAAAATGTTCCTATATTTCCTCTTCAATGATAAGTTTTCTTAAGTTTGTCTTTGTATTTTCTCTGCATATCTACAGGTTTGTTTGGGAGAGCCTTAGATACTGGTTTGACTGGTTCACACTGCTCTTTGCTCTGTGTATAACAGCCTTACTCTATGTGGGAGTCTTACTGGTAAGTGGAACTAACAAAATAAACGTACAGTACGAATATAGGCAAATCCTAAAAATATGCCAGGTTCACATAGTGTATATTGTAATGTTTGGTGATTCTGTTTGGCCACTCATATGTGACACTTCACCACAAATCGACCAATAGTTGCAAACAATTATTGTGGTGATTTTCTCATGACATTAAACTAGAAATCATTACCTTTAAAATGGTATTGAGTTATATTTGGACTTTAGAAGCAAACCCTCTCAAAATGAGCAACAAATATTTGGAACATGGCTGAAGCAATATATTATGGCTGAGCACTTAAAAGATCAGCGTCCATTCAAGTCCTAGAGCTAATCCGATCATTTTTATTCAATACAAAAAATCAGATTTAAACATGATTTCTGACGCACCAAATTTCACAGAAAGTAGATTAAGATACCCTCATTGGAAATACCCAAATTCTGAATCTCATATTTTGAACAAAATTTGACTATTTGAGCTAATAAAAGAGAATGTAATGTCACATACAAGGTTTTAAGCCATTGAGGCTATATAACAAGAGTGACTTGAATGGCCAAACATGTTCATCTTCGGTCATTGGTATCATCACAGTGATGTATTTAATACTAACATTTTATCTTGCTCTGTTGATTAGTTGCCACTGTTTAATTGGTCAACAACAACTATACCTTCACTGGCTGCACAAGGCTCTTCACGTTGTTGTCATCATGGTATCATTACAGTCCTGTCTTTATTTTATAGAATTATAATTTGATTTGATAATTAATTGATCTTAACAATCAGCCATTGTTTCACTGGTCACTGCTATACACATGTACCTGCACTGGCTGCACAAGGCTCTACAGGTCCTAGTTATTTATCATCCCAGCGATGTCACTAATTGTAACATTTTTGCTTTGCTTTGGTATCTTTTTTGTTTTAACCAAATGTTGTTTGTGTAATGTTCTCCATGCTCACCAGTTGTTAGCTATCAGCCACTGTTTCACTCACTGGTCAGCAGCAATACCTTCCCTGGCTAGAGCTACAAGGCTCTACACCTTCTTGTCATCAATGTATGTATTTGTTTGTAGCATTACATTTTGTAGTGTTAATTCATGAATTCTAACAGCTTTGTCTATGATTTTCCCTTCTTGTCCAGATCTTGGCTATCAGCCATTGTTTCACCGGTCAGCAGCTCTACCTGCACTGGCTGCACAAGGCCCTACAGGTCCTTGTTATCATTGGTGGTATCATAACAGTCATCATGCTCAGTAAACTGTGGGGAACGGAGTTTGATTTGTTGGCAATATCGCTACAGGTAAGTTGATGTGAATTACACATATTTTCTTTAAAGAGTAATGTTTAATCCGAACCCCAGCCCCCCTCCCAATACACACACACACAAGCACACATACTTTTTTAAATGTTTAATTTTTTCAAAGGAAGGAAGTCAACTGTAAGTCCTCTGCTCTAATCTAGGGTGGATACATGCCCTAGAGTCTCGATAGAATGTGAGGCTCATGCACTCCGGCTAAGGGTGGATACATGTCCTAGAGTCTCGATAGAATGTGAGGCTCATGCACTCCGGCTAAGGGTGGATACATGCCCTAGAGTCTCAATAGAATGTGAGGCTCATGCACTCCGGCTAAGGGTGGATACATGTCCTAGAGTCTCGATAGAATGTGAGGCTCATGCACTCAGGCTAAGGGTGGATACATGCCCTAGAGTCTAGATAGAATGTGAGGCTCATGCACTCAGGCTTAAACTGTGACATTGCAGTCCACACACGTGTAGTGGACTTATGATTCGAAAGGTCCCTATTGTCTGGAAGTAGGAAAGATGCAACATTGCAGCAAAATCAATCCAAGATGGTTATTTTCCATTTTCCATTTGTTGAAGTTATCAGTACAACAGTAAATGTTTGATTTTCTACCTGGTCTCTCAAGCACTGAAACGGGAGAATCCAAGAGTAGAATGAGATGGAAGTGAACTTGGTAACTCCTTGCCTATACAAGATATTACATTTCCCCATAGATTTAATACATGCTTCAACATGCTCTTGTAGCGAATGGACTAACTGACACTTTATGAAAACAGTCATTTGTCAATGTCCAGCAGTGCTGCTGTAAGTCTTTAGAAATAAATCCAGAGACAGTTAACCTGTCCCCTACTAGATGTTGCAATCCCCACAGAGTTACTACAGAACCCACTATGTTCCTGTAGGCAATGTGTTAGACTGCCCTGTGTTTCCTATCCTAGCAAAACCCATCAGGGACAGAGAATAAATCTTGCTGAAAAGTGATGGATGGCTGGATGGTTGCCTGTTGGTGACTTGTAGAAAGTAGGTCATTCCTAAGGGGGATGATGCCCATTCCTTTCCTGTTAGTCATCGTGGACTAGACCTCCCCAAAATAATGCTAGTCCAGCTCCAGTGCTGATCTATATCCAGGGCTCGACACTAGCAGTTGCCCAATTGCCCATGAGCAAGATATTGGGCTAGTCAAATGTTTTGGTGACTTGTGGAAAGTACTTCATCCCAGAGCAGGTTTATGCCCATTCCTTTCCTGTTGGTCATCATGGACTAGACCTCCCCAAAATAATGCTAGTCCAGCTCCTGTGCTGATCTATATTCAGGGCTTGACACTAGCACTTGCCTGATAACCAGGGGCAAATAAAATATTAAGATTGGGCAAGTAAAATTTCATAGACAGTGTAGTTTGGTTGCCTGATCAGGGAACTATATAATTGTTTAACTACGAGAGAAAATGTAATTTTCTTACGGGTAGTGCTGTCGATTTCGGGAGTATTTCCCTCCCGGGACTCGCGATAATTTTTCGGGCGAGTCACGGGTACCCGAAATTTACCCATTTGTTGATTTCGCTATCGGCATATCACGCCGCTTGGAAAACATGTTCATTCAAGTGGCAAAAATTGAGCGCATTTATGACAATAAATCATCTTCTAAAATACAGCAAAATTGTAAATGAATTATATTTTTAGCATTTCTGACATGATTTTAACAGAATTATGTTAACATGATGTTCAAATTTACCTTGATTACGACATTTCTGACGAGAATAGGACATTAATGATCTCAGTGACCGATCGTATCTTCAACACACTTCACTGAATATGATTGTCATCGCGCTACTATTTTGGGCTATTATCTACCAACAAGCGATTATCATTTAGTAGATCTAATAAATCGATGACTCCCAATACAATTTTATGTTCCATTCGTATTACGTAGTTCAGGCGAAGCAGCGAAAAACCTGTCGCGGTTTTGCAAACCAAAAACCGCAACACGTGTGTCTGGTTTTCGCTGCTTTGCCTGAACTACGTAATACGAATATAACATGAGATTGTATTGGGAGTCATCGATTTATTAGATCTACTAAATGATAATCGCTTGTTGGTAGATAATAGCCCAAAATAGTGGCGCGATGACAATCATATTCAGTGAAGTGTGTTGAAGATATGATCGGTCACCAAGATCATTAATGTCCTATTCCCTTCAGAAATGTCGTAATCAAGGTAAATTTGAACAGTATGTTGCCATAATTCCGTTAAAATCATGTCAGAAATGCTAAAACTATAATTTATTTACGAATTTGCTGTATTTTAGAAGATGATTTATCGTCATAAATGCGCTCAATTTTTGTCACTTGAATGAACATGATAACTCTTGCGTTCAATGAGAGGACTTCCCCTTTTTTCGGGATATCGAGTATCGACTTTTGCGCCCGGGACTCGACATTTTTCGGCGGGACCCGGGTACCCGTGACTCGTCAACAGCCTTACTTACGGGTAAATATCATTAGAAGTATCAGGGCAGGTACATTTTCTCTTGGGACAGACAAACTTGAAAATATATGATTTTACTTGCCCCAACCATCAAGTACACTTTGTATAAAAATGTCAACTAATACATCTATGATTGGTGCTGGTTAGCAGCTGAAACGATTGTGAACGTGAATGATGACCGGGGTAATAATATTGTAAAGCGCTTAGAGATGATTATCAATCATATTAGGCGCTATATAAATCAAAACATTATTATTATTGCTAAACAAACAAAGACTGCATTAACCCTATTAATCCAGCTTTGTACATTATTGTTTGTGTACATGTTTACTCTGTGGCCTTCTCAAAATGATTATAGAAGGAGTTAACCCATACTGGACTGGTCCCTAAAGTGCTAATGCTGGGATGTATGGAGATTGCACAATATACCAACATCAATTGTCTTGTATGGGTTAATAGCAGTATTACCCCTCTCATTTTCAAAAGGCACATTATTACAAAAAACAATGTCATATTACAGCTATGACCT
Source organism: Echinarachnius parma (assembly GCA_037951105.1). Lineage (NCBI taxonomy): Eukaryota > Metazoa > Echinodermata > Echinoidea > Clypeasteroida > Echinarachniidae > Echinarachnius > Echinarachnius parma. Next base: position 146,281 of record JBAMJV010001024.1, on the reverse strand, counting down.
TAAAATTGCTGAACTGAAGTATTAACTCAATGAACTTCTTAAGAGTGAGTACACAGAGAGTTAAATGCAGTATTACCCGTCTTTCATTTTCAGAAGGCAGATTATAAGCAAATGACAATGCCATATTACAGTTTTGACCTTTAAATTCCTTGCTATCGATACAGTTGGTACATTATTGTGTGCATTGTTAACTCACTAACCTTTTAAGTAGCAAGTACTGGGATAGTTAATGCAGTTTCACCCCTCTCTCATTCTCTGAAGGCACGTTATTAGCAAATAACAATGCCATATAGTACTGGGATAGTTAATGCAGTTTCACCCCTCTCTCATTCTCTGAAGGCACGTTATTAGCAAATAACAATGCCATATTACGGTTTTGACCTTTACATTGCTTGGTGGCAAGCTGAAGTTTGCTGCCACTTGGCATTTAATTGTATTTGTCAGTCATGAGGGAGGCAAGTGAGGATATTGTTCCTCCTAGATGATATGCATAAAATAATGTCAGCTTGTGACTGGTGCCATTTGTGAGATCAAACAGTGATGATTGTAATATCACCCTCATGCAGGGGGGGGGGGGGGGGGTAGCTAGGGCCTAAAGGAACAAAGAGGTTATGGGATGGGAAGCAATTTTTCTTAGTTAATACATGGGGGCTTAAGGCCCCCCCCCCCCCTTTTTAAGTGCTGTGAAATCATAAAAGAGCCTTGAATAGACTTGCATAGATTATAATGCAAAACTAGTTTTGAACTTATCTTCATTTATTAGAAATAAAGTGTGTCTGTTTGTCACTAAGGGGGGGGGGGGGGGGGGGCAGGCAGCGTAAGCACAACACAAAAAAGGTGTGGGACAAATTATGTATTTCTATTTTTTTTCCTACAAGGGGGAAAGGGGCAAAACATCCCAACTGAAGGGGGGGGGGGGGGGGGGTTGCCCCCTTTACCTCTCTTCGCTTAGCTCCTGCACAGCCCTTATTATCCATCGATATAATCCCAGCTCACCATTTAGTGTGTAATAATGCAAATTATAGTTCTGACCTTTTCACTGCTCGGTACTTTAGAGATTTGAGTCAGCCAACACTTGGCATACATTATGACTGTAGAGGGAAGCGTGTCTATTCAACCTATCGTTTTCTATAATTAATTATGTTGCATTTCACTATAAACTTAACACACTGCATATAGCCAGTTCCCGTAATAATAATGGAATAGGTTAACCCATTCCCTTCAAGATTCTGAAATTTCCATAGACTTTGTACACAACCCATTTGATTCCTGTAGTCAAGGGGTTAACAAGGTTACACTTACGGCTTGTGGCCTGACACGTTCTGCCACCTATGAATGGCTGATATTATTTTACGTTTAGGCTTCATTTTTGTCCGGGGGGAGGGGGGATAGAGAAGGTAGGATCCTACAACAAGGCTCTAAGTAAAAGTAGTTTGAATGAGTAAATCAGATACGCAGTGCGTCTGTGACACCTTGTGAATGCCTTGGGCACAGTGCAATATATAGCACACTGGGTCAGTGTTATGCATTGTGTGCAAACTAGTCTAGTTTAACATGGTGAACCAGGGTGTAGCATCCCTTTGCATGACAATCTGTAACCCGTTCAGGACGGACTGATTTTGCTACAACGGGTATTCTCCAATCTCCATAGACCCAAGCCCGAGTATTTTGCTACAACAGGTATTCTCCAATCTCCATAGACCCAAGCCTGAGTATTTTTGGGACCAATCCTGAACGGGTAAATATCCCCCCCCCCCAATGGAGAAAGTGGAATAAAAAGATAGGATGTTGCAAAAAGGCGCTATTTAATTGTTAGTGATACAACACAATGCAAGAAATTCACTTTTTTTCATGCCTTGTGTCCCAGTCGGGCAAATTAAAACAAGATTTGTCCAATTCTAGTTGCCCAAAACATGAATCTGGTGGCCCGACACAAAGGAAAACAATACAAATCGTGGTATGTTTGGTTGCTCTTTCAGGCCAGTGGAATAAAGCAGCAATGAAATTTGGTGGCTGTAAGCTAATTTTCAGTGGCCCCGAGCACAGCCTGTGTTAATTTCATTCATTGGTTAGTGATATAACACTTAACAGCAGCCTTCAGTGATGACATCATGATGAGGTCATAATCCTGTAGTATCACAACAGTCTGCTTAAATCACTCATTATGCAAGTAAAAATAGATTCATGTCACAGTTGTTTCTACTGTATTTAATGTGATACACAAGAACACAGTTTGCTGTCAAATTAAAGAGACTTTGAGTTCTATGTTTTTTAACAGTACTGCATGAAACGTCATCTCAGCGTGCATTAACTGGAATAGGTTAGGTCAACACTGTTGTTTAGGCTGCTGTTGTGTCTGTGGTTAGTTCTGGCTTTTGTTCTTGCACGCTCAGATGACGTTTCATGCGGTACCGTTGGAAAAACATAGAAACCTGCAGTGGTCAGTCAAAATTTATTTATTTATTTATTTATTTATTTATTTATTGTGGTATAAAAAATATTGTACATGGCAGCCAACTGGCTGAATTGGGTACAATTTACAATGAATTAAAATAGTATACATATAAAATGCATTACTTTAAAAGGACACATTACAAAGATACAAGTATTCATATAAAATATAATTTAACTTTTTACTATTTACTTTTATATCATTGCTATTGTAAACAATTATTTGATTCGTTAAAGTTAATATTAATTAAAAATGGGAATGTATTACGAAAAAGGAATACAAAATATACAAATGCTTATAGTCTCACAAGGAATTAAATTAAAACATAAATGGACGTCATAATAAACAAAGCAATGGGAGCCAATAGAGAGTAAAACATGAAGATGAGGAAATATGGGAATAACGAATTATTACAATTGTACTGAAATTAATTAACTATAAACTATAATTTACTATAAGAGTGTATACATAGTATATATAAGAAATGTAATAAATCCATAATAATTTACTAATATGAATATACTATTAATCAAAATCATGCATATAATCCAGATCCTATTTCTAAACATAATAATTTGAGGGTATAAAAATATTGCATCGAGGAAAATATAGTTTAATCATAATTTGTTGTCAGTAATCGTAACTTCATCTCAAGTCAGTTAGTATAGTGGACTGGTATCATGACAGTGTTCAGGACGAAAAGGGAAACAATTGTACAACTTCATCTATTAGCATGCACAGCAATAACAATAACAGTCATATGCAAATACAGTGGATGTTGTGAGAAAGGGTTAAAGGTACATAACTTGCAATTCAAAAAAGTTTGTTGGTATCTAACAATGTGTATTATCTTCCAACAATACAATTGCTTTAGAAATAAATTATTATGAGTTTGCATTCAATAGCCTTATGAGGTATGGCAGAGCACTTTTCTTGTACCTCTCGGTCCTACATAAGACCTCCGAGTAGTCCTGGCCATTGCGGAGTGTGCGTGAGCCGCGACCACTATCATGGAAGTAGACCGAGGAAGTCGCTTAGGAAGTAGTTTAACCCATGCCACTTCGAGGTCATCAGGAACAGAGATATTTGGCAAGATCTGAGGGTTAAGAGATTGTTTTGCGTATACAGCAACACCACCTCCCTTTCGCTGTAATCTTGATTTCGCGAAAAAGTCGTAGTCCGATATTGAAACGAATTCTGGTGGTAAGTCCGAGCGGAACCAGGTCTCGGTGACGGTGGCGACGTCGATGTCATTGTTTTTAATATAGACTGAGAACTCGTCAAATTTGTTATTTAGTGATCTTGAGTTCATCAAGACAAAAGATGGAAACTGAACTGTACATCTTTGTTTAGGTGTAGACGCTTGTAATTTTATGCGGACTAAATTGGGTTCAAAAGCTTTACCTTGCCGAGGGTCTGTACAAGATCTTTGCAATGGTGGTCGATTGCCAGTGATGGTAGGGATGATCTTTCGGTGTCGCTTGCCCCCTCGTTTTCCTCTGTGTTTGTGTTTAGATGTCTTTTGGCGATCAGTCATGTATTGCGTCTGTGCGCGATCAATTCCAAGTTCTTTCACAGCATCGGTGGTTACGGCGGCTAACTGAGTAGAACAGTGATTGCGTAACATCAACAAAGAATTGACTGTGTACGTTAAACGTTTCTTTTGTTCCGCTCCCGTCGTTGCGGGTTCTACATTTAGATGCATGTTGCATACCGTACTGGAGAAATGTGCGGGAGTCCAGAGAATATATCCGCCGTGGGTGTCGGGGTGGTTCTTCTTAAATGTCCGTAAGTTGGTCAACGATAGTACCGCGACAATCCAAAGGGTAATCTGCATGTTTAAACAACACTTTTCCGTGCGAAATGAAGTCAATGGATATCAATTAGTTCGATCACAAACACTCCCTCCAAGTACACCACCGAATGAAAACAAAGATATTCAGGTAAAATGGCATGATCAAGTAACAAAATGCTGAAATAAGTAGAGCTAAATAAATATGGTATGGCGACAGTGACAGCGCCCCCATTGATTATTTCCATTATTAGTGCTACTCAGGAGGTGAATATTTAATACATTGAAGCTCAGGGCGATTTAACCCCCGAAATGCCCAAAACAGCCCCCGAAAATCATAATAGATCCCACCTAAATGTGCATCTATAGAGTTAATAATAATAATAATATTGTTACTTATAGCGCTAAATACATAAGTTTCATAGCGCTTTACACTATTATTACCCCGGTCATAGGATACAATGCAAAAGAGCACACATTGTGTGCCCCATCTCCACTCCCTGGGGAGCATTCCTTCCAAGCGCTCATGGGCTTAAGAAGATCGTTCACATAAAGGCTTTCACCTCCTACCGGTCCCCATTTATACACCTGGGTAGAGAGCAGCAATAGTGGATAAATTGTCTTGCTGAAGGACAAACGCGGTGGGCAGGGTTCGAACCCGGGATCTCACGATTGGAAAGCGCGCGCTCTACCAATGTTGCCACACCACATCCACATCCAGTGCAACTAATTGTTTAGAGTGTTTTTGTCACGCAGACGAGCTTTCAAAGTTTCCCCCACAAATACATTATATTTTTTCTCCCTAGTTGTTAATCAATTTGTATGCAGCTCTCTGATACAGTATGTACTATAGAAACTGTACATCTTTGTTTAGGTGTAGACGCTTGTAATTTTATGCGGACTAAATTGGGTTCAAAAGCTTTACCTTGCCGAGGGTCTGTACAAGATCTTTGCAATGGTGGTCGATTGCCAGTGATGGTAGGGATGATCTTTCGGTGTCGCTTGCCCCCTCGTTTTCCTCTGTGTTTGTGTTTAGATGTCTTTTGGCGATCAGTCATGTATTGCGTCTGTGCGCGATCAATTCCAAGTTCTTTCACAGCATCGGTGGTTACGGCGGCTAACTGAGTAGAACAGTGATTGCGTAACATCAACAAAGAATTGACTGTGTACGTTAAACGTTTCTTTTGTTCCGCTCCCGTCGTTGCGGGTTCTACATTTAGATGCATGTTGCATACCGTACTGGAGAAATGTGCGGGAGTCCAGAGAATATATCCGCCGTGGGTGTCGGGGTGGTTCTTCTTAAATGTCCGTAAGTTGGTCAACGATAGTACCGCGACAATCCAAAGGGTAATCTGCATGTTTAAACAACACTTTTCCGTGCGAAATGAAGTCAATGGATATCAATTAGTTCGATCACAAACACTCCCTCCAAGTACACCACCGAATGAAAACAAAGATATTCAGGTAAAATGGCATGATCAAGTAACAAAATGCTGAAATAAGTAGAGCTAAATAAATATGGTATGGCGACAGTGACAGCGCCCCCATTGATTATTTCCATTATTAGTGCTACTCAGGAGGTGAATATTTAATACATTGAAGCTCAGGGCGATTTAACCCCCGAAATGCCCAAAACAGCCCCCGAAAATCATAATAGATCCCACCTAAATGTGCATCTATAGAGTTAATAATAATAATAATATTGTTACTTATAGCGCTAAATACATAAGTTTCATAGCGCTTTACACTATTATTACCCCGGTCATAGGATACAATGCAAAAGAGCACACATTGTGTGCCCCATCTCCACTCCCTGGGGAGCATTCCTTCCAAGCGCTCATGGGCTTAAGAAGATCGTTCACATAAAGGCTTTCACCTCCTACCGGTCCCCATTTATACACCTGGGTAGAGAGCAGCAATAGTGGATAAATTGTCTTGCTGAAGGACAAACGCGGTGGGCAGGGTTCGAACCCGGGATCTCACGATTGGAAAGCGCGCGCTCTACCAATGTTGCCACACCACATCCACATCCAGTGCAACTAATTGTTTAGAGTGTTTTTGTCACGCAGACGAGCTTTCAAAGTTTCCCCCACAAATACATTATATTTTTTCTCCCTAGTTGTTAATCAATTTGTATGCAGCTCTCTGATACAGTATGTACTATAGATATTATTCTACTCTGACCTTGTGTGTGCCATTATGAGCATCATGAGTAACAAGCCATCCATGATAATTGCTGTTTATGATTTACATTTATAGACTGCAGATTCAAATGGGTTGTGGAACATATGGAATAGTGGTATTTTTACGAGAGCAATTGGTGGGTTTACGTACATAGTGGAGAAGCTGGAAGGGATGAGGGGGGAGGGGGGGGGGGGTTGAGCAGGAAGGTGAATAATGCCCCTTCTGCTGTGCCGTATGCCTTTTCAATGCATGCCCGATCCAATATCCCACTTAGGAACAAAATATAAGAAGGATTTTGTCACCACAGTGAAGAAATCATAGGGCTCATGGGTGTTTTGTGCTAAAATACCCCACCTTCAAGTAGATTGTCATAGATTTCACAACAAAACACTTCTAAAGAGCACTTTTAATAGGGAAGGAAAGCTTTGTAATCTCCTATTTTTAAAGTCAGTTGAAAAAAATGGAGCTTGGCCTTACTTTTAATCTTAAAGGGACTTAAGTAACATTGTCCAAATCATCAAAATAAAATTTTAATTATAGCGGTTCCCTCATACCTTGTTGTATTCGTATTAACAATAAAATCATGGGACAGGTTTCATTTTTTCAAATTTCCCTTTTGTTACAAAGATATGTACGATCAAAGTATTCAGATAAGAAAAACTCCCCCAGAGTTTTTCTTATCGTGTACAAAGTGAGTGCAGTGAGTTACCCTGTGGACATATGAGATAACAGCAATATACATTGCATCAACCATTCATCACTTTTTGCACATGTCAACAAAGTTACTAGATCCCTTTAAAGCTAAAATAGAGTTGTGATTTCTCAGAATCACCATTCATATTTTGGCCAGGCCAGAATGCTCCCCTACTGTTTAAGCCCCTGACTCTATGTCACTCAGTCCTACATCTGCACTTACATGTATATGCCCCCCTCCCCTCTGTGCCCCCTCCCCTTGTGCTCCCCCTCGCCCTTGCTATGCTCCTGATCCCATATGTTTGTCTGTCTGTACTCAATATCACCATTTGTATTTTGGTCTGAGACTGTCCCACCTCCTTCCCTTGACAGGAATCCTTGCCCTACACCCCCCTCTGTACACCCCCATTCCTGGCTGACCATGGCTCTGCCCTACTCCTACGTCAGTCAGTCAGTCCCACATGTTTGTCTGTCTGTACTGTATTCCCCAGCAACACATGGCAATCAGATGAGCTCGGGTCGGTCATTAACTAACATTTTACGTCATTGGTGTGGATATTTATATTTATGCCTACGTGATTTAAATTCACATACCTATGTTTATGGCAGAATATGATAAAGAATCGCTACGTTTATCATACAAGATATTATTTAATTTCAATCTTGTGTTGTTTTTTTATTTCAATTTGGTAAATAATTAGTTTATCTAGGATTTAGCCGGAAAGTACTTGTTTGCAAATATGACAAAGTATTGTGCTACAAATTTATACAAACTCATTATTACAGAAATGAAAACATAAATCATATTCTCCAGTTCTTAGAAAACCCTGAAAGTTTCTAGATCCCAACATCCATCCCTTTGTAAAGTTATTGCAAAACACTAGATGTATGTGGATCACTGTATCCCTTGCTCTAGTCTTATAATATGCCTTATAGTTTGGGTATTTAAATGGGAGGGGAACCTACATGTAGTTCTACACATTCCAGTGTATGGTATTTAGTTGTGTACATACATGTGTGTAAATGACTGAATGTGCTTCAAGAAATCTGTAAATCCAGTTCTAAGGAAACCCTGAATGTTTCTAGTGCTCCACCCACACCCAGTACTTGGTTTTGTTTATTGCAGAACAACAGATTGACATGGATTATGCCTATGTCCCTTGATTATCTACTCTAGAATGCTATTTTATCATTTCTCAAATGTAAATTCTTGGGAAGCACTGAATGTTTCTAGGTCCCCTTCCATGTATTGCTTGTGTCAAATCTAGAAAAAAAAGATTTGTAACAAAATTGTCTTATCCCATAAATTCAGCACTGTAATCCTTCAACATATCCTACATACTTGGTAGTCGCTCTGTAAAAGCTTCCTTATATCCTGAAAGTTCTGTTTTATGGTTTTTAAAAAGGGGCTATTTTGCTGCTGAGGTAGGAACTTAGGAAGAGGGAAATATGCTTCTCTTCCTCAACACCCAGAAATCCCGTCCGAAGTTTTCCTGTCAACCTTGGATTCATTTTCTGTTATACATGATGTACTACTGTATTAGAATTCTCCTTCCAAAGATGACCTAGTTCATAGGTATCAGAGGAATCAAATGCAAGGGGGCAGGGACGAATGTCTCCCCTCAAATCCCTCAGACAGCACCTCAAAGTTGCAATAGATCAAAATAATACAATTATTAAATTACTCAAAACAAGCCTTAAATTGTATAATATTGTGATAATAGATTGAGCGATGAAAATGAAACTGATTTCAATGCTAATTAGCATGATTTTTTAGTTTTGTGTTCTTTCCTGGAATATGAGTGTTGTCTGTACTCTGTATTTACTTTATGTACATGATTGTGTTTGCGCTTGTTTGCATATATTCGTGTATATGTGTGTATGCGGGTAATTGTCTGTTTGTGTGTGTTTGTTTGTTTGTATAGTATGTTAGTTAGCAAGTTTGTGCTCGTTTGTATGTGTTCTTGCATTGGACTGAATATATGTGTGTTTGTGATATTGTTTATCTGTATGTGTGTGTTTGTATGTTAGTTTGCTAGAGTGTGATAGGGGAAACCCGAGACAATGGCTCATGGTCACAGACTCAAACATGTAAGTAATTGCACCAGGCTCCTATTGAAACCACAGGAAGTGCACTCAGCAGTCGCATGACCACAAACTTATCATTCATAATATTCAATGTTTGCTTCATTAGGAGGGATGGGGGCATTTCCCCCACCCCTCCCACCCCTGCTCACCCCATTTGTGGATTCTTGTTGTTACTACCTGTTACTCTCCTGTGGGGAGAAAAGAATATGACGACAAAAATAATATTAAATAATATTAAAAATAATATTAAATTGTAGACAATGGTGGGGGGAAGGGGGCATTTTCTCCCCCCCCCCCATACCATATGTATTGGATCTTCCTCCTCCCTGCTTTCGCCTGTGAAGACAACGAAATATCAATATTAATTTAGGGCCCACACTGCCCCCCCCCCCCCCCCCCCTCCCCTCTACAGTGAAAAATCCTGCCCCTCTTTATACCCCACCCCACCCGCTCCATCTGATATGTCCCTGGCTGCGCCCCTTGTTTGCTCCCTGCAAACTGAGTATTGAGGTCACATCCATCACTTCCTGAGTATCAGGAGCCCATGGCGACACTCACAAGCAATTTCCATAATCATGAAAGATGATTTGATCTCTCCTATTCCATGGCATAGCAAGTGTTATTATAATTTCTATGGAATCTAATTTGATGCTCATTTATTAGCAAGTTTGCATTAGAATACTTGTAATTGTAATTGTATTTGAATGCCACTTGGATCATATTTGGGCAATGATATTGTTAATTTGAATAATTATAAAGATAACTGTGATCTGTTTTACATGAATATGAACATTTGTATTGGGTTGTTTTGATTCATGGCTGCATGGTTCAATGATTAATATTTGACAGGTTTTTATCTGAGTTGAATGTCTTTCCATTCGGCATTTAAATAAAAGTTAATTATACACATTATAGAACAGTGTGGAATGATAACTTCCCATATTATGTTGCATTTATAATAAAAGTGAAAATTTTAATTTAATTCAATTTGGGTTTCTGGTTTTCAAGCTTGCTTGTTTTATAAATTGACATCTGAAATTTGATTTACATTGAACGATATTTGAGATTGTATTAACCATATCAAACATTGGGGGGGGGGGGGGGGGGGTAGGGGAGGGCTAGGGGGCTAAATAGCCCTGAATCCCCATACATGTGTAATCTTTCCAATGAACAAAGTCACCTCAAGTTTGGATTGTGTCATGTTATGTAACATCTGTGACTAAGGATCAGGAGAAATCACCCAGGGGGAAGGCAGATCATCCAATCCCTCAGCACTGGGACCTACATACACCAGACTTTGTCTGCAACTAAATATAGCCACACATTCCTCCTCATACGTTAGTGATCCTCCCTCAATCAGACATTATTGTGAATAAGATGAGCATTTGGATTGTTAAATATAAACTAATGTATTGTTCTGAATAGTGTTATGCAATGTTGAGAATTTTTGTAAAAACATTTTTCTCATTCTAGTGGCCTGAAATCTAAATATAGCCACACTTCGCTCCTCATGTGTTTGTGATTGTTGTTCCTCATTCAGACATTATTAACAAGAATACTATAACTAGCGCATAGTTCATGAAAATGTATTGTATAGACTAGACATTGTGTGCAACTAAATATAGCCACACGTTTCTGCTCATGTGTTTGTTTCTCATTTAGATATTATTAAGACAAACACATATTTCCTGAAAATGTATTGTTATGAAATACATAAATTAATATTGATCATTTTAATTGGTAATTAAAACTGGAAACCCGTCCCTTTTCTACGAAAATGAAAATGAAATCAGATTATCAAAACAAGTTTTCTGGTATTGATTGTTTGTTCATTTATGAATTTCATTGTATCTCTTCCTTTTTCCTCAGTAGGTCATATCATTCAAGTAGAGCTTGTTTTGATACTAACAACATTCACATTATGCAGGAATCTGTGACTTATGTACTATATTATAAAACAGACTATTAGAGGAAAGCACAATTGTTATCATCTTTCATTCATTCATGAACATTTTATTCTATCTGTTTCGTCTGTAGGTCACAACGCCCATCCTTCAAATAGTCCTTTACATGTAGTGATACTAACAACGCTCAAATGGCTGTATGCAGGAATCTGGAAATCGTTCATATTTGGAAACAGACTATTACAAACAGAGTCAAACTAAATCCAAAATTAACTTTCTACTTTCATTAATTCATGGATTTCCTTATTCTATCTGTTTGCTATATAAGGTATAGCACACATCCTTCAAATAGTCCTTGTAGTGATACTAACAACCAATCTCACATAGCTCTATACAGGAATCTGGAAATCAGTCCTATTTTGAAACAGACTATTACAAACAGAGTAAAACTAAATCCAAAATTAGTATTCTACTGTCATTTATAAATGCCTTTCCCTTTTCTCTTTTTGTGTCTTTATTATAGGTCACAGCACCCATCCTTCAAATAGTGCTTGTGGTGATATTGACTACACTGACATGGCCCTATGCTGGAATCTGGTATCGCACAGAAAGAAGAGGTTAGTGTGGCTGGAATATTGTTTGGGTTAGATGGGTGGGGGAGGGGATGGGAGGGTGAGGGAGGGGATGGGAGGGTGGGGGATGGGATGTGAGGGGAGGGGATGGGAGGGTGGGGGAGGGGATGGGAGGGTGAGGGAAGGGGATGGGAGGGTGAGGGAGGGGATGGGAGGGTGGGACATGAGCAGAGAGCAGAGGTATGCATAGTTGGGACATACCGTAAAACTCCGTGTATAAGGCGCACTTTTTTCCGTCGGAAAAAATTTCAAAGTCGGGGGTGCGCCTTATACACAGGTACAGCAAAAAAAAAAAAAAAAAAAAATTTTTTTTTTTTTTTTTTTTTTTTTTTGGGGGGGGGGGGGTCACCCTGTAGTCATGTTCAATGTGTATTACACTGGTCTATAAGGCATGACAAGAGCTTGATGTGAGGGGAACATTTATCAACATATACCTTTTTCCTACATACAAATGATAGTGGTTAGTAAAACAAAATACAAGTTTTGTAAGCAGTTACACTGCAACTAATTGATTATTCAATGTTCATGAGTAGCAGCATTCATTTAATATTCAATTTTCTAACCAGTGGTCATACATTTTTCTCATTAAAAAACAGTTATTAATGAATTTAGCATTTTGCATATTTAATGAGCATTGCTATCTAATGAAAACATGAATATTCATGAGCAGAAGTTGGGGGTGCGCCTTATACACGGGTGCGCCTTATACACGGAGTTTTACGGTAGACATTTAAACATTGGGGGAGGCCATGGTTACTGTTTATTAAACCTTGCCTTATTTGATTTAATCTGATACTACCATAATTATTGTTTTTCCTTGTATTTGTAGGTTGGCAAGTCTGTAATTGGTATTTGGTAGGGTAAGATGCATGGGTGGTGGGGGAGTGGAATAGATGGAATTTAGGAATGGGGGGTTTTGGAGTCTATAACAGGTGACACTGACAACACTGACATGGCCCTATGCATGAATCTGGTATCGCACAGGGAGCAGAGGTAGGCATAGTTGAAATATTAACATTTGGACATTGGGTGAGGCCCACGTGTTGAACAAAGAGTTTCAATCAATTGTCAAGTTACACATAATTGCAAGTCAGAACATATGCACATGTGAGTGATCCAATGAAGTGTGCGCATTTAGTCACATGATCTGACTTCCACAACTTTACAATTGATTGTAACTCTTTGTGTAACGCCCCCCTGCTCTGACTTGAACAGTTAGTGGTATAAGCTTCCTACTCGTGTGACCGACAGAAAGGATGTGGTCACTGCCAGTTGGTCACTGTAGATTGAGAAAGATAAGTGGTCAAGTCTTCAGGAACCATGTGACGTAGACAGACAGGGTCAAAGAAACTTAATGCCAATGGACAATTATTGTGTGGTATGCCTTTAATCAATGCTCGAAATGAGCATAGGCCCGATGGCCCGGGGCCACTAAAAATTGCCGTCGGGCCAGTACAAAAAATATTTGGTGGCCCGACTGGGCCAGCAAAAAAAAACAAAATAAAAAACAAAAACAAATTTTTTTTTGTTTTTTTTGCAGATACCCAGTAGTCATGTTTAGTCCTGTCTAGGGCATGATAAGAGCTTGATTTTAAATGTAGCATTCAGCAAGTTATACCCTTTTCTCACATACAAAATATTGGTTAGTTAAAAAGTTCAAGTTAATTGAGCAAGTAATACTGCTGCTAATGAATATTCATAAATTCTTGAGCAGCCGTACTCATTTTCTAACCAGTTGTCGTAAACAAAAATTTCATATTAAAAATCGTTGTTAGTAATTTCAGTTATTTGCATATTTTGCATATCTAATGAGCATCATAAATATTCATATATGCTGCTTATGAATATTCATATATTACTACTCAATGTACAACTACCCAATAAATGTGCAATTTTTGTACTAACCACAAATTTTTAATGTGAGAAAATGTATGTGTTGATGAATGCTAGACCAGTGGTTATAAGCATTCCAACAGCACTACACGGTCTAAAAAAAAATACAGGGTGTCAACAACAAAAAATGCAGGGTGTCTAAAAAAAATAAATATTTTTTTCAAATTTTGTATGAATCCCGTAAATTCAACATGTTTGAACAGTGTGTTGTTGTCTCACTTGTCTGCAAAACTGTTTACGAAGAATCCAAATATGTCATTTGTCTAAGGTGTTCAGACAACACTGCAAAGAATGTTGAGGTCAAATTGAATTTTCTCCTTTTCTACCATTTTTGTTTTGTCACCTAGACCCTGGCTATGTATGACTGGAAGTGTAATTGTCACTCGTGTGTATTCAATCGCTGTGATTTGTTGATGAAGACAATGAATAAAAAGACATGACACACACACATTCATCCTAATTCATGCTTATTTAATGATCTTACGGGCCATTCTTGGTCACGTGTGTGACCCAAAACATGACAAATTTTGAAATGGGATGCTTATATTTCAGTAAGTATGAGACTAATGATTTTTACTTCATATGTGACTTGAATATGTTGTAGTCTTTCAAACTTAACACAAAAGATTTTATAAGGATTACGTAACTCAATGTCAGAGGTCAAATGGCATGGGTCACGTGTGTGACTTCGCACGGAGCGCTTTTTTCATAACTAAATTTCATTTGGAAAATACTTTAAAATATGAATAGCTATAATATTCATCTTATTACCAGAGAACTACTATACATTCGTAAGTACAACAATAGCAATGAATAAAACCGTTGTCTTTTATAGTACTAAATTATGTGGCAACGTCTGGTCACGTGTGTGACATTTTGGGGTGGTCACGTGTGTGACATGTACAATATGAATGGAAAAATGGAAATTATAATATCGGGTTTAGAAAAGAATGAATGTTGAATTTTTACAAAGTTGGTATCAACCTGTACAGGAAAGTTAGAAGAATGAGCTTGCTAATTATCCTTTTGATATCTTGATTATTTTCTGAATTATGATTATTAGAAAAATATTGAAATATGTAAATTTATGCAAATGAGTAAAAAAGTTTCATTTTAAACTTCAAATCATGTATTTCATGAAACTTTACACATGGATCATTCCAAAAATGGAACAAAACTACAGAAAAATAAAACTTCAATTTTTCCGAAAAAGTTTCACTTTTCAAAGAATGGCCCTTACAATGAAACAAAGGGGAATGAAAAATAAAACGTATTGCCTAGTACCCTGAAACTATCAATATGGTCATTGTATTAATTTTACTTTTGTTTTTCCTTATTTTTTTCGGGCCAGTAGATTTTGGTTTCGGGCCACCACATTTGGAAAAATACTAATTTTACTGGCCCGACCGGGCCACCAGCAAAAAAAAAGTTAATTTCAAGCATTGCTTTAATTCATTAGGCAATGTGATGAGATAAATGATTTTCTTTATTCTGCATTTTAGTATCCTTTAGTGATGTTTTAGATAGAAGTATTATTGCTGATAATTGGGAGTATGAATTTTGTGTAGATCATGTTATAATGAGCCTGTAACTACCTGATGTATCAATGGTAAAAGTTCACTTTCTATACCCTGTGGAGCATTTCATTCAGGCAGCCATGTAAATAAAAGGCAAACAAAATTGTTCGCAGAACTGAAGTTCATGAACCAAATCTAATTATTCCAATTGTATACACATGGGAAGATAACTATCACTGTGTGATCAATCTTATCATTTAGTCTTGGGTCACTTTAAAGCCCGGCGCAGACAGAGCCGACTCGACCCGATCCGACTGGTTTTCAGTCAGGCTAGAGTCAGTTTCGCTCAGTCGGAGCCAATCCAACATGTTGAATCGGCCTCGAAAGACCTCCGACTGCCACTTGACTGGAAAAACCGGAGTCCTGTGGCAGCGCATTCGGAGTTAATCAGGCTGAAAACCAGTCGGATCGGGTCGAGTCGGCTCTGTCTGCGCCGGGCATTACAAAGTTGATATTAATTTCACTGGAAAATAGAAAATTAATCATATATAAGATAATTTTGTGGTATATGCTTGTATTTCATTGCCTGCAGGTACAAAGGTGATAATGTTCCTGGTGTATGCAGCAGTAATGGCCTTCTTCTACATCATCCCCCTATTCCTGGATGTACCGTGTGTAGCAGAGAGGATTGATCTCCCACCCAGACCTAAGATGATGGCACATAGAGGGGCAGAACAGGTGAATATTGGGTATAAAGGGGGGCAGATGCAAGTAATTTGCCCTCTTAGTAGAACATTAATCATAGAGCAAAATAATATTGCCCAGTTCGGTTGTGTAGTTCTTTCACATCTCTCTTCCTGGATATACCGTGTGTAGCAGAGAGGATTGATCTTCCACCCAGGCCCAGGATGATGGAACATAGAGGGGCAGGAACAGGTGAATATAGGCTCTAAAGAGTGGCTGACTAAATTGATAACATACCCCTTAGAGCAGTGTAATAGGGTTAGCAGCTCGGTTGTTTAGAGCACTGATCTAGGAAACTGGAAGTCTTTGTTCGATTCCAGGTGAAATCAACAATTTTTGTTCATTTTCCTTTAACAAAATATTTATCTGAACTTGGGTCAGTATCAAAGTTTATGTTTAAAATAATGTTTATTTATTATGTTTGATTTGATTTGTTTTTGTGCAGATTGCTCCAGAGAACACCTACTTATCCTATGAGACGGCAGCAAACCACAGCGTGTTTGGTTTTGAGAGCGATGTACGAATAAGGTCAGTTCACTGAGTGGTAATGACAGAGAGGTTCATTTAGGAATGGAATTAGAGTGGTATTACCGTGAAGAAGCAGTAGTGGTAGAATTTGTAGTAGTAGGAGTAGTACTGGTATTAGAAACTGTGGTAGCTATGATATTTCAGTCGTAAAGACTAAACATATTTCCTTTTAAATACAATGGCCCGGATTCACAAAGGAGGTTTGTACAAACCATGGTCTACATCTATGGAGTGCCATTTGTAAACTGATGGAGAAAAAATGTTAACTCCTTACTTGTTAACAATGTTGATGGTACACATTTACAAAATGCACCAAATAAATATTTGCCTTCTCACACGGTGAAATTTGCTGGTTAGCAAGCACTTACAGTCATATCATTAGAAATTAGAAATTATTTCACTTGTCTAAGAGCAGCACTCCATAGATGTAACCCATGGTTTAAACCATGGTTTGTACAAACCTCCTTGGTGAATTCCACCCTTCATGTTTGATATCATGAGAGGAGAATAATCTAGATTGGAATGGGGACTTGGTAGGAATGTATTCCTAAAGATGCTAGATGCTCCTTATCGGGGCAGCAAGACATAAGATAGGGCTAGAAAACATGTATGCAAGGTTATAGCAGCCTCGTTATATGAATTCTTCTATTGTCAACACATGAACGCCGAAGCACCCATCCATCGCACACCAGTGATTCGACCCAGTGAGAACTCCATGCGTGATGGCAGTCACGCACAACCCACATTGAACAATAGCCGGACTGCACAATGTGCGACGAACTGTGACACCATAATGCCAGAACCAAATCAAACTAACTCAATTGTGGCAATACAATGCTATAACTCGCGTCCACGCAACGCACCACCTTCATTCAGCTAGATAAAGACCAGCAGGAGCGGCCGAAATGTCGCTGTATCATTCACGTCTACATCGTTAGACAACAAACAATAATTCTAAGTAAATTATCCTATTGTTATAGTAATTGACTAATCTGAGTAATGATTCATTTATCACTACAACTTGTTATCATTTTACCATTGTATTACAGCTTGGATGGAGTGCCGTTTCTTATGCATGATGACACGATAGACAGAACAACCAACGTGGGGGCAGTCTTCCCTAACAGAACGGAGGATAATGCAGCGTTCTTCACTTGGGAGGAGCTGAGGAAACTAGATGCAGGGTCATGGTTTCTCAAAGTATGTATGACTCGTATCATTTTAAGAAAAAACAGAACATTGACAAAAATGAAGATGAATTTGATTTAGAACAAAATGAGCAAAGACAATTGGGAATGGATGTTGTTTTGACATTGAAATGTAATGCTTGAATAGCCCACTGAATGTAATGCTTGAATAGCCCACTGAAGCTCCACCAAAGCTCTGGTTGGCTTGGTTCACAATTGCTCTATGAAAAAAAAAACTTCCTACAATTTGTATACCTTTGCAGAGAGACCCATTCCGGACGGTGAAGTCTCTATCCCGTGAGACAAAAGCCAGAATCAAGGAGCAGCGAGTGATGTCCCTCCGAGAGCTGATGGAAGAAGCAATCAGATTCAACAGGAGCATCGTCTTTGATCTATTCTGTCCTCAACATTTCTTCAGAATATACTTTTTCCTACAACATACCTTTAGTTTTCATATTGATCATGTCTATTATTTCAATTGTTATACCTTCCAGAGAGACCCATTCCGGACGGTAAAGTCTCTCTCCCGTGAGACGAAGGCCAGAATTAAAGAGCAGCGAGTGATGTCCCTTCAGGAGCTGATGGAAGCAGCAATCAGATTCAACAGGAGTGTCATCTTTGATCTGTTCTGTCCTCCTGACCACCACCCCTTTGGAGCCAACTGCACTGAGCACACTGTGGACGTCATCTTAAAATCAGGCATCAGACAAAATCAGGTAATTGGGCTCATGATTTACTGCTTTCCAAAGCCATCTCTTTTCAAATTTTATTGTAAAGTAATCTTTGTGAAATGTTCTTAAATTTGTTTTCAAACCAATATTTTTCCCTCATGATCCATGTTACTTGTTAATTTACCAAGTATTTACCAACTATATTTCTTTCTGTAGATCTGGTGGCTCCAGGGAGGTCCTATGAGAGCATGGGTGAAGCAGGTAGCCCCTGGGTTCATACAGGTAGCAGAGGGAAAGATCAACTTCCAGACTTTACAAGATCTTGATGTTTTGATTGCGATAGTTAATATATAGTATGTACATACTTGTATGTTGGCGCTCATTTATCTTTGTTTTACATATTTAATTATGATTATTTTCTGTAGATCTGGTGGCTGCAGGGAGGTCCTAACAGAGCATGGGTGCAGCAGGTAGCCCCTGGGTTCATACAGGTAGCTGAGGGAAAGGTAGACTCCCAGACTTTACAAGAGAATAACATAACCAAAGTCAACGCTGAGTATTCAGAGGTGACAGACAAAGACATATAGTGAGTAGATCAATCCACCAATCAATTAATTGATCAATTAGTCATTTATCCAAGTTTATGAATGAGAAGTTTACACTGAGGCTTTGTTAATGTTAACGCTATGTATTCAGAAGTGATTGACAGAGACGTACAGTGAGTATCATCAATAATTATCCAGCCAATTGGTTGATGAATCATCAGATGAAGTTAATTGCTAAAATATAATTTATAAAATATAGTTAATTACTAAATCATTTAGCTGATCAATCAATCAAAATTGTGAAATTTAGATTTGTAAAGTAATTCTACTCAGAGGAGAGAGATGGATAAATGTGGTGAATATCAATTAATGGAGTTCATTCATTCAAGAAACATGTGCATCAGCACATTTTGACATGGACATCAAGTATAGGAGGGCATTCTGAAATCTTAGCTACTGTGAACTATTGGTGAGGATATCTTTTAAACCGCTTTCTGCCTATATTTGAGTTTGATTTTTATCTCGCCTTATGGGCTATTGTTCACTGTAGCATATTATTTTTAAAAAAATGACTGATCAATCAATTAAAAATATCCTTTTTACTCATTTTTCTTTGAATTCCATCATTATAGCAAATTCGTTTATTTTATGGATGAAATTCAGAATCAATATTAATAATAATAATAATTCTTTGCAGTACACAAGATTGTGTTTTTATAACCAAAGTCAATGTATTCTCGTCCTACAGCAAATACAGTTCAGCAAACATCACATCTAATATCTACACCATCAATGAGGTGTGGCTATTCTCCCTCTACTGGTGTGTGGGGGCGCACTCCATCACAACCAGCGCATGTCACATGCTGGAGAGCGTCAATACTCCCATCTGGCACATGGTACGTGGCATTTTACCCACCTGGGCACTAGCTTGCTCCCTCTTCAGTTCCAGCCCTCTTTGACTCTCACCTACTCACAGTTGCTTTCATTGTTCTGTGTCTCCGCCTCCTTTCCTCCTCCCTCCCCCCCCCCCCCCCCCCCTCCCCCATCCACACCTGTGTATATGTGTCATTTTGGTATATATATTCTGTTGTCTTTATGTAGTAACTGTCATTAGCCCTGACATAGATCCTGCTAGGGTTGAAAGCTAGGCTTTATACAACTCTGATTTTACTCGTATAATACAATATATTATCTGAATTGTAGAAATCTAAAGAAATAAAGCAATACTTTCTTTGACACATTATTCGGCTTTTATAAACAAAAGCAATCTAATCTCTCTTGTGCACAAGCTGTAACGAATAATGAGGCTATTCCTTTCTCTGTTTCTACAATGGATTGATTTTCTCTTTAGCTGAGCAAAGCAAATTGAATTTTCTTTGCTCATTTTCATTTTTATTGTACATTTCTGGTCAGTTTTCATTTTGTTTGAATAAAAGAATCTTTTTAAATAAAATGTGTTGTATCTGTTACAGACGAGGCACACGCACCTCATTGTGTGGGTGCTGGTTGATGCAGTCTCAGTTGTGTGCATCGCTCTCTTGTAATAAAATGTCTTGTTTCTGTTACAGACGAGGCACACGTACCTCATTGTGTGGGTGCTGGTTGATGCAGTCTCAGTGGTGTGTATCGCTCTCATCTTTCTCTTACAAAGGTATGTGTTTGGATATATCAGTCCAAGTTAGTTAGTTAAAGTCCTTCCCGTGCCAATGTTGGCACATAAGGCGGCGCCTATCTCCGATTCATTAGCCCTAGGCCACACGTCTACTAAATGTAGCGAAAGCTACAGAAGTGGGCCAGTCCTCTGGTAACTCGTGTGATTAACTTTCCCTTCTCCATTCTCCATATCAGTCCAAGGGTTCCTACTAATTAGCGCGAAAAAGTGCAAAGTATTGCGAACAAGCGCAAACTATTTAGCGCGAATAAGCCATCGATATTTAGGGTTAGGGTAAGGGAACAAATGTAGTGCAAACAAAAGCATGAACAGGATTTCATATTGCGAACAAATTTGTTCGCAGTAAATCCCATTCGCGCTTGTTCGCAGTAATTAGTAATTGAGCGCAGCAATTACTTATTACTGCGAATAAGTGCATGCTATGCGAATGGGAAATTTGTTCACAGTAAATTGCTTCGCACTTCTTCGTGCTTGTTTGCAGTACTTCGCACTTGTTCACGCTAATTAGTAGGACCCGTCCAAGGGCCTTTGCATTTACCCATCAGGACTGGTCCTGAAAATACTCAGCCTTGGGTCTATGGACAATACATGTTATAGCAAAATACTCAGCCTTGGGTCTATGGACAATACATGTTATAGCAAAATACTCAGCCTTGGGTCTATGGACAATACATGTTATAGCAAAATACTCAGCCTTTGGTCTATGGACAATACATGTTATAGCAAAATACTCGGCCTTGGATCTGTGGACAATACATGAACAGGTTATTTTGCAGAGCTCAAATGAGCATTGGCTACTGTCCAAATGCCAATCAAATTAAGGTTTGGGCAACCACTATTTGATTAATGCTTAAAGGGGACCACCAGGCAAAGAACAACACATTATTATATGTTTTGGTACCGTTTTGTGATATCAAATAGATACCCAACATTTTGCAAAGGGTTGTGTAATTCATAAACAAAGCAATTAATTTCCACCACTTACGGAACCACTGCTATTTCCTGGTTCCATACGGGCCAACCATTTGCGAGTGCGCCAATGCAGCTATTCACGCGCACGTTTGTAAACAATAGATTCCCGGGCGATTCGTTCTCTCTGCACACGTTGCAATTCACCGCACACAATAGCAGTCTGCGTAATTCAGACCGCATGAACGCATGCTTTAGAATGGTGATGCGTTTCCAATTATTTTTTTTTCTTTCTGGAAACAGATTTGTGTGAACTTGTTGATGGAATGGACTACTAAAGATGTTACCTTTCTTTAATAAGAATATTATTTTTGGGTGGTGGTACCCTTTAATGTTAAGCAAATATATAGCATGACTTCTTAACCTGTTTACTACAGTAACATGGTATAAAATGTTTTAACTCTGAGGGAAAGGGGAAAGCTCACTGGAAAAGGGTCAATTGTTTGCTATATTAGATGCTTTCAAGTTTCGGCTTGGAATGATTTTTATTGGACATTAGAATTACTATTTTTAGAAGAAGTGTTGGCATTACTTAGAGCTAATTTACTTTTGTTCATCTATTGTTAAATTAATGATATTAAGACTAGATCTCTAAATCAATACCGATACTTTATTCCTTCTTAGAGTGAGGAATGCCCGCCTCCCAACCGACCCAGAATCCATCTCACTCAACTCTCCTCGTCAGAAGTCCTTCACTCACCACCATCATCATCATCACCATGGAAACAATCGCAAGAGTGACAAGGAGGCGCTATACCAGTCTAGCGAGGACACACCAGTTACCACGCCGACTAGGGAAGGTCTGTCGCTAGGCAATACCATGGTGTTGATGGAGAATCCAGTAGCTGACCTTACTCCCCCTGATCACAAGGAGGTGGAGCTGAAGTTTGAATGACATGAGCTGATCCAGTTCAAACCAGTTTAGACTGTTATCAGATAGACATACTGTAGAACAGAACTGGCTTGAGCTGGAGAGAACCAGACTTCAGCTCATGTGGCTCAAACTGTTCAGATGCAAACTGTAGATTCAGCAAGTTGTAAAGATTGACTAGGACTGGCATTAGCTGAATGGATGCAAATTGATCTTGTTCAAACTGGTCTTGATTGTTAGTCAGATGTGAAAGTGAGTAGGGAAAGTTTATGCTGAGGTCATTGTTATCCATCTAGTCAAGTAAACTGTTCAGTGTTTATAATGTAGTTTATATTTCACACAATGGCGAGTCTGCAGCCTTCATCCTGACATACAGTGTAGCGTGGTACAACATAAATAATCTAAAGTGCTTGTATTGTGAGTTGAATAGACATGGTTTGAGATGAAACATTTATTGTAAATGAACCAGCACAATCTGGCTTGAACCTGTTTGGAAAATCTAAAGTTCTAAGACTGACTTTGTAACTAGTATGAAAGTCAATATGAATAACACTTGTGAGAGTGATCTAGAAGTGAGGAAAGAAATCTGTGTCGGGATCAACTTTAGTTTCCTATGGAAATAGCACGATCCAGAACAAACCAGATTTAACTAGTTCAAAGTTGAAACATTGAGGCTGGAATTTAAAAAGGAGGGTTACATAAACCATGATTTAAACCATGGTCTACCTATGAAGTGCTGCCTGTCAGTAGACAAGTGACAAAAATTGCTAGTTTCTCATAATATGACCGTTAGTGCTTGCTAACCAGCAAATTCCACCATCTGAGAAGACAGACATTCACTTGGTGCCTTTAGCAAATGCGTAGCATCAACATTGTTAACAAGTAAGGAGTGTACATTCTTTCTCCGTCAGTTTACAAGTGGCACTCCATAGATGTACGTCATGGTTTACACAATCCTCCTGTGTGGATTCCAGCCACATTGTTAGACTGATCATACTAGATAAAGACTTCTGCCAAGCTTGCAACCCAGTGCATGTTACCACCTGCAATGAGCTGCACTGAACTGCATGTGTCTACTAATATAAATGAATTGCAATGAAAATGTTGTCTTTACTACTTAGTATTGTATTAGACATTGGCGAAAATATTCAAACTGAATGAACCGCCGATGTTAAAAAAACAACTATAAAATCATTTTGGTACATTATGAAATCATTGTACATGTTCTGCAAAAGTTGTTGGCAGTCTATGTTATAGTTACTCACCAGTATACATGTATAACAACGAACTCAAGAGTGTCCATGTCTATATAGCAAAGTGTATTATGTGCTGTGCATGTACCTAGCACTGTTTTGCAACAGATTATGAAGGATGGATCAAATGTATCAAACATAGGAGATAACAAGAAGGAAGGAATTGGTTGCTACACAAACTGATGTTTATGCAGTCCTTGACAGTTTCCATGGCGATATGTAACTTGAAATTGGTCAGACTTTAGTGATGGAAACATGAAAGGTTATCATTGGATGTAGTGGGTACTGTTTGTTGGAAAGGCTACAATGTGGCTCAAATGTAAGTAACTATATAGGCTACACAAGACAGCCCTGCATGTGACTGTGGTAATCCAGACCAGACAGTGCAGTATGTGGTAAATGACTGCCCTCTCCGATGTTTCCCTGATAGTTTTGAGGGGATTCATCAGACAACAGATGCTGCTCTGACCTGGCTATGAAACTTATAGTTTGTTCTCACTACCTAACACTGTGCCAGTGTGTGTTTTGCACTGACTGCAAGGCGTTCGCAAGATGGCACTGCGCTTTTGATTTACAAATCCAATCTACCTTTAGCAATCAGTGCATCCTCTGCTCTTCCAAGAAAGAACATATGAAGTGGTATGCCATACATGCGCCTCCAATAGCTTGGCTAGATAGTGGTATGCCATACATGCGCCTCCAATAGCTTGGCTAGATAGATGGCACTTTATAAATGCTTGCTATTATTATTAGTATTGTACAATGAAATCCCCTCCTCAGTTGTTGTATGTGTGTTATTGTTTCCCATAGACAATGAAAGAAGGGCAACAATCAGAATGCAAATACAAAACAAACAAAACAAGGATTAATGACCAATTCTCAGGCAGTGTGTTTGTTAGTGTGCTTACCTATCTATTTCATGCTGGGCAGTGTACTGTGTTAAATAGCTATGAATAGTGTGATCAAATCACATTTTAATATATATACAATGTACATGTGTATCTGTTATACTTCAGTGTTATTATTGAGCTAAGTTGTAATTTATTCATATGATTTAGGTCACATTTTTGTGAGAAAAGAAGGGAAGTTAGAAAAAGAGACATAATTGATTTATTTATGAGTAAAAATAAAGATCCTTTTTAGAAGTAAACCAAAGTGGTAACTTTAAGCTGAACAAAAACAGACAGTGTCAAGCTTTGAATCTGAATACAGGCAAACATTTATACAAAGTTGAATACAAATTAGCAACATCCTGCAAAACAACATACAAGAGTTGATAACCCATAAATAATCCTAATTCCCAAAGGTGTATGATATTTTCCAGTGGTTTAATTTGTCATGATCATAGACATTTATATGAGTCATACTTGGTCTATTCAGTAACTTTCTTGTGGTTACAATTGTAACATGGATACCAGTGATTTATTAAGTAAGCAAAATGCAAGAAGAAAAAAACAGAGATACAAATGTACACTTTGTATAAGCTAGTGTTTTGAAAATGTATTCAATTAGGGAACAATTGACCACATATACCAACATAAGTTGATCAATGTTATACATACTGAGTTGTACTTGTTGATACCATATTTGTATTTGATGATTGTTCTCATAGTGTGCATCATTGTTGTTTTTACACTGAAGAAGTGTAAACTACATTTACGTTTAGAGTTTTATTTTATTTTAATTTGTCTTGCCTAGAGCTTCTATTTTTTGTTAGAAGGGTTATAACTTATGATATTTTATGAACATAAATATATATTTATAATTTCTTATTATTTTGCCAGTCATTCATTATAAACTGCTTTGTTGTAGACTTTTCAGAAAGACATTTGTGTGTTTGGATTCTTTTCAATCTACAATACAAATGCCACACTGTTATTCGATTTTTCTTTTGTATATCTCTGTAATTTCAGAACTTTAATTTTAGATAGTCTTGACAAACCCTGTAATGTTGGGCTCTACTTCTGAAAGTGCAACATAATATATTTTTTACCCCGACAAAGACCTGCTATGATTGAAAGCTAGGCTTCCACACACTCTTACTTAATTACACTAGCCATTTTTTAAAGGGATCTAGTAACTTTGTTGACATATGCAAAAAGTGATGTGTGGTTGATGTAAGGCCGAGTAATGAGCAAAAATACAAAGTGATATTCACTAACTCATTGCACTCACTTTGTACACGGTTTTGATGGTCCAGTGGATAATTTAACATCTGAACACTTAAATCGTAAATATCTTTTTAACGAAAGGGAAATTTGAAAAACCCAAACCTGTCCCATGCTTTTATTGTTAATAAGAATACAACAACAACAAGGTATGAGGGAACTACTAGAATTCCAATTGGATTTTGAGGATTTGGACAATGTTACTAAGTCCCTTTAAGCAGGTAACCAGGTTTTCAGCAGTTTTTTCATCAGAATATAACATACATATAAGCAAGGGTTGGATCCATTTTATTGTGCCCATGGAAGGCTTTGAGTTCATTATTGTGATTGTTGTTTTCTGTATTCTGTGCTTCCCATATAACTGTGTTTCCAGGAAATATTTGCCTTCAAATATAAAAGTAATACATCTGTAGGGTTAGTTTCATGTTGTACTATTCACACATAATTAATATTATAATATGTCCTTACATTTTGTTTGATTGTTTTGCTTGTTTCAATGCATATCACTTCAGTATATAAAAGTCAGTTTCAGTTTTGTAGATGACACGCAACAAAGTTGAAGTCACTTTTTCCTTTTGTTCCAAACAAACAATTTCGGTAAATATTACATTAGAGACAATGTATAAAGCTTATAAACTGAGTTGTTTTTATTTTACACACATGTACTTACAATGAATATATTTATACACATTTGGTTTGTTTTTCTAATGTGCTGTAGTTATGAAGGGTTTATATACTGTAGATAAACACATCTCCCAGGGACCCGATAGCAAATATCAGGGTTCAGTTTGAGGATAGGATCATAGTTTGATATAAATGTCTCTCGATCTGCACATCATGGTGTATTCATGTTAAAGTTAAATGTTTACATGCTTCCGGGGTTAGTTTCATGAAAGGGTCTTAGCTATGTACCTTGTCTGGCACGTTCAGACCCTCAAGCTTTTGAATTTCCAACAGCTATCAACACTCTGTCGGTGAGAAATGAGGAGATGACCCTAGCTCTGCACCTGAAAACGTGCAAAACACTTAACCACTTGACTACGGGAACCAAGTGGGTTGTGTACAGAGACTACAGGGATTTCAGATACTCAAAGGGAACAGGTTAAAGACCCTTGCATGAAACAAGCCCCTGAATACTAGTTCACTTCATCCCTTATGATTCATATAGTAGTCTATTCAATTAATAGATACTAATAATTGAACTGTATTACAGTGTGTGTACTTACATATCCATTTGTGGAACTCGGTTTTATTACCAATCTGAAATCACAATAATCTTCCCTGTGTTTGGATAAGAGATCATGAAATATTTGTGTGAACATTTGTCTTTCTAATTGAAGTTGTCTTTATTACTTGATGTATATGTGACCGAATTGACCTGTCAAACATAGCGATATAGACGTTAAGATAATTGTATCACCTACGGCAACTATTATTTTCTATTTTTGAGTATTATTTTTGCAGTGCAGACATTTAGCCAAGGATGTCATCCACACATACGTGATACATGCAGTCAGGTACACACACATACAAACATGAACACACATACATGTACACACACACACACACACACACACACACACATAGGAGACACATGAACATGTTTACTCAAACAACACAACTACTGTAAAGTGTACATGTACACAAATACACACAATGGCCCGTTGCAGAGAGATACAGTCGATGTAAGTTACAATTAATTGTAAGTCGGTTCATGTGTTCTAAATGCACAAATTGTCTGACTTTACAATTAATTGACGGTATCTCTTTCTGCACCGGGGGCCCAGGACATACCACACGAACATAGCAACAAATGAACCTGTTCTGTGCTAGATTTGTAGATCTGCCTAGAGTTGATACAAGGTCCTCTAGGATGTTAAGACACTTGACCCTTGATCCTTGACCCTTGACCCAGGGTATCAACCATCAGACTAACAAATCATTGATAAGTCAGTATAGCAAGATTATAGTCAAGATACTTGTAGTACAGAATGACTTGTGACCGGGGGTGTTTCACAAAGATTCTAAGTTGAACTTAGACCTAATAATTATGGAAAGCCATTTGTAGCCTTGGAATAAAACATATTCAAAAGCAAAAAAAACAAAACAAGTATTTGAGACTTCCAACAAAAAATATATCAATCATTTTAAGGCTCTTGATAATAACAAATATAGTTGATTTTTTATCAAAGTTTATACCTTTTCAAAAGAACTGTTTCAACAATTTTACAAAGAAATTAACGGCTCTCCATAATTGTTAGATTCAACTTAGAATCTTTGTTAAACACCCCCTGGATAAAACTTGTACATGATATTGTACAATAAATATTGTAATTGATTGATTGATTATGGTATAAAAACTGCTTCATCATGCCCATGTACACATGACTGTCGTTTGTTGTAAAGTCTGTGACAAAAGAATTTGTTATTACATTGTCATTTAATAATTATGCAAGAAGTTTCAGGTTTGGTTTCAAGTAGATGTTTTTTATTTAACAATGTGATATAAATATGATGGATAGTAATATGGACATATTATTGTCAATTTCACCATGTTCCTATTAATGTATGTGAGTGATGAAAATGAATAAAATCAACGTTTCATTTCAGGAATGAATTGTATTCCATCTGTGCTTTAGTTAGACCATTGAAACCCTCTAGGCCGTTAAAATCATTAGGAGTACAATTTCAAACATTACCAGAAATGAATATCTTCTATAAGGTAACGTACTAACATTTGCCCCCCCCCCCCCCCCCCCCCTCCCCCCCTCCCTGAAAACAAAATCATGTGTGGATTGATGCTCATTGAGAATGCCAGGCATGTTATATGCTTGTGTGTGTGTGTGTGTGTGTGTGATTTGTAAGTGCGTGGGTGTGTGTGTGTGTGTGTGTATAAATATACAAAAGTGGCTATTAAAAAGGGTAAATTAGGAGTTCACTTACAAAAGTGGGAACACCATAAAATACATGTAATATGATTAATTTTATTTTGTTAGAATTATAGGGAATTTGTTAATTATAACTAAGGTTCTGGGTCTCTACCCTTTTAACTGAATGTGACAGCTTTCTATATTGTTAATTAATTACTCTTTAGGTTGAAATCGAGCAGATATACTGGAATGGGTGTCTGAGGTATGCGTGTGACTGTGGTGTGATCGGTGGTTAGGTGGGGATGGGGCTTTTCTTGGGCTAAATGGGGGGGGGGGGGGGGGGGTAAAGGAGCATGTTTTAGTTCCTTTTATCTTTAGTTATATAACCTCCATTATGTTTATTTTATGAAGTCAGGAAATTGAATATACAGTTGATTTGTATTTGTTTATGTATGTAAGATAACCATTTCTATTTTTGTTCATTATAATTGTATGTGTATATTTTGTTTAGTATGTATATTCAAATGTAAATGTTATATATGGAGGAATAAAAATCACTTTAAAAAAAATAAAAAATATGTACGTTGCAATGCAGGAATTAATTTTTAATTTTAGGGGGCTACTTTTTCAATGTCATGGATATCACAAAATATTTCACATAATACCCTATGGCAATTTTAGGGGCTACCTCTTGATTTTAGGGGGCTATTTTGAATTAGGGGGCAAAATCGCCCTCAGCCCCCATATATTTCCTACCCTGGTACGTTGCATGTGCTTGTGTGTGCATGATGTGTGTGCTCATCATGTGTATTATGTTGTACTTGTGTTTGCATGTCTGTATGTATATTTTATTCTGACTGTTAGCAAGGATTTTAAAATCCATGATGATGTTTACCAATACAATATTAATTTACCCATGAAATCCCCTCTCAGTCAAACCTCAGCACCCCCCCCCCCCCCACCACCCCCCCCCCCCCCCCCCCCACCTAGTTTAAACCACGTGAACCACTGCTTATGCATTTGAAGATTGACACTTTAATTGCAATAACATCAATTTGACAAACGCTGTACACTGGAACCGAAAATGACTTTGATACTTTGTGGTCAGTTAATATATCAATAGCAACAACATAAATCGTGCTTTACTATACTCTCATTTGTCAATTACAGTTCAAAAGTAACTTGAATTGTTAGACTTCAGTTGTACCATAAAGTGACTTAATGGCATTTTGCACACTTCAATTGACAATTGATGGCCATTTTATTGGAATCACATATACGATTTACTGTCTTGTGTTGTCTAAACTTTATTATAACTCTAAGGCCCCGTTGCAGAAAGAGATGCAATCGATTTGCACATTTGAATTAATCACATCTATGCATTTAGTCACATGATCTTACAATTAATTGCAACTTTACAATCGACTGTATCTCTTTCTCATACGGGGGCCAGTTCAGGCACAAATTACAATATATAGGTTGATGTATGACGCTTTCAACATAAATGACGATTTATGAACATGGCATGAAAGTACAGCAATATGAATTTATGAGTAAATCGCTTCGAATATGAGTAAATCGCTCGCACTTTGCAGAATAATTAATTATCGTATTCCAGGTTTTACTATTACTATTAGAAAGAACAGCAGTAATCATCTGGATTCATGAACAAATGATACGCACTATGGGCCCACTATTCGCTGTTAATTTGTCCCTGTGACTTCTAGTCGTAAAAATTGCACAAAAATGACAATCATAATTTATTTTAAGTGGAATCTATTATTCAAATAAAGTATACTGAATCAAAATCTTGAGCTGACTACTATTATTATTTCAACAAATTATTTGTATTTGTTCTTATAAAGAAATTATATGTGAACGGTTATCACTTAAAGGTATACCACTTGAGTATTGGTACTTCTCGAGAAAAAAAAAGTGGTTGTAAGGGTTTTGGTTGGTTTTAATTCCATTTGAAAGTTCATTGAATAAAACATGTGAAATGAGAATCATTCCCTTTTCGAATGCTCTCATAGTTGTAATATTTGATTTCAAAATATTTTAATCATAAGTCTACCCTGCCGGTGGACATCTTGACTCTGACAAAAAAATACATAACATGCAATATACACTTCTTTCAAAAAATGTCAAAAGAGGTTTTTAAATAGTTGTTGATGATATCTCTATTTAATTATTAGTTTAACAAAACATCACATGCACAGTTTTGTATGAAAATGGTTGAAACAATTAGTGTTTAGAGAGCGCCCTCTTGAGTTTTAATGGCCTTTTACAAAATGATAGCAGGCTTTTTACTTAGTCGTTTTTGATTGTGTATTATTACATTTCCAGCATGGTGGAGTTATAACTATTAGTTTGTAATGTAATGGTGCAGGTTTGGGTTACTAAAATTCGGTTTGACCAAAACTCAACGATCCCTTTAAACCCGACCGAAATGAACTATGATAATGCCCGGCGCAGACAGAGCCGACTCGACCCGATCCGACTGGTTTTCAGCCTGATTATCTCAGTATGCGCTGCCTCAGGACTCCGGTTTTTCCTGTCAAGTGCCAGTCGGAGGTCATTCGAGGCCGATTCAACATGGTGGATCGGCTCCGATTGAGCGAAACTGACTCTAGCCTGACTGAAAACCAGTCGGATCGGGTCGAGTCGGCTCTGTCTGCGCCGGGCTTAAGAGCGACAATAAATGAATTAAACAAACAAAATAAGGAAATACGCGGGAAGTTGATACAGCCCCTTTTAGTATTTTGAGGTCACATGATTTTTGTCTGAAATATATACCAGCCCATGTCAAATGTCTCTTCTCGTGTTAAACCGCAGCCAAGTTTTCGCTTTATATGTACCCTCAATTATCATGATTAGTTGCACCTTTTGATGTTTAATAACTCAACATTATTCTTATTGCACGGTCACGTGTGTGTTACCTTATTTACGTGTCATTTATTTTCTATTTGGAACATATCTTTTGAGTCAAGACAAGACTAGTGTTGAGGGTAGATGAGATTGGGGGTTCATTATGATCAAACAACGGAGTAATGGCAGGAGCGTACACGTGTCTACGGCAGTATAAGATAAAATATGATAAAATAGCATGGCGATAGCTGTAGATGTGCATATAAAATCATCATACTTTATACAAAAAAAGGCTTTATCTTCATGAATATTTTAACGCGTTCCATACTAGACTTCGCAACTCCAATAGAGATAGTACAGGACCCACCTGGTTCCCGTAGGCAATGTGTTAATCATTGGTGAAAGGAAGTCGGAGCGCACCTCTATTTTGAGTCAAAACGAGATAGTTGCTGGTAGACCAGGATCAGGGAAGGAAGTGTAGACCAACAAACGACCACGGTGTGACTTCCTCCTCAATTTACATCACAAATAGTCTCCATTTATGCCAATCTAGATTACAGATTGGTTTTTAAGCTTTCATAGAATCTCATTTTCATCCAAATTATGACAATAAAATACATGTATTTTGGAAAATAAACTAACGAGTTGCTACGAGTTATGTACGTTAATGGAATAACTTTGCGTGTAAGTTAGGTCAATGGATTAATACATTAAACAGTGCACCATGTTACATTATGAAACATTTGATATGATTAGTTTCGAAATGGGTTTAATTGTTTAAAAAGAGAATAGAGCCTGGCACGAGTCTATTTGACATCTTTCGCAACCAAAAAGCTACATAATGTTCCATTGTCAATGCACACCGAAACGAGTTTGACTTCGTGAATTCCTGGGATTCGGGTTATTAATATTCTTTGAGTTCTCCACTTTCATAAGTTCTATTCTCTGCATGAAAACAGTGTACCACGCATAGTAGACAATACTACAGAATACAACTGATGTATAAGCATTCGAGCAGACAAACAGCATGCAGTTGCTATACTCCCGAGTTTAGAAAGTGTGTTGAGTTATGGTATTGGAGATATGAATAAATTGTGCCTTTTTAGCAGGCTTTCATTGAAAGACGCCGATATGACACCACACTTTGTCGCCATGTAGCACGAAGTGCGTGCATAATGCAACTTTAGGTTCACTGAGGCTGAATTAACCCATTCGGAACTATTCCAAGAGAATTGTGCGTTATATATAGCAACATCAACTCATAATATTCTGCTGCTGGTTACATGCAGAGAGATAACATTAACAGATCTCATCTAACAAATCGTGTGTGTTGTTTCGGATCATATTACTCTAGCGATCAACAACGGCTATATTTGCCTGCATGATTCTTCCGGATATATCCCTGTCAGACATGTCAGAAGTAATGCACCTTTACCAAGCCCCATTACTTTGAAGTCGCCGCACACTCGATAGACCTACATGCAACATTCTACATGCACTGATGCATAACTCCAGATATCGTTCATTCAACTAAACGAGATGGGTCTTCAGAGTTAAATGACTTGCCTTTGTTTTTGTCAACAAATACCCCATTCTCGGCAAAACAAATCATTTTGCCATCGGGGAACTTCTTTTGCGTCAGTTATTGGCAGAATTATAAAACGGAATTAACATAAGATGGCATCGCTGTATTTAACATTGCTGAAATTCGCTGCATTGGCTGCGATTATTCTTCTTTCTTCAGGTAAAGTCATATTATGTTTTCTCTTCGTTGCTTGTTCATTTGTGTTTAAAATTAAATTATGGCTACCCGTTACCGTTCTTACCAAAATCTTTCAACAATAACAATACTGGACAGTCATTTTAGAAACAGAATATTCGTTGGGTTATAGTCATCTCGTATCAACTTGTCTGGCATTAATGTAAAACTTTTAATTATAAGCAGGTGAAATGTATGTTTTATTTGATTCGTTGAGCTAAGAAATCAAATAAATAAAGTAATGGTATTATGGTCTGAGGTGGTGAGTCTTGAATTTTGTAATTACCCAAAATTCTGTTTCTTAATAAAAATATATCTGATATTAGAGTTTATTTTATTGATTTAATTTCTTTTAATTTATTCTATTGAGACATAATCTTAGAGCTTGAGTAATACCGGTGTTAACCACCGACTTCGTTTCCTGTTAATACTTTCATAATTGGGCGTATGTTCTGCTCATTTATTCCAGATATATTTTATATCCCGAAGTGAATGTGGTAGTGGAAATGGTCATTGCATTATTTTAATTTCAATTTTATTGATTTCCACTTATAAAACAAACATACACAACATAATATGCATTAACAACGAATGTATAATGGGTTACAGCTAGAAACCAAAGTGGGGAATCATACAAAACAATATTCGTGTGGTGTTACCAAACAATATCAGGAAACTTGATCTCCCGGACGTTGGCCGTATCATAGTCACGTGTTTGAAGTCTATATAATCGACTTAGGAGTGTTATGCCCGGCGCAGACAGAGCCGACTCGACCCGATCCGACTGGGTTTCAGCCTGATTACCTCAGTATGCGCTGCCTCAGGACTCCGGTTTTTCCAGTCAAGTGCCAGTCGGAGGTCATTCGAGGCCGATTCAACATGTTGGATCGGCTCCGACTGAGCGAAACTGACTCTTGCCTGACGGAAAAGCCCGGCGCAGACAGAGCCGACTTGACCCGATCCGACTGGTTTTCAGTCAGGCTAGAGTCAGTTTCGCTCAGTCGGAGCCGATCCAACATGTTGAATCGGCCTCGAATGACCTGTGACTGGCTCTTGATTGGCAAACCGGAGTCAAGAGGCAACGCATACTGAGTTAATCAAGCTGATAACCAGACCAGTCGGATCGGGTTGAGTCGGCTCTGTCTGCGCCGGGCTTTATACAAGTACATCATAAGTTGAAGTATATCGATAACACAACCTTGGCCTATATAGGCTATATAAGATTCACACATGCGAAGTGAGTTATGATATTTCCCATCTTTAAAACGGAAGGATATAGAGCTGGATATGGGCTCCTAGGGTTAGTACACGGTTTAGTCACGAGCTTGAAAAAAGGGAATAATTAAAATCACCTTGGCCAATACACAGTTCAAATATAAAAATAGTTTCCTAAATATCTACTACATTATATATCGCTCCTATAATGTAATGTGTTCAATTATTGAACATAAATAAATAATATTGAAAATACACAAAGATAAACTTAAAGGGGTAGTACAGTTTTGGCACTGGCGTACTGGTGGGGGGTCATGAGGGGGGGGGGGGCGCTTGACCCCCCAAATAAATTCAAATCATGGCTTTTATCTAATTCGATAAAAGTGATTGAAAGAAAAGAGTATTTCTTTAGACAAGAAAACTCAGATCTTACTTCATGTCAAGTCAAATTTCCTTCCCAAGTATGCACCAGATTGCATAATTTGAATTAAAACATTGCAAAAGCACCTTTACCGTGCACCCACCTACCATCACACCCTCCCATCACCCTTCCCCCTCTCGGTTATCGTTTCGCTCCCCGGGAATCGGTCTTGTATACGTCTGGAATACAATGTTCATGTTTTGTCATAAAATAATGCTTTTGATGCACTGTTTGAACTGAATATGTCACTTTGCGAATATTATTTTGGGGGTGCATTTTTGTTTTTCTTCACGAATCAATCATAACCTCTTCTGGTTAAGAATCATGACGATGATGACGCACTAACGCACCCCGGGGGCGGGGGGGGGGGGGGGGGTACTAACTTATATTGGGTATACGGGGATGTGCCGCTGGGAAGGGTGACTTTTACCAGAAAGATCCTTAGACATGGGTCCCATTTTCATTTTTAAAATCCTTAGACATGGGTCCCTTTTTTCATTTATTCCTTTCCCCTCTTTTCTCCCTCATTGTTCCGGGATTTTGGGATTTGCCCGATGTGAAATTGCTAAAATGTTCAAGCTCGCTCCGCTCGCTCGCATACATGATATTTCACAACCTCGGGTGTTATATAACGCCATATCATAAGTAATAAAACGAATATACCCATACAATATTGAAACAAATGACAATTTTCAGCTGTGAAATTGCTAAAATTTTCAAGCTCGCATACATGTTATTTCACAACCTCGGGTGTTTATATGTTACCCTTCATAACGCCATATTGTAAAAACGAAGATACCTATACAATAATATTGGAACAAAAAATGTTCCGATGTGAAATTGCTAAAAATTTCAAGCTCGCTCCGCTCGCTCGCATAAATGATATTTCACAACCTCGAGTGTTTATATATTACCCTTCATAACGCCATATCATAAGTAAAAAAAACGAATATACCCATACAATAATATTGAAACAAATGGCAATTTTCTCGCTGTGAAATTGCTCAAATTTTTAAGCTTGCTCGCATTATTAATATTTATGCAAATTACCGCATCATAATTAAAGACTATTCACTGTTTTCAATCATTTGAAAAATTGAGAATTTCACCTCCGATATGCACCAGATAGCTCCATTCTAGTGTAAAAATTGCCCTTCCCCCACTCGGTCGCTTCGCACCCTCAATTTTTTACACTTTCGCCCTCCCTAGGAAAATACCCTGGCGCCGCCCCTGTAGTATGGTACAGTTCACTAATAATACAAAAATGTATCAAAAAAATGCAAAATGATTGGCCATTGTATTATATTACAGCTAAAAAATGTAATATTTAAAGTTCGAAATCCTCAGACATGGGTCCATTTTTCACAAAAAATCCTTAGACATGGGTCCATTTTTCAAAAAAAATCCATACACACGAGTACCTATTTACAGCAAAAGGACCCTTGGATGTGGGTAAGGGTTGGGATGTCTCAGCCGCACAACCCCGTCCGATTATAATCTGAGTACCCCCCCCCCCCCCCCGGACAACGCACATTATACTAAATGTCGTCAAGTCAGAATTTCCTTTCCAGGTACATGTATGGACCAGATTGCACAGTTTCAAGTCCCAAAATGCAAAAGCTCCCTACCGTCAGAGGGGGGACACCCCCTCCCACCCCCACCCCCCCCCCCCCGCCCCCCACGCTCAGTCGCTTCGCTCCTTCGCAGTGGCGGATCTACGGGGGGGGGGGGGGTTAGGGGGTTTAAACCCCTCCCCTTGGGCTGCCAAGTTAAATTTGTGATGTGGAAAACATCACTTACGGGGGGTCAAAATAGCAAAAAAAAATCGCCGCTTCGCGGCTCGTGGACGATGCTCCGCATCGTCATTGGTTCAAACCCCCTTAGCAAAAAGACATCACTTACGGGGGTTCAAAATAGCAAAAAAATCGCCGCTTCGCGCCTCGTGGACGATGTTCCGCATCGTCATTGGGTCACCCCCCCCCCCCCCCCTTAGCCAAAAAAAAGCTAGATCCGCCCCTGCTTCGGGCTTGGTCGCTTCGCTCCCTCGCAATATCCGGTGGTGATACGGATTTGGTTCTGCCCCCCCCCCAAAAAAAAAAGTTTTTGCTCATTACGCCAATGGTAAGGCTGAGCTTTAGTGACCCAAACCTGCACAATAACATTACAAACTATAATAGTTGTAACTCCACCATGCTCGAAAGGTATATAACATTACAAAGACTAAGTAAAAAGCCTGTAATCATTCAAAAAGAGCCATTAAAACACAAGAGGGCGCTCTCTCAAAATGCATTGGTTTCAACCATTTTTCATACAAAATTATGCATTGTGATGTTTTGTACTTTTGTTAATGGTTTAATAGAGAGATCGATCATCAACAACTATTTAAAAACCTCTTTTGAACACTTTTGAAAAAGTGTAAGCATTTTTTACATTTGTAAAAAGATCATCGAATAAATCTGGGACCCAGATTTATTCCGATCGGATATAATTATTGATATTTCTACCGTTTCTGAACCGATGTTGATCAAATCAAGTTTATTCTGTGATATTTCTGTCATTTAAATTGTATGCTCTTTCAATTTTTACACTCAGTTTTTCATTATCTCACCAAACATTATTTCGAGCAGCGCCCTCTTTACTAAAACTGAACTACCCCTTTAAGGCACTTTTATACTTTGACAAATCTAACAGAGACATGGCCTATAATTTTCAGATTTACAAATTTACCAAATAAAAGAACAAAACAGAGCAAAACAAAGCAAACAAAAGCAGAATGAATGTTGTTTTTATAAGAATGGCGTTGTTAATTATGTCAACACATTCAATCGAAACATCGGACAATAGAGCGAACATTATTTCCGGACATCATCTGCGTATACGGGTAATATACAGGCATATTATACAATTAAAATACTCATGAAAATACATTTGTGTGTGTATTTTTAAATAGTATTGAAAATATAGTTATTATAACAACTTAAAGGTACACTTGAGTATTGTTACTTCCCGAAATGCCCCTTGACACTTAACTGGTTGGTTAATTTTAATTCCATTTGAAAGTTCCTTGTACAAAACATGTAAAATAAGAATCATTCGCTTTCAAATGCTCTCAATATAGTTGGAAAATTTGATTTCAAGATATTTTATTCATAAGTCTACTGGCCGGAGGTCATTTTGACTTTTTAGAAAAATACAAAAAATGCTTATAGACTACTTTGAAAAAAATCTTAATAGGTTTTTAAGTAGTTGTTGATGATATCTCTATTGAATCATTATTTTAACAAAACATTAAATGCATAATTTTGTATGAAAAATGGTTGAAACCAATGCTTTTTTAGAGAGCGCCCTCTTGTGTTTTAATGGCTCTTTTTGAATGATAACAGGCTTTTTACTCAGTCGTTTGTAATTTTCTTTATCTTGTCGAGCATGGTGGAGTAATAACTATAGGTTTTCCCATTCATTTTCGTCATTTTGTCATTCAATTTCGTCCCGAGAAGCCGAGAATGTGCCAATGCCAACTTCAATTTCGTCTATTGTCGACCAATTTCACAAAAAGTCCATTCAATTTAGTCGTTCGTCACGCATTTTCGTCGATTACAATTCAAATTCGTCGGTCACAGTTGCTGAACACATCTGTGACTGACGAATTTGAATTGTACTGGACGAAAATGTGTGACAAATTACTAAATTGAATGGACTTTTTGTGAAATTGGTCGACAATAGACGAAATTGAAGTTGGCATTGGCACATTCTCGGCTTCTCGGGACGAAATTGAATGACAAAAGTGTTAAAATGAATGGGAAAACCTATATTAGTTTGTACCGTAATGATGCAGGATTTGGTTACTTAAGTTAAGTTTGACCAATACTCAACTATCCATTTAATACAATGTATGTAATATACAGGATGACATACAAATGATAAGAATGAGATGGGGAAATTGGGAATATTTCAATTTGAACTATTTGAACAAAACAAACACACGGACCTACAATAACACACACACACACACACACACACACACACACACACACACACACACACACACACACACACAAACACACAATCACTCGTGTTTTACCCTTATCATCCAGATCCAGGTTGTTGACCTAAATGTGGTTGAAATCTGATATGTTTTCGAATTATATCCTGTTGTAAATTGGCATTAAATTAGTATAATCAATGTAATGTGAGAATTATTGCGGTGATCAAATCTATAGTATTATTTCCATTTCACTTTCGAGTTCATTGATAAAATTATGATACTAAAATTGTCAAAAGCTATTGCTTACGGTCTCAAACCAACGTCGTAAAATGTAACATCTTGGATAAGTATGAAATTTTTAAAAATGGTTGAAAAGCATTTTCTTTGATATATAATTTGACTTATTTCAGCGTGTATTCAGATTTAACATATGGTGGTATTACCGTGTTGACCTTGAATGCCTTATGACAAGTAACGTATGAGCCAGGGTCGTGTCATTATTTATATAGTTACAATACGGCTGTGTGTCCTTTTCCTTATATTTCCCTGTGGATGTAACTATATCTACACCGGATACCATGTTATGGCAAGGTGTCATCTATCATAATACATTTGAAGGCTCTATCTTCGTTACATACATTTTATATACACAGATTACTAAAGTAAAACATATTCAAATATCTAGATATACATTGTTCAAGACATTTCGTTTATCCCATGTGTAGATAAATATAATTGTAATCGGGCAAACGTTTGTTCGTTTTATTTCCTTAACAAAAAAAAACGTACTGAGCAATTAAAGATATAATATAAAATTGATTGATACATACAAGATTTTAAGTTTACATGAAAGTAAACTGCAGAGACAAGACCAACGTCCGAATAGTTGGCCTTTTTCAGCTGCACGAGACATGCGCTATAATGGTGTATGTGGGTGTGTGTGTGTGGGGGGGGGGGGGGGGGGGTGGTTGTGTACCATAATATGATTTATGGATAATTATATTGAACATTATAATTATGATTGAAAAGATATTTCGTTCAGGTACGGCGTTGTGTTGTTGTTGCCGGGGCGTAACTATCGATGGGGGGGGGGGGGGGGGGGGAGGGGGAATAACAGTTATTTTAATGCTTGATGACTTACATGTATAAAGCAGACTGATCTCGCTCATGTCGATGACACTAATCATTTCCTTACGCGTCTAGCGGTAACCTTGTCGTCTTTGACTACGGAAAATAATTAACCCTCACCCTAAAATTCACCTTTCTATCACCATTGTCAAACATGCTTTACCAGCAAATTACAATTACCCATTTTTTGTTTTGTACGATTTGGATAGGTATATAATTACATTTTAATAATTTGGTATGAGAGATAACCATGTGACACTTTTGAATTGTATTCATGAAATAAGTATGTAAAATAATATAATGATAGATAATAAATTCAGTAAAAATGTTCTATAAGTTGGGTCAAAAGCGGGTATTTTTCAGAAGTAATGCTGAGTTCAACACCCCACCCCACGCCATGGACCTGTTTTGATGTCGGTGTTGAAAACTGAATACATGATTATTATTTTTTAGTTATTAAAAAAAATAAAAAAAAAAATAAATAAATAAATACAAAAATATATTTTATCTATTTATGTATTTATTATTTATTTTATTATTTTATTTTATTTTTATTTTATTATTATTATTTTTTTAAGGGGGGTGGGGTGTTTATCTCCAAGCGATATCCTTGTTATTTAGTTGCACTTTTGAATTATAGTTCATTGTGGTTATTGAAAGTTTCATAAACGACCGGAGTCATAGTGTGGTCAGGGGCGTGCTTTGTGGCTTCTCGTTCCATACATATATTGTATTCGTATTATTATGTATAGTTCTATCCTCGTAAGTTGTTGTCATTGTTGTTTTTCATTTATATTTCATTTGTTTTCTAATTCCTACGCCCAAACTCAATGAAATATATTAATGTAAACAATTAATATTTCTTTCAATTATTTGAGCGCCGGTATTTAAGAACAGCTGAGCTGTCAAACCGTTAACTTTAAGACAGACCCTAACAATAAATAAATTAAATAATATGCTTGTTGCATACAAACTTTACATAAGAATAACTATTTATTTGTTGCCATTTCGTAACGACCATTGATGACTGCATTATAAAGTTGTGTAACTCATCATATATTTGCTAGTGAGATAAGTTCAGTCACTTTCCGGTTGCCAATGGCCATGACGACAAGTTATATCAATTTCATGAAGAAACAAAATAACGGAGAAACAATAAGCTGTTATATGTTCCAGCTAATAACAGTATATATAATTTATGGTCTATATTAATAAATATATTCACTATTGAGTTTGACCGAACGTGTTTCCTATGAAAAAAAAAACCCAAATAAAAAACAGACAAACAAACAAACAAACAAACAAACCAACAAACAAACAAACAAACAAACGAGTTGATGATATCGCAACCAATTAGCCTTAGGCCGCGTAGTTCGTTAGAATGGTAGTTCCATGGATGGTACTACCATGGATAGTACTAGTACTAGCCATGGTAGTACCAACAAACCCATACCCTTACATTTATTATCTCTGAACATGAAGTTAAATCAATCCGTCCATTTCCTCTCCGTTGTTATCAATCTCGAACAGGACTATTGATCGTGTTATCTCTCTCATTAGCTGCAGTTTATCACAAAAAGGAAGAATTTGTGAATGAGGAAAAGTACTTAGTTAACCACATGATGATGGTCAAACAATCGTATTCTACTCTCTGTGAATGAATTGACCAACTGACGAGTTCGGGTCAACTGATTCACTTCCGGTAGGCTGTTACTAAACCACT
Organism: Echinarachnius parma; assembly: GCA_037951105.1. NCBI lineage: Eukaryota > Metazoa > Echinodermata > Echinoidea > Clypeasteroida > Echinarachniidae > Echinarachnius > Echinarachnius parma. Next base: position 104,549 of record JBAMJV010001024.1, on the reverse strand, counting down.
TTCTATGAACTGAAATTGTCAATGAATCAAATGATAACACAACATTACTTATCTACAAGTTGTAGTTATATGTTCCTGGTATCAATTTTCTGTTTCATTTTACACCTACAGAAACCCCAATGACAAATGACAAATAACAAAATATTACTAAATACGTAGATAAACAGCGTAATATCATTGCAGCTGCAGTGGGTATGGAGAACTACAAATAAAAGGATTTTAAAATCCTATCGACGGAGATCAATTCTTTAAACAAAGAAGAAAACAGGGCAAAATAAGTATGGAAATATTAAAAGAATAATTAGTAACGTGCAACATTATTGTAACAGGTGTATATAGTGTATAATTACCAAGGGTAATATGCGCTTCTGAATAGGGCACCTACATGACCTAGATACATGGCGCTCTTTAAATGCTGTTATAATTATAAAGAATAAACATCAGCTTTTTAATCAATAATCCACCTGAAGAGTTTTAGTTTACTCGTAAATACTTTCGTTGATAATAACGGATGTTACCATGCAGACTCTCCATGGCTGATAATGGTCGCGTTTGCCATGCCACGACAAGTTGGACATGTATATACGTTAGTTAATTAGTTAATAGCCATAGAGTGTTAGTGTTATGTAATATGTGTACCAAGCTGTAACAAGTGACCACTATTGTGTACATATATAACTTTAATATTGAGTTATGGGCAGACGCCGATATTTCCTGATGATCATGATATGGGATGACACGGAAGGAACGGTTTCTTGGCAAAAAGTCAGATCCTGGGTCTCAATTTCGCAAACATCATTATCTGCTGATATAAAGATTAACATAGTTTGTGCACCGAAACAGCAGAATAACTTGCCCGAAATAAGGACACACACACACACACGCCCACACCCACACACTGTCACACAAATGAAATACAAATTTGCTAAATGCACCTGTAAACTACTAAACATATAATTTTTACTTTTTATTTAATTATTCTCACAATATTTTCATGCCATTTCTTAACAAAATCCGTAGTTCAATGTTACATAAATTATGTACAGTATTATCAATAAGAAATGTGGTAATTTTGATTTTTTCTACTAACATTGCTTCATTTTATGTATTTATTTGCAATACATGGGAACATAGTTGTGAAGGTTTGAAAACTACTTTTACGAAACATGATATCATGATAATTAACATTGAACTTTGACTAAACATGATTGATTGACATCCCGTGTGTTTCCTTCTTTGCAGAAAGGATTTTCCGGGGTCTTGTTTTAAAATGTTCAAATCATGATTATACCTATCGATACAGTGGTATACTTGATAAGGATATCTCCTTAAAAGCGCCATTTAACTTTAACAAGTCAATACATTATAATTCCAAATCTGTACATGACGATGAAAAAGGCAGTTTTTACTTTTGATATTTTGCAATACTTCGAAAAGGGGCAGGACATGCAAGATAATGTGAAAGCTCCAAGTGATTTTAATTAAAAGTTAATGGATCATTTTAAGACTCATGATGGTTCAAATCCAATTCCATAATGAATAATGGCAAATAACAACGAAAATAAACTTTGACTAAGATTATAATCACAAATAACTATATCAAATGAATCTGGAAACATTCAAATACAGTATATATCCATGAAACCCGCATTCTACATTGATGAAACTGTTTGTAGGCCTACTAAATTATGCTCACTGTCTCATCCACAATGCAGCCCAAGACGAGGTTCGCGACGCAGCTGAGGACGGGCCACGACTGGTGTGGACCGAGCTCCACTCCCCGGCCCAACGGGCTCGCATCAGCAGTCTGCCCGCCGACCCGTCATACGCCAATGACGGCATGGTCGAGACCAGGTTCTACTACCAGTCCGAAAACTCGCAGTTCGTTGGAATCGACGCCGACTACGCCAATCGCACGGCGTTCTGGACGGCGTCGATGAACAGAACCATCTTCCGCGGCGGGCTGGGCGTTGGAGTCAGCGGGGAGAGTATGTTCAAGGTAGGAATGTGATGTGTTAACTTTCAATTCGGTGGATTCACAATACAGTGTGCCACCTATCGGTTGCAGCGGACAGGCCGAAATCCGCAATGCCTCATGGGAAATGGTCGACATCGAAATATAAGGCCGTATACAGCTCAGTGGTGCTAGGCTGTAATATAATAATAATAATAATAGACATTTATATAGCGCAAATTGCAAAGAGCCTCTAAGCGCTTAAATAATTATTTAATTATTATTACCCATGGTCAACAGGTACATTTCAAACCCACACAATGATATTGCATACTTTCTCAACTCCCCAAGCCAAAGGCAATGGGCAGGGTTCGAACTCGGGATCTCATGATCGGAAAGCGCGCGCTCTACCAATTTTGCCACAACCACATCCACATGTAGGCTACTGTGATGTCGACCCCGAAGCCCCCGAAGTTGGAAATTGGCCTGTCCGCTGCAACCGATAGGTGGCGCACTGTACATTGTGAATCCACCGAATTGTGTTAGTCATGTGTGCATATTCAGGTTAGTGGCTTAAAAGCTCCCTAGGAAATTGAGAAGTGTGCCCCTTGCCTTGGAAGGCAAGGAGTTTGATTCAAGGGGAGAGCATGACGTTAAGGGAGGGGGAGTGGACAATAATTAATTCCGAACTACAAATCTTGTTATAGAAATACAAAAAATCATATAACTGTCGACAATTTGTTCTTCTTCTAAAAACGATATTACTTGTTACATAATAATTTATTTCACTAAAGGGTACATCGAAGTCTGTGGAGGGAATAGCCGTCGACTGGTTAGCGAAGAACGTTTACTGGACGGATGCAAACTACGACTGGATCATGATCTCGGACTACAATGCCACATACTTCACCGTACTCATAGACACCGGGCTCGAGAAACCCAGGGGCATCGCTACGTACCCGCAGAAAGGGTAGGGTGACTATCTATCTATCTATCTATCTATCTATCTATCTATCTATCTATCTATCTATCTATCTATCTATCTATCTATCTATCTATCTATCTATCTATCTATCTATCTCCGGGATCTATCTATCTATCTATCTATCTATCTATCTATCTATCTATCTATCTATCTATCTATCTATCTATCTATCTATCTATCTATCTATCTATATATATATTATCTAGCCTATATATCTTCTATCTATCTTTATATCTACATGTACCTATCTATCTTTCTATATATGTATCTATGTATCTATCCATCCACTGTCATATATATATTCTTCATTCTTTGTTCATCTTTATTTTGTTAATCTTGTTTCCATATCCTATCATGAACCAAGTTATATGAATACAAATATCTTTCGATTGAACGATGGTTCAACCAGTCGAATATCAAGTGCCTCCATTCACACAAGGGTATATTGATTGTATTGTGTTTTACTTTGCTCGGGCAGCTCGACATGCATTAAATTAGACTTTTGCCTATAAATATAATGTATTTTACCTAATAAAACTTGCCAATATGTTAGTCAAATGATTATTATTTTTCATTATCATTATTTTGTTCTTCAAGATATTTATTCTGGACTGACTGGGGAGATAATAAGCTCATCGAGAGATCAACTCTTGCGGGAAAGAACAGAACGGTCCTTATCAATAACACTGACTTGTACTACCCGAATGGAATCGCTGTGGATTATGAGACGGAAAGGTAATGGAAACTGACAATATGCATATATTTGTATGTTTGTTTGTTTGTTTGTGTGTGTGTTTGTTTGTTTGTTTGTAATTTTGGCTGTCTATATCATACATAAAACAATCGAGAGATCGAAATGTTAACATAAATGTCCTTATCACTGACTTGAACTCCATGAAAATTACTTGGAGCTTCCACATTTCTCTTCTACCGTGTTGTTTGGCTTATGGTAAGAGAAGAATAAGATAGGGTTAGATTTTTTTAAATGCCCCTTTAGTATGACAATATCTATCATTGATAATCATTCAGCTCAAGAGCGTTAATGAACGGTCATAAACCTCATACATGTTATACAGTAATTCGTTGTAATTAAAAGCTGACGTAAATTTTCGCCTTTTTAACCAGGAAAGCAGTGTTCCTTTTCAATGAAACTTTCACACATCATTCGGACATATCTTACAATGATTTTGGTATAGGATTGAAGTCTCAAATGTAATTTTGGGCAATATCTGACATATACAGGTGCACTGGTTTAGTTTATGATCATTAGGGTTAGGATTTGCATGGTTTATAATTATTATTTAGTCTATAACTGATATTTCCTCTCCCATGCATATTGAGACCTAATTCGATCAGAGGAGACAAATATTGCAATACATGTACAAAATAATCCAGAAAATTAACCCTAACCCTCGGAATTTCTGTAGTTTTCTTCTATTTTCGAGGTTTGGGGTTGCTGATGTTTTTGTTTTAATTTTTTTATTCTGTTTTTTATTATGTATGCTATCTAGTATATTTCCATACTTTTGTATATATTTCTAAATCATCTAAATGCTATTTTATTAACATTTCAGGGTTTATTGGGTGGACGCTGCACAAGATGGTGGTCGAATCGAATCCATAAACATCGATGGATCTAATCGTTCATTACTGATAGAAATGCAACCAAGAGTCGCACATTTCTTCGACTTGGCAATTTATGGGGTAAGAATTGATGAACAGTAACAAATATCACTAGGTCTTGATTGCAAGGCTAACATCGTAAACATTTGCTGGCGTGGAAATTTGTTGGCGGTTGACTTGAAATGTTCCCAAGGTTTGCCAAAGGTAAATTTGACATTTAATTCTACGATATTCGTGTGTTATCTTGTATTGAGTTTGATGAACAAGAGAGGAATGAGAGCAATTTCATAAAACATACATTTTCTAGATATTTACTAGCTAGTTTTTCGGCCACGGATTCAGCGGTAGTATCATGCAACTTGCACGCGATGACTAACCCTGCAGTTGAGGGGAGATTTCATGTAGCCACCCGCCGCGCTGATGAGCTGAGTGACTGGCGGCGCGGCTGTGAGCCGAGTGAATGAATAGAAACGCTATTCCATTCCACAGTAGGCCTATTATACTAATTTTACACCAAACCTTGAACCTTGAAGTAATAATCCCTATAGCAGCTCACTGGGGAAGCTAAACTGGGATGAACGGTGGTGTGACGTCATAGGCCGACGGTGGAAAGTGAAGTTTTATACAGTGAAAGAGTCCATTATATACAATAAAAATGGAGTGCTTTAGTGCGAGTAAAAACCAGGCTCTGATCTACAGCATCCTCGAACCCACCGGTGGCTGCATGCATCTGAGAGCCGGTAGGGCAGCCTTCTGGAAAGCAGTCACTGATGTTGCGTTGACTGCTATGTGCGGTAGTTGGTTCCACATCTACAATGTATTGTAAATGGTCCTGATAGGACCATTTACTGCGCACAGTGGTAAAAATCTACGGGACACAATTTGAACTACAAACAGAGAGAAAAGAACAGCATATCTAAAGTAAAAAATTGCATACCTAGATTGAAGCTGATTTTATGATTTATTGTACAAAATTTCATTTTCAAAATGATAAGTCATACTTACAAAAATCGTCATATAAGTTCCATTTCTTTCTCTTCCTGCTCGATGTCCCATCGTAAACAAAGAAAGCCCGCCCGCAACATGCGGAGGCCGCTTATTATTGTCCAAAACAAGCCAACTCGCGATCTGCAAGCATGCCCGCCGTATCCGATTTCGGATACGCCGTATCAGAATTCGGATACGCCGTGTCAGAATTCGGATACGGTAACACGTGTGGTGTGGGAAGCTTGCGGGAAATACATGACAGTCATCCAGATAGCAGCAACACTTTCGAGAGGGATCACGACTGAGATTTTCTCAGTCTTTTTATTTTCCAAAACTGCAGATTTTCCATTTTTTTCGACATTTGAAGAATAATTTGGACCATTTTGGTAAGTTCATATAACACTTGTATCATTTTTAGGGCCAGTCATGATTGATTTTGTTGAATTTAAGATAAGAATTTTGTGTGAAATTTTGACAAACTTTTTTTGTACTGTCCCACATTGTTCCCGTATAGCGCAGCATTACAATGTAGTGTTGTGTGGTTGGTTCCAGATTCGAATGGATCGTGGGTAGAATGAGAATTTATATGGGTCGATTGTAGCTAGTGGTATTGAGTATTTGAGGTTGTGGTCGTTTCTTCCGAAGTATGAGGCTGGTATGATGAGGACTGGAGGTGGGATGTTGACAAGCACATGATGAATCTTAAACAGCATGGTTGATTGAGCTAGGATCCGGCGTGTGTGCAGGAGGTCCCAATCAAGGCTAGTGACAAGTGCAGAGGCTGATGTGGTCCTCCTGTAATCTTGGTGCACAAAGCGGGCTGCTGCTCTCTGCACTTGCTCTATTCCTTGAATTGCTGTGGAGTTGTAGGGGTTCCAGGCTTCAGATCCATACTCCAGTTGGGGGCGTACAAGGGCTAGGTATGCCCTGTTCTTCACCTCTTTCGAGCATGGGGACAGGGTTCGCCGCAGCAATCCTAGAGTTCTGTTGGCCTTGTGTAGGATGTTCTGGCAATGAGTGCCCCAGCGAAGGTCTTTTGATACAGAAACTCCTAGGTATTTGTACTGTTCTACCCTTGGGATGATCTCGTTGAGCAGGTTGTATTCATGGATGCTAGGCTTGTGCTTTCTTGTAATAGTGAGGACTGCACATTTCTGGATGTTGAATTCCATGAGCCATTTGGTGGACCAATCTGCCAAGGTTTGTAGGTCTTGATGTAGGATTCTGTGGTCGTCCTCGGATGAGATGTCACGATAGATTACACTATCATCGGCAAACAGGCGCATTCTGGACTGGATGTTTTCAGTGATGTCGTTGATGTAAAGCAGGAACAGGGTTGGGCCGATCACCGATCCTTGGGGTACTCCAGATGTTACTGACCTCCACGATGATCTTGATCCATTCACTGCTACTGCTTGCTGCCTGTTTGAGAGGAGTGCCATTATCCAGCGGGATGTGTCTCCGGTAATACCATAGTGTTGTAGTTTGGTATGAAGGTGTTGGTGGGGTACACGGTCAAATGCCTTCCGAAAGTCCAGGAAGACGACATCGGTTTGACCTCTCATTTGAAGGGTGTGTGCCCAGTCGTGAGTAGCTGATATGAGTTGAGTTGTTGTGGAGAGCTTCTGCCTGAATCCATGTTGTTTATCTGTTAGGATGTTGTTTGATGATACATGTTTGGAGATGTGGCTCAGGACAACATGTTCCATCACTTTGCAACAGATGCAGGTCAGCGAGATAGGTCTGTAGTTGGAAGGATTGCACTTATCACCTGACTTGTGGATGGGTGTCACAAAGGCCTGCTTCCATGGTTTAGGGACGATGCCAGTGTTGAAGCTCTGCTGAAACAAGAAGGCCAGGGCTGGAGCAATCTCATGGGCAATCAGCTTCAGGAGTCTGGGAGATAACTCATCTGGTCCACTTGCTTTTGTTGGGTTCAGCTGTAATACACCAAAGATATCGTTGTTGCTATTCGTGTTAGTGTGTTGTAGGAAATGTTGTTGCCTCGACCTATCCTATTATTAATAAGCCAAAAATTAATTAAAAAAGGGAAAGAAGAGTTATTATGAAACAATTTCTATTTCAGTAATTTTGACATTTGGGAAATTTTTGTAAAACTATAACAATTAAAATAAGTAATTAAAACTTGCCTGTCCAGTTCAGGGGAATGCTAGGAAGACACATTTTATTTCATATATTGGTGGACTGTGGACAGAAAAATGAATCTTTGTTCAGTTACATTATGTCCACAGAAGATAGAGGTAGATTGACTGCTGTAAACTAAAGTGTAAGCCTGTAGTTTAGACAGGTGACTGCTATAACAGGTTTGACTGTATTAATCTTTGTTCCGTTTCATTACGTTCACAGAATTACATCTTTGTGACAGATCTGTCTAGACAACTACGATGCATCCAGAAGGACACAGCCCAGATCGCCTTCGCCCTCAACCTGGGAGCTCGGCCGTTTGGTATCATGACATATGGCGCTGGCCTCCAACCCCTTAGCAGCTGTAAGTATAAAGTAGTGTTGTAACGAGTCAAGTCGACAAGGGCTTGAGTTTTAATCAACAGGCGGTCGAGCCGAGTCAGCAGGTGATTGAGTCGCATGTAGAGTCTAGTCTTTTTTTTCTACAAAGCTAGAGTCAAGTCAAGTCGCGTTGAGTGGAACACAAGTATTAAAGGGATAGTTGAGTATTGGTCAAACTTAACTTTAGTAACCAAAACCTGCACGATTACGATACAAACTAATAGTTATAACTTCACCATGCTCGAAAAGTATACACAATTACAAACGACAAAGTAAAACCCCTGTTATCATTCAAAAAGAGCCGTTACAACTCGAAGTGTCAAATTAACTCGGCGCGAAGCACTAGCGTTGTAGGTCCTAATACGGGACTGTATAGTGCAGTGTGCGGTAATACGGGACTGTAGTGCAGTCACTGTGTGCGGTAATACTATACAGTAGTACGTGTATATTATGTATCGCAACCATAGAAATATGACTCCAACACTGCCGTTGACGCAACTCGCAAGCCCCATTCGCATTCGTTCGCCTTTCGTTCACAGTCGCGCTAACACACGGAGAGACTGGTCCATGAGGCGCATATATCACTGATTTTTTGCGGAATGGAAGGAAAAATCATATTCTTAATCCACCCGGTAGTTGGATCACATATTGGAGAGTAAATTGCTGGTAAGTACCGTATCATATGTATAGTTTTAAGCACAATTAGCGTGCACACAAATATTTGGTTTCAGTCTTTTATTAGGAGAACATAGAACGCTAGTGCCTCGCACTAGCGGTTCTAAAAAGTGATACCCGGGCGTCAACCACTTTTATATGATATTTTGAAAGCAAATTTCACAACAATTAGAGCATTTGAATGGAAATTATTATTATTTCCCATGTTTTTTTCGATGATCTTTCATATGGAATTGAAATCAACCAAATCCGTTACAATCGATGTTGGGGGGGCACTTTGGAAATTACCAAAACTCAACTTGGCCTTTAACCTGTGAGGAAAGAATCTCTTCAAATCCTTTTTCAAATCTAATTAAAACTGGCACTATACTATCTAGTGTTTTGAAGTAAGAGTATATAGTGGCAGGGCTCTACAACAGAACATATTTTTGTGCTATTCAGTCACGTTAATGCATACATCCAGAGGGACAGGGCCAGGGCTCTACATTAAACATTTCTTCCTATCCCAGTTGGGGAAATGAACCATACTTACTTGTCCAACAGCAAAATCCACTTGCCCCAATTTTCCAGCATGCGCAAGTTGTTAGCAAGCACTTGTACAATTATCCTATTTGTGGTATGGTACTCTTTATCATCACACAAGTGTACTACAAGTTACGTATTTGAATTTTCTAAGATTTCTAAAATTTAGAAATCCCTAATGTTCAATGTATTGCAAAATGTTCAATTATCACCGGACAGCATTAATGAATGCCTGTCGGAGAGTTAAAAAATGTCAATCCGTTCGTCTCTGTTCGTATGCCTTTCTTGTTCTTTTCTTGTTTTGAGAACGCGTTCTTTATCAGGCGATGTAATGTAAGTTGTTCTATACGGCGGAATGTTTGGTGCGTGACGGTGAAGCGATAAAGGCGATTTTCTCCATTGGATAATTTGATTTCGCAAATGTTCTATCCGTCGGGTATCCGTTATCCGGTGACGATATCCGGTGATATTTGTGACAACACCTTTATTGATGGAAAATCAAGCAGTTGAACATCGACTCCTGTAATCGAGTGCCTCCATTCAGACAAGGATAGATTACTGTCAAACCTGTTTAATACAGTGACCACCTATTCAAGACAAGTGTGTTAGAGGCACCCATGACAAGGATAGATTACTGTCAAACCTGTTTAATACAGTGACCACCTATTCAAGACAAGTGTGTTAAAGGCACCCATGACAAGGATAGATTACTGTCAAACCTGTTGAATACAGTGACCATCTATTCAAGACAAGTGTGTTAAAGGCACCCATGATAAAAATATTAACATCCTTAGATTTGTTTGTTTCCTGCAAGCCATGTGATAGCAACCCATGTGAGAACCTAGGCAGCCTAGATACCAGTGTGTAGAGGCACGGATTTTCCGCGATCGCGGAAAATCGCGGAAAATCGCGGAATTGACCATTTGAAACGGAAAATGAGTTCTCAAACGGAAAATCGCGGAAAACCTCTTTTTCCTCAAAAATTCATATTTTGTAGTAGAAAACTATCAGAAGAAAACAAATGACAAAAAAGTACAAGAAAGACGATGTCGAATGCAACTTACAATGACAAGAAATCCGCTGCGTTTATTATGACAGCCGATCTAGCGCGCGGTGCGGCGAGTACGGCATACGATCGACGTCGTAGACTAGCTACCCCGGCGCGCCCCGGCCCCGCAGCTAGCTGCTATCAGTCAGAGCTGCGCATACCATGTCACCCATGTACGTAATATTAATACTGCACATGGATTAAACGATTCTCAAACGTTGACATCCAGTCCGCCCTCTATCGGTACAGCCCGCCATATCACTCGTTTACTTTGCGTGCAGGTTATGGGTCTCATTTCTTACGCGAGATATCCATCCGCCGGGAATTGGGGAATTCCCCAATTCCCGGCGGATGGATATCTCGCGTAAGAAAAAAGACCCGATAAGCTGCACGCAAAGTATACAAGTGAAGTGTTAGTGTTGACTTATTCGTGTCGTTGTACTGATATGATGTAAGCTTCAGTACACATGCAGGTTCGAGGAGTTAGAAAATGTTCGAGATATAATCAGCGCACACGTGTATAACAATTACTTCCGCGTTCGTTCCGGGGTATATACTACGGCTTTGGTAATGGTACGGAATTCGATTACGACACGACGTCACCACACGCTGATAGTGATACGTATGAAAGCTTGAAGTTGAAGCGAGAGAAAAATCGGTAAATCATGATTTTACCATACTCATTGAATTTTGTATAGAGTTTGATGGTAAACGGAATTTGCAGTTTTTCACATACGTACAAAGTCTATGGCAAAACGGAATTTCCGTTTTTCAGGCAGGTAAAAACGGAATTCCCGATTTTCTGAAACGGAAAAGGCCTTTTTTTTAAACGGAAAATCCGTGCCTCTAAGTGTGCATGTAGCCATGGTAACAAGCTGTCTCTGAATGGAATGTCATGTCATGAAATTATTCCCATTTTTGATATGTAAAATGCACCATGTACAGTATAACATTATACATGTATAATATTGTGTTTCTTGCAGCCCCATGTGATAGCAACCCATGTGAGCACCTGTGCACCGGGGCCCCTGGGCAGACTGGATACCAGTGTGTGTGTAGCCATGGTTACCAGCTGGCTGAGAATGGAACGTCTTGTTTAATAGGTAATCACACCTCCTGCTTGTGCATGTTTCTGCATATTTGCATGTACTGTAAATGTTTCACTGAAGGGCAAACCTAATCCTAATTCAGTGTCGTTCTCTACAAAATTCCCTGTATTTCTCTTTTCGATTTTCCTTTACCGTATTTGCTGGTGTATTAACCGCACCTTTTTTCAAAAAATTTTTCTCCAAAAATGGAGGTGCGGTTAATACACCGGTGCGTCATATAGCGTATTAACCGCACTTTTTTCAAAAAATTTGCAAAAAAAGGGGGGGTGCGGTTAATACACAGGTGCGGTTTATACACCGGCAAATACGGTATATTATTCAATTGCATTTAGGTATGCTATAATTCATATCAAGACTATATCACAGTATTATACAGATATGAGCCGTATATTGCAAATAAGAACAAGTTATTAAAGATGAATAACAGTTTTGGGAAAGTTACAGAAAACATTCACCATTAAACATAATGCAATTATTTTCATCTATTTCATTATTATTCTCAGATTTTTCACATCTTTATTTTCTCAATTTTCTCATCATAATTTTCTCAAAATTGATATTCAATGATGAGAAATAAATTTCCTTATAATGACCAAATCAAGATTGCAATACAATATAAAACATGTTTTAAGCGCATCAACATAAAGCCTCAAAGTACACCAAGTCAATGTTTTACCCTTTCTTCCCTTCCAGATGAAAGTCGGATCACTAAGCCACAGCTCCTTGTGGTGACGCGCAATGAGATCACTCGCTACCCGGCAAACTTTGCGGACCTGACCTCGGAGGCTGCCCTCGCAGGCAAGATGCTTGTAGACAACAAGGTTCTGTTGGTTGCATTGGATATCGACAGTCAGGGAGAGATGCTCTACTTCTCAGACTACGGGAAGAAGGAGATCAACAGAGTACGTCTGGAGAGCGGGGCTGCCATTAAGGTCGTTGTAGGTGGAGTCGGGAGTGTAGAGGGTAAGTGTATAAATGGTATTGCTATTTGTGAAATACTAAGTACTAGTATGTGATAATAATAATAATGATTTCATTGATGTACAAGTTAATTAGCTCAGTTAGTAGAGCATCGGTTTAGCAAATTGGAGATCTTGGGTTCAAATCCCAGGGGAGATCAACAGAGTATGTATTGAGAGCGCTTCCATTAAAGGTGGTTCGGATTCGTATATCAGACGCACAGCGCCATCTTGCGCGCGGTGCTTACTGCACAGTTAATCCGTGCTATGCGGTGCGCGCAAACTAGTCTAGTTCAAAATGGCGACCCGCAGTAATTAGCATCCCGACGCTTGATGATCTTTAAGGTCATTGTGGGTGGAGTCGGAAGTGCAGAAGGTCAGTGCTATAGTATTGCTATTTTGAAATTTGGAGTATCTGTTTGTGAGAAAAATATTATTGATGGGAGATCTCGGGTTCAAATCCAGGAGAAGATCAACAAGTAAAAGATGTTAATGAAAGAGAAGTGTTAATCTTGTTTAATTATTCTTCAGGGGTGGCAGTTGATTGGCTAAACCAGAATCTCTACTGGTCCGATGCCCAACGCAATCACATTGCCGTTGCCCGGTACGACGGAAGCAGACGGAAATTTCTCTTTGAAGACAATGTTATTCGGCCACGCAGTCTGGTGATACATGCCACTCGCAAGTAAGTTTGATCACTTTGAAAGATTTCCATTATATTTTTTGGTTTAAATATCCCGATATAGTCATCAATAAAAATAATTACATCAAATATTGAAATGAATTGTACCTATAAGATTTAATATTGTTTTGATTTCCATATCACAGGCAGAGGTATGTACATAATTGACTTGAGAGGTACTGAAGACAGCATTTAGAATGTTTTGTGAAATGCATGAATTAGACTGCAAATAATATTGAACCAAATATGTGCATATTGAATTTTACAATATTGGGATGTCTTAAATACATTAATTATAATATTTCATGTTATGAAGGTCCATGGATTTTGTATGACTTATATTCTAAGAAATTGAAAACATCTTGCTTACAATACACTTAATCGTTATGTTATTTAATTGTTACACATGTGTGTGTGTGTTTTACCCTGACTCATGTTATTTTAAAACAATTTATTTGTTTAATTTCTGGCCATAGACCTGGGTTTTCTATGCTTTACATCTTGTAATATCAATTATGAAAGGGAACAATTGGATTTCATACTGTTAACTTTGCAGGATGATATTTTGGACTGAGTTTGGAGCCCCAGCACAGATAGAGAGAGGGAACCTGGATGGAACAGGGAGGCTGGTCATAAAGACTGGACTCAGCTCTCCAAATGGACTGGCCATTGACTTCAAACAAGATAGGTATGTAGGTCAAAAAGTGTATTTTTTTCCATATCAAATTGCTATTTGGGACTTCAAATTTCTGACAGCGCCATCTAGTGGCCAGACTCAGTACAACTTCTGAGGTAGAACAACAAAGATTTGTACAGGGTACAGTATGAAATGTGTACCAAAAATTGTTATGTGATAAATCAGACAGGCAAATTGTGCAATAGTGTGTGTAAGAAAAACAATATCAACCAGAAGGAATAGTGGGGTTGATCAGCTGTTAGTGTAAACTACTAGTATAAACAAATGCTTAATAATGTAATGCTTAACATACCTGTGAGACTATTCTCTATTGACATCATCCCATTGGGATGATGTCAATATACAAACCCATAGCAACCAGAATATACTTAGGATGCAGCTGCTGCATCCCAAGTATATTCTGGTTGCTCTGGGCTCGTATGTATACACTTTGTGCCCCCATCCTCTTTTATAAACAAATAATATTTCTCTTTTTAAATTCAAATTTTGATCAATCCTTTTTTAAATGGATTCTCTGTATCAATGTAATAATGTTCTTTATGAATGCCCATTTTTATCCCTCTTTTTTTGTGTGTAGACTGTACTATGCATCTAGAGGCAATGGTCTGATAGAATCTATAACTCTGGATGGCTGGCAGGCTTGCAGGGTGTACCTCAAGTCTAGTTCTATCAATCCCTTTCTTTAATGAATCCATTCTCTGTATTTATCATAGACTGTACTACGCATCTAGAGGCAATGGTCTGATAGAATCTATGACTATGGATGGCCGGCAGGCTTGCAGGGTGTACCTCAAGTCTAGTTCTATCAATCCCTTTCTTTAATGAATCCATTCTCTGTATTTATCATAGACTGTACTACGCATCTAGAGGCAATGGTCTGATAGAATCTATGACTATGGATGGCCGGCAGGCTTGCAGGGTGTACCTCAAGTCTAGTTCTATCAATCCCTTTCTTTAATGAATCCATTCTCTGTATTTATCATAGACTGTACTACGCATCTAGAGGCAATGGTCTGATAGAATCTATGACTCTGGATGGACGACAGGCTAGCAGGGTGTACCTCAAGTCCAGGGCTAAATATTTTGACATTGATATCTACAAGGTGAGTTCAAAATATTCTTACATCTTTGGTGTAAAAATTTGATTTTTTTTTTCTCGCAGTAACAGGAATCTCATCAGAATGTGCTCCATGAATCTCTGGCAAGCATGAATTCTAGAACTTTATTTGTCTGGATGCATAGATTGAATTGGTGTTGAAATCTGGAAGTGCATTCACATGCATTACAGTACATTGTAGTGCATGTATAATAAGTACAGGGATAATAATTTCCTTTCCTTTTGACGAGCACAAATGTAAAAGCTTGAACAGAACTCGCTTATAAAATTCATATCCCAACTTTCATGAAGGAGAACATTTTATTTTGAATAGTGCACAAAAGTTGCCATTCATTGTGTTTTTATGTTCTGTGTTATTTAATAAGCTACAATTAAACCAAGAGGCCAGATTCTGTATATATTAAATTGTATCACCAAATGTGTTAGATGAGTTTTTGTACTTCACCAAGTGGGGGAGTGACAATGGTGTTCATGCCATTAATATCAGCTCTAATCAACTGTTAAAGAGTAAAAGAGTAAAGAGTGTGTCCCTGACCATACCAATATTGAATTGTATTACCAACTTTGTACAATGTAATTTTCAGGCTATCCTTTTTCTGATGTCAAAATAAATGTTGTTTTCTCTTCAAAATACAGGATTATTTATACTTCACGGAGTGGGGGAGTGACAATGGTGTTCATGCTATCAATATCAACACCAACCAACTGGTCAAGAGTGTATCCCTCCCAAAGACGGCCTATGGGGTCCGCATGTATGATGACTCCAGGCAACCCACTGGACAAAGTATATCATATCTATCTTAGCATTTTCAATTATCAATTGTTTTGTCAAACTCATGGGTTGATGCAGTGGTAGAAATCAATTATGTTTTCTTGGTGATACAGTCGGGCAAGTAAAACAAGATTTGTATAATTATGGTGGCCCGAAACAAGAAAAAACATTTCAAATTATGTTACATCTGGCTGCCTATTATGACCAGTAGAAATAAACATCAATGTTATTTTGGTGGCCTAAAGCTAATTTTATTAGAATTTGAAATGAATCAGAGGTGTTCTACAAGAACATACATGTAATCTAGCACTGTAGGACCGGGGGGTGTTTCACAAAGATCCTAAGTTGGACTTACAAAGTATGGAAAGCCATTAGTTTCTTTGAAAAATTATTTTTAAAGTCCCTTTTCAAATGCGTAAAATATTGATTCATATCATAAATATTTTCTATTATCAAGGAGATTTCATGTTTTTGATTCAACTTTTATGAAAAGTCTAAAATGTGTTTGAATGTATTGTATTTTAAGGCTACACATGGCTTTCCATAATAGTTATAATCACCTCTTTATGAAACACCCCCCAGTATATTTGCCCATTAGGTAATATATGGGATTCCCAATGATCTACTGAAGATGTGGAACTAGTGCTAACTGATTCTGTAAAACCTCTCATTACTTGGGCTTCACATTGTATCCAATGCTCCGGTAAAACCTCTCATCACTTGGGCTTCACATTGTATAACCAATGCTCCTGTAAAACCTCTCATCACTTGGGCTTCACACTGTATAACCAATGCTCCTGTAAAACCTCTCATTACTTGTGCTTCACACTGTATAACCAATGCTCCTGTAAAACCTCTCATCACTTGGGCTTCACACTGTATAACTGATCCTGTAAAACCTCTCATTACTTGGGCTTCACATTGTATAACTGATCCTGTAAAACCTCTCATTACTTGGGCTTCACACTGTATAACCAATGCTCCTGTAAAACCTCTCATCACTTGGGCTTCACACTGTATAACTGATCCTGTAAAACCTCTCATTACTTGGGCTTCACACTGTATAACTGATCCTGTAAAACCTCTCATTACTTGGGCTTCACATTGTATAACCAATGCTCCTGTAAAACCTCTCATCACTTGGGCTTCACATTGTATAACCAATGCTCCTGTAAAACCTCTCATCACTTGGGCTTCACACTGTATAACCAATGCTCCTGTAAAACCTCTCATTACTTGGGCTTCACACTGTATAACCAATGCTCCTGTAAAACCTCTCATCACTTGGGCTTCACACTGTATAACCAATGCTCCGGTAAAACCTCTCATTACTTGGGCTTCACATTGTATAACCAATGCTCCTGTAAAACCTCTCATTACTTGGGCTTCACATTGTATAACCAATGCTCCTGTAAAACCTCTCATCACTTGGGCTTCACATTGTATAACCAATGCTCCTGTAAAACCTCTCATCACTTGGGCTTCACACTGTATAACCAATGCTCCTGTAAAACCTCTCATTACTTGGGCTTCACATTGTATAACCAATGCTCCTGTAAAACCTATCATCACTTGGGCTTCACATTGTATAACCAATGCTCCTGTAAAACCTCTCATCACTTGGGCTTCACACTGTATAACCAATGCTCCTGTAAAACCTCTCATTACTTGGGCTTCACATTGTATAACCAATGCTCCTGTAAAACCTCTCATTACTTGGGCTTCACATTGTATAACCAATGCTCCTGTAAAACCTCTCATCACTTGGGCTTCACATTGTATAACCAATGCTCCTGTAAAACCTCTCATCACTTGGGCTTCACACTGTATAAGCAATGCTCCTGTAAAACCTCTCATCACTTGGGCTTCACATTGTATAACCAATGTTCCTGTAAAACCTATCATCACTTGGGCTTCACACTATAACCAATGCTCCTGTAAAACCTCTCATCACTTGGGCTTTACATTGTATAACCAATGCTCCTGTAAAACCTCTCATTACTTGGGCTTCACACTGTATAACCAATGCTCCTGTAAAACCTATCATCACTTGGGCTTCACACTGTATAACCAATGCTCCTGTAAAACCTCTCATTACTTGGGCTTCACATTGTATAACCAATGCTCCAAATAAGCACAGGCCCGCTGGCCCGGGGTAACCAACACTTACTTAAGCCTACCAAATTTCATATGCTTAATTCCTCTGGCCCCAAGTATAACAGATTAATAAATATTTTTCTTTTGTTTGGTGCCACTCGAATCAGAAATATTTTGTTTTTACTTGCTGGACTGGGCCACAATGCAGAATGCTAATTTCTATCATCTGCTATCAACTCTTTAGAACGTGAATTGCCTTGAACTGACATCTTTACAACCTTCACTCTGATACTTGTTAATTACCTTTAAACATACGTTGTAGTCTACATAAGAAAAGGATTTGTACATGTTATTGTAACTAACACTTCAGCATTTTCAAAGAGTGAACCTAAACATAAACATATATTTTCCTTCTTATCTTTACTAAGAAATCCTTAAGTAAGCTAGTTCATGAACCAACCCATTTCCTTGGAGGTTTTGAAATCCCTGTAGACTTTTAACATAGCCCACCAGGTTCTGGTAGGCAAATGATTAACCAATATCCCTATTCTGTACTTTTTCCTGTTGCTAGGTGACTGTGACGAGGATACATGTGACCACCTGTGCCTCCCCCGGACACCAGAGGGCTTTGTCTGTCACTGCAGTATTGGCTACACCCTGGATGCTGACAATGTAACATGCAATGTTGGTAAGATTGTAAAGAGATACTAGAAGCCCGTAGCTGCTCCGCGGCAGCTGTAAAGCAGCTATATGTTTCTTGTAATAATAATGTGGGCCATGGGGACGATGTAAGATTCCATGCTAGTGAGATTGCAAAAAAGATACAGGCCCATAGACGCTCTGAGGCAGCTGTAAAGTAGATATGAGCATTTTGTAATATTAATAATGCAGACCATTTGGACAACACCAGCTATACAATGTCCTGGATGATCCAGGATGCACTTCGGCTGATGACCAACTATACTATGACTGAATTTCAAAGGGCCCATTGTCCTGATGCCCATAAGCAGAGCTCTATGGAGTGACTGGATAATGAGAGGAATCAATTAGAATATTTCCAGTGGTCAATAGCAACACAACAAGAGGTCTGCGGGTGCAAAATTGTTTAATTGGTTACTGGTAGTCTGTCTTTTTAGGCCGGGCTCAAGTTAAGCCACTGATGAGAATTTGGCCATTATGTTTGTTTATTTTTTACCCATTGAAAACAATTTCATATTGTTATAGCATCTTTTTTCCCTATATCCATGCCCAAGTATTTTCTGGACGTATCTTGATTGAATTAGTTATGAGTGCCTCTTTGTTTTCATCATAGTTCTGCCACTTTACAGAGTACAGAAGTAGAGATTGAACAGCCTTTTGTTATAACATGGTAATGGGTGGAAGCAGGAAGATTGCCGTCTTAGCAAGCCCTAGGTCCCAACATTTCTGGCTTGCCTGATAGTATATACAACCATTACCCATGACAATGAATAGTGGTGACGTCTCACTTCGCCTCTCTAAAAGATGAATACCAAATTAATAATTGTAAAGCTTGATCCGAGATTCAGGCTCAGTTTAATTGAAAATCTTGCCTTTCAACAAATTTCTAAGCAAAATGTTGATGTTTCCTGCCTTTTCCAGACCTTCTTGAAGACAACTTTGTCCTGGTAACAGACACCCACATTCCAGCTCTGTTTCAAATCAGTCTTGAGAACGGCATGAAACGTTTCACTGCCATACCACTAGAGGGCCTTGTGCGACCCATCGCTGTGGCCTTTGACCCCATCGACAGTCGAGTCTACTGGACGGACGTCAGACTTGGTTCGTTCAGCCGTGCTTTCCTCAACGGCACGGGGCAAGAGACACTCGGAAGAGCTGGCGTGGAAGGTAGGGTTTGGCTTTTTTTCTGTTTTTCAGGTTTTGTTTAAGCATGAATGATTAGCATGAAATTAAACCCTCTGTTTAGAAATAGATTTCATTCTGTTAAAATTGATTGAAATTCAGTATTTTTTTAACAGCATGGTGCCAGAGACCCTTGGGAGAGCCTGTGAACCCATGTATGGTAGGGATGGTAGGGAGTGTGGGTGGTAGGGATGGTAGAGATAAGGGTAGGGAGTGTCGATGGTAGGGTTCAACCTTTTTTCTGTTTCATATTTGATTTAAGCTTGTTTCAGTTGGCATGAAATTGAATAGATTTGTTTGCCAGGTTTAGAAGCAGATTGCATTGCTAGAGCAAGACATCAAATGAGATTTACCCTCTTTAACCCATTCAGGGCTGATTGATTTTGTATTCTCCATAGACCCTAGCCCAAGTATTTTGCTATAACATGTTTTCTCCACAGACCCTAGCCCAAGTATTTTGCTATAACATGTATTCTCCATAGACCCAAGCCCAAGTAGTTTGCTATAACATGTATTCTCCATAGACCCTAGCCCAAGTATTTTGCTATGACATGTATTCTCCATAGACCCAAGCCCAAGTAGTTTGCTATAACATGTATTCTCCATAGACCCTAGCCCAAGTATTTTGCTATAACATGTATTCTCCACAGACCCTAGCCCAAGTAGTTTGCTATAACATGTATTCTCCACAGACCCTAGCCCAAGTATTTTGCTATAACATGTTTTCTCCACAGACCCTAGCCCAAGTATTTTGCTATAACATGTATTCTCCACAGACCCTAGCCCAAGTAGTTTGCTATAACATGTATTCTCCACAGACCCTAGCCCAAGTAGTTTGCTATAACATGTATTCTCCACAGACCCAAGCCCAAGTAGTTTGCTATAACATGTATTCTCCATGGACCCTAGCCCAAGTAGTTTGCTATAACATGTATTCTCCACAGACCCTAGCCCAAGTATTTTGCTATAACATGTTTTCTCCACAGACCCTAGCCCAAGTATTTTGCTATAACATGTATTCTCCATAGACCCAAGCCCAAGTAGTTTGCTATAACATGTATTCTCCATAGACCCTAGCCCAAGTATTTTGCTATAACATGTATTCTCCACAGACCCTAGCCCAAGTAGTTTGCTATAACATGTATTCTCCACAGACCCTAGCCCAAGTATTTTGCTATAACATGTTTTCTCCACAGACCCTAGCCCAAGTATTTTGCTATAACATGTATTCTCCACAGACCCTAGCCCAAGTAGTTTGCTATAACATGTATTCTCCATGGACCCTAGCCCAAGTATTTTGCTATAACATGTATTCTCCACAGACCCAAGCCCAAGTAGTTTGCTATAACATGTATTCTCCATGGACCCTAGCCCAAGTAGTTTGCTATAACATGTATTCTCCACAGACCCTAGCCCAAGTATTTTGGGACCAGTCCTGAGTGGGTTAAATTGAAATAGTAGCAAAGAAAGTGATGTAGACTGCATGCAAGCAAGTTGCAATGGAAATCTCATATCGTTTAATTAATTTGAATGTTTTAAATGTTGGCATGCATGGTTTTAGCATGATGAAATATACCTCTATTCTGTTTTGTTTTGTTTTTCTTTACAAAGCTAAACTATTCACTTATTAATCTTTCAGTTCATACTCTGTGTATTCTGTGTTCATCATTTTTCCTATCTTTATAATGCATGCAGTGAATGCTAAAAATAGTGGTCAGTGCTATTATAAGAAAGGGAGCGGTTTGAAATGTCATACCTATAATTCTATTGGATTAGTTTCAGGTAAGTCTTTGCTGAGTTAGCATTTAACTAGCACAGCCCAGAAATAGCACGGAAGAAGCACATAAAGTGCACAGAGAAAACCAGTAGTGTAGCGTAGTTTGACTGATTTGGGGGCACACCCTTTTTATTCTTTATTACTCATAGATTTCCCCCTTATGTTTTGTATCAGTTTTGTCAAATAATAATAATAATAATAAGTATAATTATTATTATTATTATTATTATTATTAGTATCATTATAGAGATAGAGAAAACCCAGAAATATTACAAAGAAAGCACTGGAAAGTGAATACACATACAGAGTGGAGAAGAGCACACCCACAACAAAAATGCACATAAACAAATAGAAACAGTGAACAGATAGCATGAAGCAGGTGAAAACCAAAACAGCACAGAGAAAAGAAAACACCAATGAGAAAATAGTCAAGAGCAAATGCTTAGAGCATTCATGAGATCACTGCACAGAAACAGCAAAGAGAAAGCTTAAAGGTGAACCTGTAAAGTGTCAGATATTGCCCCAAATGACATTTGAGACTTCAATCCTATACCAAAAGATATGTCCGAATGATGTGTGAAAGTTTCATTGAAAAAGAACACTGCTTGCCTGGTTAAAAAAGCGAAAATTACAATATGACGTTTATGACCGTTTATAAACGCTCTTGAGCTGAATGATTATCAATGATAGATATCGTCATACTAAAGTGGCATTTGAAAAAATCTAACCCTATTTTATTCTTCTCTTACCATAAGCCAAACAACACGGTAGAAGAGAAATGTGGAAGCTCAAAATAGTTTTTGTGGAGTTAGACACTGTAGGTGCACCTTTAAAATAGCACGGATATAGCATAGAGAAAGCTTAAAATATGCTGATATACTGTAGCACAGAGAAAGCTTAAAATAGCACAGATATAGCATAGAGAAAGCTTAAAATACGCTGATATAGCATAGAGAAAGCTTAAAATACGCTGATATAGCATAGAGAAAACTTAAAATAGCACAGATATAGCATAGAGAAAGCTTAAGTAAGGAATAACATGAAATGTATTTGCCTGATGTAAATGTTGTTACTTGCACTGGACGATTGGGTTAGTAGTCTGTTAAGGCTAATACTAATAAATGCTTCTTCAATAGTGTATATTACACCGACATAGGGTCTCTATACATACCGTTAATACAATATGAATTCACATATTCTTGTGTGTAAATGTTTGCATAACTTTATTCAATGCTCAACATTAGCACAGCCCTGCTGGTCCAGGCCAATTAAGATTTGTTTTGGGCTACCAACATGTATTGATGCATAATTCCACTGACACAAATGGGCAACCAAATATAATTTCTCTTTTTTGGGGCCACCAGAATCAGGTTTCGGGCCACAAGAATTGGACAAATCTTGTGTTTACTTGCTCGACTGGGCCACAATCAATGCGAAGCAATTAATTCTAGCATTGCTTTATTTCCCGACCAGGTCCTGATGGTATGACCGTAGATCAGATCTCCCGACTGCTCTACTGGACCGATGTTGGACGCAACACAGTGACCGTCTCCAGTCTAGATGGGACACAGATTAAGACTCTCATAGACTCAGGCCTAGACCAGCCCAGGGCTATTGTTTTGGACCCAGTTGGAGGGTAAGGCTTTTTTGTTTAGGTATTTAAAAAAACAACTGAATAATAAAGTTTTTGTATACATGTGCTTGCATATATCAATTGTGATGATGGATTCAACTTTCAGTTTCAGTTTTCAGTTTATTTCACATCCGATAAGAAAAATCCAGCAATACAATAATACAAAATACAACCAAAATAATTAAATACATGTACATACTTTACACAACATAGTAAGAAAATAAATGCATGGGTATTGTAGGGATGTGGGGGACCAGAACATTTCTAGGTTGTTCTTCTGGACTGATGGTGAATAAGTATTAAAACTCTCAAAGACTGAAGCATAGACTAGTTCAGGGCTGTTTTGTTTTAGTAGATACTTTGGAAGGGCAAGACATAGTATTAAAGGTATATGTACTGAATTATGAAGCTATTTATGTGTGTGTATTAGGCTTGGAAAAACTTTTCAATTATTCCAATAATTCAAATAGCTGAACAGCTGATGGTATTCAAATATGACCCATTTTACTATTCAAAAATACATACTGAAAGAGGTAATTGAATTAAAGAATTATCAACAGACTGAAAGCATTTTTTAGAGTTTGTTTTCTAGTGTTTTGTTATATTATATTTAAAACAATCCACATCAATATATATTAAGCAAGAGTATATCAGGGCTCCGTTACTTTTATGTTGCTTTCCGACTGTTACTGTTTAAAGGGAAAGTTGAGTTTTGGTAGAGAGGGCGCTAGACTACTTAATTGGTTTGTGAGGTAATGAAAAACTGAGTGTAAAATTTGCAAGAGCATAATATTTAAACAATAAAATCATCTTTGTTTGATCAAAATCGGTTCAGAAACGGCTGAAATATCCATAAATATAACAATGTGTAATAAACCCGGGGCCCCGGGTTTATTAGAGAATTTTGAACCAGCCGTTAAAAATTCAAAAAAATGCTTCCTCTTTTCAAAAAGTTACAAAATAGGTATTTAAATAGTTGTTGGTTATTTCTCTATCTAATCACTATTTCAACAAAGCATCACATGCACAATATTTTATTCAAAATGGTTGAAACCGATGAGTGTTTAGAGAGCGCCCTCTTACATTTTAACGGCTCTTTTTGAATGATAACATGATCTTTACTACGTCATTTGTAATTTTGTGTTCCTTTCTAGTTATAACTATTAGTTTGTAATGTAATGATGCAGGTTTTGGTTACTAAAATTCAGTTTCACTAAAACTGTACTCTCCTTACCAGAACTCAACTATCCCTTTAAGTTTTTTTTCTTTCTAGTATCAAGAAATAATTCAAATATTCTAACTATTCGAATACCTTTGTAGTTGAATAATTGAATGGCGAAATAGGTATTCATCCCAGGCCAAATGTATGCATATAAATTAGGGCTGAGTCCAAACGGTCGGATATCCGATATCCGACCGTGAAGGTCGGATACCGAATACAAATTTTCGGATACGAATATCCGAAAAAAAAAAAAAAAAAAAAAAAAAAATCATATTTTTCCCCTTTTTTTTCTTTCTGTTTTTCTGTTCGATAGATTCGATTAAAAAATGGCAAATTGAACCCTGCTTATCTAATATCTATTGCTAAAGTTAAAAGTTAAGGTATTTTGCATAAATTACCAAAAAAACTAAACAAATAATAAACCAAAGGTACTAAGTGGATTAATATACAAGTGTTATAGTGAGAGCCAAATTTAGCAGAATCTTTGATGAGATATCAAAGTCTTTCATCTTGACAGCAGTTTGTACACTAACATCGCACTGTCCTGCCGATTCTAATTGAAAAAACGGACAGAATATTTATATGTGATTTTAAAAAAATAAAAAAAAATAAAATAAAAATGAAAAAAAAATAAAATAAAAATGAAAAAAAAATAAAAATCGATTTTTTTTAATTTTTTAATTTTTTATTTTTTTCCCCCTTCAAATTTCGTATATTCGATATCCGACCGTTTTTACACGACTCATATCCGATTTTCAAAATATTCGATTTGACTCGGCGGTATTCATCCCAGGCCTAATGTGTATGCATATAAATAGGTATTCATCCCAGGCCTAATGTGTATGCATATAAATAGGTATTCATCCCAGGCCTAATGTGTATGCATATAAATATGGATGATGGTTGTTATTTTGGACTGATGTAGGATAAATATTACAACTCTTACACTCTACATTCTTTCTGTTCAGGTACATGTATTTCAGTGACTGGGGGACGGTTCCTAAGATAGAGAAAGCTCACATGGACGGAACCAACAGGGTGGTTCTGGTTGACACACAGATTGCCTGGCCTAACGGACTAGCTCTGGACGTCGAAGGTAATAATAAATACAATAATAATGATCATCATAATAATTCTATATTCATAACTCGCACACATCAATCAGCAGACGCTCGTAGGGCACAATTATCATCAGTCCCCCTGGTCATCCAGGCAGGTATGTCATCAATCAGCAGACGCTCGTAGGGCACAATGATCATCAGTCCCCCTGGTCATCCGGGCAGGTATGTCATCAATCAGCAGACGCTCGTATGGCACAATGATCATCAGTCCCCCTGGTCATCCGGGCAGGTATGTCATCAATCAGCAGACGCTCGTATGGCACAATTATCATGAGTCCCCCTGGTCATCCGGGCAGGTATGTCATCAATCAGCAGACGCTCGTAGGGCACAATGATCATGAGTCCCCCTGGTCATCCAGGCAGGTATGTCATCAATCAGCAGACGCTCGTATGGCACAATGATCATCAGTCCCCCTGGTCATCCAGGCAGGTATGTCATCAATCAGCAGACGCTCGTATGGCACAATTATCATGAGTCCCCCTGGTCATCCAGGCAGGTATGTCATCAATCAGCAGACGCTCGTATGGCACAATGATCATCAGTCCCCCTGGTCATCCAGGCAGGTATGTCATCAATCAGCAGACGCTCGTATGGCACAATTATCATGAGTCCCCCTGGTCATCCAGGCAGGTATGTCATCAATCAGCAGACGCTCGTATGGCACAATGATCATCAGTCCCCCTGGTCATCCGGGCAGGTATGTCATCAATCAGCAGACGCTCGTATGGCACAATGATCATCAGTCCCCCTGGTCATCCGGGCAGGTATGTCATCAATCAGCAGACGCTCGTATGGCACAATGATCATCAGTCCCCCTGGTCATCCAGGCAGGTATGTCATCCAACCTGTAGCCAGCAACCATATTGATGCATCAGATCCTAGGTTAGAGAAAGCTCACATGGATGGAACCGATAGGGTTGTTCTGGTCGACACAGAGATTGCCTGGCCTAATGGCCTAGCCCTAGACATGGAAAGTATATACTGTGTACAGGGGTGTGAGACCTCCGATTTTACGCGGAATTCCGACTTTTTACCTCAAACAGCAATCTTCATTTTCCGCTTATTTTTAATTTCTAATTTCCGATTATTTTTAATTTCCGATTATTTTGAGTATTAGCACTCAATGGTTTAGCATATTTTGATGACATATCGAGTGCTACATTGTACAACGTACCAATTTCGTATTTAGCACATGCGGAAATCGCACACGTGTGCATTCAGCGCCGAGGTATGGGTTTAGCTTGCGGCGTGGCCTTACACCTGAGCTGAACGAACGCGCGCCTGTGCTACCCGCAGCGCTAGCATGCACACCGCCAGCATGCGCTGCACACCGTACCGCCGAGTGACACGGCTGCATCGAGCCTTGAACCCCGGCGCGGCCTAAGCTTAAGGTAAGGGACTTCGCGCACACTTTTCATTTCAGATTTTTCCCGATTTTTTGTCAATCTTGCTCTCACACCCCTGTGTGTACTCAGGCCGGTAGCCAGGGTTTTTCAAGGGACGGTGCAGAATATCCATAAACAGGATCAAGACAGAGATGATGAAATATATATTTTGTTCTCCCCAATCTCTCTAATGAAGGTAGCTATACTGGGCGGATACCAAGGACTATTTAGATTAATAGGATTTTGAATGATCTTCGACAATATTTTTGTAATATTTCAATTTCTCTCCTTAAGAAGGGAAGCTATACTGCACCACTACCAAGGAATGTATAGATTAGGAAGATGTGGAATGATTTGTGTAAATCCTTTATACGTTTTCCAATTTCTCCCATAAAGCTGGTAAGAATTTATTGAGATAAGTAAGCTTTTGAATGATTAAAAAAAAATAGTTTTCCATTATTCCAATTTCTCCTATTTCATATGAAGGAGGGAAGCTGTACTGGGCCGATGCTAAGGAGGATCGCATCGAGCGTATCAACTTTGATGGCGGAAACCGGGAGGTCCTTGTTGACCTTTCCCCTTCTGGCCACCCCTACGGGATCGCCCTCTACGGCCCCCATATCTACTGGAGCGACTGGAAGAAGTTTGGTCTCATGAGGGCGCTAAAGGCCGACGGGAGCGGGATAGAGTTTGTCGGACCTCAGACATTGACAAGACTCAATGAGATTCTCATCTACAACTCAAGTCTGGAGCTGGCAGGTGAGTTAGGAGAATTTAATCATTGTCATCTACAACTCTAGTCTGGAGCTGGCAGGTGAGTTAGGAGAATTTAATCAGTTCATCTACAACTCAAGTCTTGAGCTGGCAGGTGAGTTAGGAGACTTTAATCAGTAACTCAAGTCTGGAGCTGGCAGGTGAGTTAGGAGAATTTAATATCTACAACTCTAGTCTGGAGCTGGCAGGTGAGTTAGGAGAATTTAATCAGTAACTCTAGTCTGGAGCTGGCAGGTGAGTTAGGAGAATT
Source organism: Echinarachnius parma (assembly GCA_037951105.1). Classification (NCBI taxonomy): domain Eukaryota; kingdom Metazoa; phylum Echinodermata; class Echinoidea; order Clypeasteroida; family Echinarachniidae; genus Echinarachnius; species Echinarachnius parma. The sequence continues at coordinate 76,752 of JBAMJV010001024.1, read as the reverse complement.
TAATAAGTAACTCTAGTCTGGAGCTGGCAGGTGAGTTAGGAGAATTTAATCAGTAACTCTAGTCTGGAGCTGGCAGGTGAGTCAGGAGAATTTAATATCTACAACTCTAGTCTGGAGCTGGCAGGTGAGTCAGAAGAATTTAATATCTACAACTCAAGTCTGGAGCTGGCAGGTGAGTCAGGAGAATTTAATCAGTTTTGATTGTTTTAATTAATCTCACCAGCCCCCATCAGTGCACTTGTTATTGTTATTGTTAGTGTTATTATATTCTCATTTGTTTTCTCTTATTATGATCCAATGTGTGCTTTAGAGACAAGAGAAGTAACGATACAGTGAAGATATCCATCGTTATATTTTCTCACACGTTTTTCCCATTAGATAACGATACATGTATTAAAGACAAGAGAAAGAATAAGAAAGTAAAGATGTTAATTATTTTCTGTTCTCACTTGTTTCCCCCTCCTAGGTTCCAATGCTTGCTCTAGAGAGAATGGAGGTTGCAGTCACCTGTGCATGCCCACACCAGTGGGTAGGACCTGTGCCTGCCCTGATGGGATTCTACTGGACAATGAGACCAGCACCATTTGTCTCACATCAAGTAAGTTGTACAAATGAAAACAAATTGGGCTTTCTTCTTATACTTCTTCTATTCCGCCTCCTCCTCCTCCTCCTCCTCCTCCTCCTCCTCCTCCTCCTCCTCCTCCTCCTCCTTCTCATCCTCCTACTCTTGTGTATGCCCAGATGGGTTTCTTCTTGACAATGAGACAATCACTTCAGCCACACATAAAGTAAGTTTTACAAATGAAAAAAGGCAAACAAATTGGGCTTGTTGAATGATAGGTGGAGTGCAGTAGTCTCTGATTATTTTGGTAGACCATTGCAAGGTATATTTGACCCTATAATTTTCCTTTGTTTTCATATTCAGGACTGGTCCTGAAAATGCTTGGCCGTGGTTTATAGAGAATTTATACCAAAATCAATAAGTCTTCAAGCAGTAAATTCAAATCGAAGTAAGGAATCATGTTATTTTGAATAGAACATCATTCTGTTAATATGTAATGAATTGTTTTGTCAAAATCCTTCTGCCCAACAGACTTGACTTGCCCTACCGGAGTTGCATTTGGCCGCTTCTTGACCGAGGATTGTTCGTACGAGCCTGGCAGAGGGTGTACGGTAGAATATGAAGGAAAGAATTTTATTATTTGGTTTACAACATCTGTAACATGTGAAACACTTTTTTTCTACCCGACAGATTTGACTTGCCCTACCGGAGTTGCATTTGGCCGCTTCTTGACCGAGGATTGTTCGTACGAGCCAGGGAGACGGTGTACGGTAGAATGTGACCCTGGATACTGGTCAGTCTCTGAGAGCTATGACGTGCTGTGCATGGCCAGCGGTCAGTGGGAGGATGATATGTCCAGCTTTTGTACAGGTCAGTTATCGTTATACCCTAAGGCTTTATGAACCTGTTGCCAATTTGCTAATTTTTGTTTTTTAATGTGGAGCTTTAACATTTCTCTTATACCTTGTTATCTGGCTTAAATGGTAACAGAGAAATTAAACGAGTTTTGATCGTCACCCTGAATATGGCAATATTTATGATTGAATGAGAAGCGTTCTTAGAATGTTTTAGACTAACCCTAACCCTAGAATCAATAGGCATTTAATAGGTGAACAGATCTGACATCAATTCTTTCTTTTTCAATAGATTAAAAGGATAGTTGAGTTCTGGTAAGGAGAGTACAGTTTTAGTGAAACTGAATTTTAGTAACCAAAACCTGCATCATTACATTACAAACTAATAGTTATAACTAGAAAGGAACACAAAATTACAAATGACGTAGTAAAGATCATGTTATCATTAAAAAAGAGCCGTTAAAACGTAAGAGGGCGCTCTCTAAACACTCATCGGTTTCAACCATTTTGAATAATATATTGTGCATGTGATGCTTTGTTGAAATAGTGATTAGATAGAGAAATAACCAACAACTATTTAAATACCTACTTTGTAACTTTTTGAAAAGAGGAAGCATTTTTTTGAATTTTTAACGGCTGGTTCAAAATTCTCTAATAAACCCGGGGCCCCGGGTTTATTACAAATTGTTATATTTATGGATATTTCAGCCGTTTCTGAACCGATTTTGATCAAACAAAGATGATTTTATTGTTTAAATATTATGCTCTTTCAAATTTTACACTCAGTTTTTCATTACCTCACAAACCAATTAAGTAGTCTAGCGCCCTCTCTACCAAAACACAACTTTCCCTTTAAAAGAGTCATTATTCTATGAAGCTATCACACTTCATTCAGAAGTTTTTTGTACAAGGATATTGGAATGATTTAAGTCTTTAAATACAATTTTTAAAGAAATTTTATGAAGTTAATGGATTACTTTATTGGATCATAAACAACTTTGTGATGAACCATTTTCACTCCCAACAGTTGTTGAATGTCCTGAGCTATTTAAAACATAACAGCCAATGCAACTGCATGCAGTAGACCAGAGATGCCAACCAGTATGATTTAATCGTATTTAGTATGATTTTTTGATGAAAATACGACAGTACGATTTCTTAGCAAAAAAATATGATTAAAAAAAACAAACAAAAAAAAACTGTTTTTGTCTTCTTTTTTTTCTTCCCCCCCATTCAATAGTAACGGTCAGAAAATGGCAAAAATAAACGTTGTGTGATCGACTGAACCAACTTTTTTTATTAACCCAAACATCCATCTAAGTATTTTTGTTGCACAAATTGGCTTTGTGAAAAAAAAAGATTTTTCTCCCTCGAGGTTGGCTTTAAATGTTAATGAAAGAGCAAACATTTTACTTGCCCGTTCTTACCAGTAAAACATTTTCCTGACATTTTAAAGGCCTGGGGCCAAGGGGCCAGTGTTAGTGTTGAGTTTTCGTGAAAATCTGATTTTTCTCTCCAAAATAGGATTTTTTAGGATATTCAGTCTGTTTTTTTGTGTCAAGAGGTTGGCATCTCTGGTAGACTGCCCTGAACCCCCTCTTCAGAACTTAAAGTGATATTTGAGACTTCATCATACTGTCAATATCAGTATAAGATTCTTCTGAATGATGTGTGATAGGTTCATAGACAAAGAACACTAGTGAAAAAGGGTGAACATTGATAGAAGGTTTCACACATGCCCATTGATTTGGACTACGATCATAAATATCTCCATAATTAGAGAGACATTTGAAGATTAACAATCTGTTTCATTCCTTTGTTACAGTTGTTGAATGCCCAGAGCTGAACATAACGGCCAATGCGACTGTAGTAGAATGCCCAGAGCCACCTCTACAGAACTCCACATGTGTTCAGGAGTGCCAGGTGGGATACAAGCGAACCAGCGGAGCCACCACGCTGACATGTCAGGAGGATGGAACATGGTCGGACAGCCCCCTCGCTTGTGCAGGTACTGTATTAACCTGTTTACTACTAAACTATTGCAAACTCCATAGAGTGAATACCAGACCCGCCAGGCTTGTGTAGGCAATGGGTCAACCTGTTTACTACTAAACTATTGCAAACTCCATAGAGTGAATACCAGACCCACCAGGCTTGTGTAGGCAATGGGTTAACCTGTTTACTACTGAACTATTGCAAACTCCATAGAGTGAATACCAGACCCACCAGGCTTGTGTAGGCAATGGGTTAACCTGTTTACTACTAAACTATTGCAAACTCCATAGAGTGAATACCGGATCCACCAGGCTTGTGTAGGCAATGGGTTAACCTGTTTACTACTAAACTATTGCAAACTCCATAGAGTGAATACCAGACCCACCAGGCTCGTGTAGGCAATGGGTCAACCTGTTTACTACTAAACTATTGCAAACTCCATAGAGTGAATACCGGACCCCCCAGGCTTGTGTAGGCAATGGGTTAACCTGTTTACTACTAAACTATTGCAAACTCCATAGAGTGAATACCGGACCCACCAGGCTCATGTAGGCAATGGGTAACATGGGGGTGTTTCACTTACACTAAAATCAATTTTATGTGATAAACATCCTATTGTATATATTATAATCAATTTTAGTGTTAAGTGAAACACCCCCCATGTTCGCTACTAAATTATTGCAATCTCCATAAAGTTAATACATGACATACAAGGTTCCCTTAGGTCAGAGGATAAGAATGTTTCTGTTTAAATGTTACTCATAATCAACGATTGGATGTTTTACCTTATTTTAGATATAAGATGTTATTCAAAGAGTTCAAGAAACCACTTGTAAGCAAATTATTCTTAAATTTTGAAATCAAATTTTAAATTGATTTTTCAATCGCAAATGTCTTGATAATTCTCTGTATTTCATCTGATGTTCATGTGTGCACATGTATAGAAATAAAAGTGGTCTTTAGTACTGTAAAATTTGATAATTTCACCCTATTTCAAGATTAGATTTTGTCCCCCAAAAAATAACCAGCATTTACAGTTAATATTGTCAATTTGGGAGTTACATTGTAGTTTTCCTACCTAAAAATCGTCATGTGTTTCCTTTAACATTCATATTTTATTTTACTCTTCTAAGCTGTGACATGCCCCCCTCTGGAAAACCCACCCAACGGACTGTACAGGCCTAGTAACTGCACTACAAGTGGAGGGAGGTTTGACAGCAGATGTATACTGTACTGCCAAAATGGCTATCTCCACCAGGGAGTGTCGGCCCGATCATGTCAGATGGATGGTCACTGGACGGATGAAGAAATCATCTCAGCATGCATCGGTGAGAGTAAACCCTTTCTAAATGTACTACAGTCAAACCTGTCTTAGTGGCCAATAAACATGATCCCCTGCAGAGAAAACCAGTGGAATGAACCTGTCTATAGGGGTCACATGTCTACAGTGGAAACTGTTCTTACTTCCCTTTGGTGGTCAATATACAAAGTACTTCCTTTTTATGATATAGCTTTATCTTTTATCGCATTATGTGGTTTTACTTTCTTTTTAGTTGGAGCTTTAATTTGAATGTGCATATAGGTGGATTTCAATGACAGGAATAGTTTGAGAGTAAAACAATCTATGGTTAAATTGTACTGCATTTCCAAAATGTGTGTGATATTGTATAGAAGCTCTGCTGCCCGCAAATTGAATATAATCCTGAATCTCACATTATTCAGATGGAGTTCCACCATCCTTCGGCGACACCTGCCCACCGGACCAGACCTTGACAGCGGATCTGGGTCAGACGTTCGCCCTCCTCAACATCTCATCACCCACGGCAACGGATGAATCTGGAGGCATCATCACATACGAGGCTTCAGAGGATGCACCGTATGTTCTGGAGGAGGGGGAGAATGCTGTTAGCATTGTGGCTAGGGATGAGGCTAACAACACAGTAGTGTGTAACTTCAATGTCAACGTGACAGGTGGGTATTGATCATTGAAGACCATTGTGATAATTAGATGAGGCTAACAACACAGCAGTGGGTAACTTCAAAGTCAACGTGACAGGTGGGTATTGATCAGTGAAGATCATTGTGATAATTAGATGAGGCTAACAACACAGCAGTGTGTAACTTCAATGTCAACGTGACAGGTGGGTATTGATCATTGAAGATCATTGTGATAATTAGATGAGGCTAACAACACAGCAGTGTGTAACTTCAATGTCAACGTGACAGGTGGGTAGTGATCACTGAAGATCATTGTGATAACGATTAATAACGGATAATAAAGATGTTTTGATTTGATATTAGGCTTAATATGATTGGAAATCATCTCTAAACACTTGACATTATTACATTGATTATATTAATGTGGTGATAATAACATTATCATTGTGGCTAGGAATGAGACAAACAACACAGCAGTGTGCAACTGCAATGTCAACGTGACTGGTGGGAGTTGTTTGATAGATTTTTATGCCTCCGCCAACGAAGTGGCCGGAGGCATTATGTTTTCGGGTTGTCCGTCCGTACGTACGTCCGTCCGTCCCGTTTTCGTTCTCGCGATATCTCAAGAACCAGTTGACGGATCAATTTCAAACTTGGTATGAGTGTACATATTGGGGTGACAATGATCTGATTAGATTTTAGGGGTCATGAGGTCAAAGGTCAAGGACACAGGACTCAATATATATACAAAAATGCCTTGTTCTCGCGATATCTCAAGAACTGGTTGACGGATCAAATTAAAACTTGGTATTAAGGTAGATATTGGGGTGGCAATGATCTGATTAGATTTTGGGGTTCATGAGGTCAAAGGTCAAGGTCACAGGACTCAATGTATGTGCAAAATGCCTCGTTCTTGCGATATCTCAAGAACCGGTTGACGGATCAATTTCAAACTTGGTATGAATGTACATATCGGGGTGCCACTGATCTGATTAGATTTGGGGGGTCACGGGGTCAAACGTTAAGGTCACAGGACTCAATATGTATGCGAAAATGGCTTGTAATGGCAAAATTTCAAGAACTGAATGTCAGATTTCAATCAAACTCGGTACCTGAATGTATCATAAAGACTCAACGTAGCCATAAAATGTTGGGGTCATGAGGTTGAGGTCAAGGTCACGGGACTCATTATACATGCAAAAAAGCTTGTAATGCCAAAATCTCAAGAACTAAATGTCAGATTTCAATCAAACTTGGTACCTGAATGTTTTTTAGGGAGCCATCAAAGATTGGGGTCATATGGTCAAGGTCACAGTACTCAATATATGAAAAGTATTAAAAAAAATTAAATCAGTGCATGTTAATTTGGGCTTGATATTAAAATCGCGTGATAGCGGAGGCATAATTTTTGATTGTGCGCAATCGAAGATCCATCTAGTTCACTTTCAATTCTGTTTATAAACTCTTTAAGGACTGATTGATTTTGCTATGTATTCTCCATAGACCCTGGCATGAGGATTTTCAGGACCAGTTTTGAATATAGGTTAATATCTTTAAAAGGCACAATATATACAATGATATTTGTGGAGGGAACCACAATATAACATCCTATGACTTCGGAAAGCAGTGATGCCCTTCATTATATGATAAGTTCAAAATAAAACTATAGTGATACTGAGTAAATAAATAGAGAACATACAAACTTAGCAACATAGAGACATTTTAGAAGATCATTTTGTTGTATGCAATACTCATTGTTATATATAATGTTCCCTACTGTGACTACCTAAGTTTCCTGCTCAACAGTTCATAGAAGAAAACTACACATTCCACTACGGGTCTGTGTGTTGCTCTATATCCTTACATACAAACATTACAAGCAGTGCAATCATCAGTGTGCTTATCTGTGTCTTTGTTTAATTAGTTTTATTTTTATTTTTTGTATGTAATTATCATTCTTAATATAATACCTTTAGTTTCCTACTGCGACTACCTGAGTTTTCCGCTCAACGGTTTCATCGAAGAGAACTGCACCTTCCACTACGGGTCTGTGTGTCGCTATGCCTGCAGTGATGGCTATCGTCTGATTGGCCAGTCTGACCGCACATGTGACTACAATGAAGGAGGGGATCTGACCTGGCTGGGGGACAAGGCAGTTTGTGAAGGTAGACTCAACTATTCCTAGATTCTACTTTATAATGTACAGTCAAACCTGTCTTAACAGCAACCTGTTTATATCAGCCTACCTGCCTATAGTGGCCACCCAAGGTGGTGCCTTGTAGAGAAAAATAATGTTATTTGGAAGCTATTTAAAGAGGTCACCTGTCGACAGTGGCCACTTTTCTTGTTTCCCCTGGGTGGTCACTAAAAACAGATTGACTGTATTTGAAAACAACCAAGTTTTCATTTTGGGGGCATTATTTGTTGTTCTCTCACATCTGTTGTCTTGCTATAGAATTTATGTTACTTGTTCTTAACTAATGTCTATTATTATATGTCACTGATTTTCATCTCTCTAGCAGTTAATCTATTTGATCTATGTTATACCACCTTAATTTGTGTCTGTCTTTGATGTTTTAGCTGTGATTTGTCCAGAGCCAGTAACGGATCCAACCAAGATGCATGTCTCGGGGTGTGAGGCGCCCTACAGACCCAGTGTGGAATGTCTGTTCGTCTGTGCTGAGGGCTACCACCAAGTCAATGGGACCTCGGTCAGAACATGCCAGGATAATGGAACGTGGTCAGGGGAGGAATTCTACTGTCATGGTAAGTGAAGATTGATTGATAGAGGATGGATGGATGGATGGATGGATGGATGGATGGATGGATGGATGGATGGATGGATGGAAAGTTGAATGAATGAATGAATAGAAGGATGGATATATTGCATGTGCCTTTACATGCACGAGAATTTTACAACATCTGAAAAGTCCTCGCTTCCTTTATAAATTATTAAAGTGCATTTCTGTGCACTCCTAGTTATTGTCTTCTATGTTTTTTGTCAGTTCGTGTATGTGGTCCCTTGGAACCCTTTGAGCGTGGTGTGATCCAGCCAGAGACGTGCATGTCTGGAGGCACGGTGAGCAACGTGTGCACACTGTCCTGCCAGGAGGGATTCCGTTACCAAGGGAAGGCGGAGCATGTTTGCCTAGCAACGGGGGAGTGGAGCAATAGAAGGGACTTCCCAACATGTGAAGGTGAGTATTTTCTTGCTGCTTTGAATTCTCCAGATCAGTTGATGGGGCTCAACAACACATTGTGCACAAGAAGACTCAGTCTTGTTTGATTATTTATTACAATGCTAGAAATAAACATTCCACCTTGTGGCCCAGTCAGGCGAGTTAAAGCAATATTTTTAAAATTAGAGTTGTCTGAAACCTTAATTTGTGGGCCCCAAACGTAGAAAAGAATACAACATTCTGTTCCATTTTGTTGCCCATTCAGGCCATTGGAATGAAGCATCAGTGCATTTGGTGGCCCAGGGCTAACTTATATTGGCCCAGGGTCAGTGGGCCTATGCTAATTCCAAGTGCATTTGGTGGCCCATGGCTAACTTATATTGGCCCAGGGTCAGTGGGCCTATGCTAATTCCAAGTGCATTTGTTGGCCCATGGCTAACTTATATTGGCCCAGGGTCAGTGGGCCTATGCTAATTCCAAGTGCATTTGGTGGCCCATGGCTAACTTATATTAGGCCAGGGTCAGTGTGTCTATGCTAATTCCTATCACTGTTTATTTACCCAACCCAGATGCGACCGCGCCACACTTCAACAACACATGTCCCCAAGACTTCACCGTAGATGCTCTGCCGGGAATGACAGCGGCAAATGTAACTTGGGACATTCCACAAGCTGTGGACTTCCACAGTGAGATCTGGAACCTGACCTCCTCGCACCAGCCAGGAACCATGATGCTCGAGGGCCTCAATGCTGTGATCGTCACCGCAACAGACACATTTGGCAACAATGCTACCTGCAGGTTCTATGTTACTGTTAGGGGTAGGTACATGTATACTATAGAGCATCTTCATTCATTCAACTAAGACCACAGTTAGGGGTAGGTACATGTATACTATAGAGCATCTTTATTCATTCAACTAAGACCAACTATTAGTCAATGTATATATCCAAGCTTTTGAATCTAGCAGCTCCTTCATCTAGACAAGAACTGACAAGTACTGTCCTAAAACATGGAACTATATACATAAAACAGGTATGGAGAAGATGGGAACAGGTACATAGTGAACAAGAACAGTAGGGGGACATCCAGAGTTAGAGAAGGTTATACAGGAGCAGGCTAAATGTCCAAATGTTATGAAGAAGGGATTCAAGCACAAGTCCATCCCAGAAGTTGTTTATTACGCTTGTCATTGAGTTTTAAAGTATTTCTACACTTTTTATTTTCAAATACTTGTGGTTGCACTTCCTCAATTCACCTTTGGTATATGTAGTTGTTATTCTTGTAAATATCTACCCTGTCCTCCAAAAAACAAAATAGAATCAGAAGCGTTTATTTCAATTTCAGTATCCCAGCCCCAAACAAAATAAATTCACACAAATTAGATTATTTATGTCAAGTGTAAATCATCATCGAACCAATACCCCCTCCAAAAGAGAAAGATAACATTATGCCATTCAGACTTACCCAGTGATCTGGTAAAGAATTCTCCTCTTCCATCACCAAAAGAGAAAAGTAAGCAAACATCACATGTACGTTTAAGATGAATGTAATCTTTCTCTAAAATACAAATTTATTTCATTTTGAATTTCCCCTTTCCAGTAATCCGTTGCGGTGAGTACCCGCTCCCCAACCACGCCTTCTGGCAGACACAGTGCTCGGGCCTCCTCGGAACCAACTGCACCCTGGGCTGTCGCCGTGGTTACAACCTCTCGGGGGCAGAGAGGATCAAGTGTGTGATGCAGGGGGAGACTGGCAACTGGGAGTCGGTAGGGAACGACCCTGTCTGCCAACGTAAGTACCCAATATTCTTTCTTTACCTCTCTTCTTCTTCTTCTCCTTCTCCTTCTTTCTCTCTCCTTTAACTGGGAACCGTTGGGAAATGACTCTGTATGCCAATGTCGGTACCAAATCCCTTCTCTTTTCCTTTCTTCTCTTCTCCTCCACCTCTGTATGCCAATGTCTGTACCAAATCCCCTCTCTTTACCATTTCTTCTCTTCTCCTCCACCTCTGTATGCCAATGTCTGTACCAAATCCCCTCTCTTTACCATTTCTTCTCTTCTCCTCCACCTCTGTATGCCAATGTCTGTACCAAATCCCCTCTCTTTACCATTTCTTCTCTTCTCCTCCACCTCTGTATGCCAGTGTCTGTACCAAATCCCCTCTCTTTTCCTTTCTTCTCTTCTCCTCCACCTCTGTATGCCAATGTCTGTACCAAATCCCCTCTCTTTACCATTTCTTCTCTTCTCCTTCTGTTCCCTCTCCTCTTTCTCCTTCTCTTCTTTCCACTGGGAACCAATGAGAAACGTCCCTGTATGCCAATGTGAGTACCCTATCCCAATGCTTAATATTAACATTTTTGCTTTGTGGCCCAGTTGGGAAACAAAAGCTGTCTTCCAACTTATTTAAGTACCCTTTTCTCTCTCTTTTCCTCCTCTCTTATATTTTCCCCCTCTATCTCTTCAACTATGAACCAATAATTGTAGTATACGATCATCTCTCTTCTTCTTCCTTCTTCTTGTCTTCCTTCAACTGGAAACCAGGGCCCTGTTTCATGAAAGGATCTTAAATAAAGAGGGTCTTAACAGTCACATGACTATACACTGCATTACGTACAGTATGTAGTAATACAGTCATAGTCACGTGACAGTTGAGACGGTCTTTAGATAAGACCCTTTCATGAAACAGGGCCCTGGTCCATGTTCAACATATTTGTATCTATTCATTATAATTTGTTATTTGTAGCTGTAATGTGCCCACCAGTAACCTGGTCCAGGTCTCACATATTTGTATTGATTTATTATTATTTATCATTTGCAGCTGTAATGTGCCCACCGGTAAGCAGGTTTGGTGGCATGATGCTAATCAGCTGTCCCCAACGCCGGCCATTACCCTTTGGTACCACGTGCAACGTCATGTGTGATCCACGCAGGACGCTAACCCGTCTATATATGATTGGTCCATCCATGCTCATTCGGCTTTCCTGTCAGCCCGACGGAACGTGGGTAAACATTTTTGGCTCTCGCGATGTTGTCGACACGACCAGGGATATGTGCCAAGGTGAGTGTGTATTATCACTTGTAGCTTTGTTATGAGTTTGGCGGGGGAGAGTGAGAAGGGCGTTAAAGGAGGGGTGCAATCCCGGCTTTGATTCAGGTTTATAGCTTTAAATATGTGCCTTTATTGATATACCACACTCTTTTTTTCAAAGAAATCCTTAAGTTGGGAAAAAAAGGTAAATTTCATGCAACTTTTTTGCTTTATTACGCATCGGCGTTCCATGCTCCTAAAAAAAGTCATTTATAGCAGAGCGGAAATGTGCGCACGTGTCACCCGATTCATGACATCACTTGCAGACCGCAACGCGGAGGAATGTGCATTGTTTACATGCAGAGCCTATGACTTGCTTGTAAAACAAACTCGTTTTTGCTTGTAAATTGAGGTTTTACTGAAAATGCTTAAGAATTGCTAAGAAATGAATTGTAGCAGGATGCAGCTACACATCTGAGTGTATATCGTCCCATGATATAAACCTGAACAAATGTTTGCAAATATTGAAACAAATGGAAATAATATCTCTGTGTCAACGTGAGTATTGTACTCAGCGTGTACGTCTATGACCGAGCTAAACTGCGATTGCCTGCCGGTGACGTCACAAAGATGACGTCATTTTTTGTTCGCCCGGGACTCAGTTTTTTTACGGGGGTTCCGAAAGAGAATTTACAAGTTGATTTTTTTATTTTACCGGGTTTTCCCACGAGGAAAATATGTTTGTATTAGTAATCTTCATGAAAATCTACCTTAGATACAGTAAAACCCAATTTTGAGGCAGTTTTCTTGTCACCATACCTTTAAGCTGATTTTGGCTCCATTGAGTTACGCCTATTATCTTGTAGGTCAGAGTCTCGTCTTTGTGATGCAACATTTTCAGATAATAATTATGTCTGATATTGGCAATATTGCACAAAATATAAAAGAGAGCTACATTTCTTTGTATTACATGTGGCTTTTAAACTCTAAAGATGATTATCTCTGAAATACCAATAGCGACATAGCGCCCTTCTTTTCCCCTTTCTTTTTCTTAGTGCCCAACAAATTTTAGAATCACAGTATCTGTTTGCATTTAATCATTGTTATTGCTTTTTGTATTTTGTAAAAGAATTTTCTTAAATGCTAAATGTTTTGAGTCAGCACTAATTATTATTATTGATGTTTATTCCATCCCAGTAAACTGCCCGGCGTTCCCTGTTCCTGAGAATGGTGTCCTTCTCCATGGCTCTTCAGACTGTACATCAGGTGGGTGCAGCTCAATCACTTGAAAAGGAACTTGAAGGGATACAGTCAATTTGTTGACTTATGCAAAAAATGACAAATGGTTGATAAAATGTGTATTTGTATGATCCGATTGTGTCCACTAACCAAAGTATGAAAATCCCATGATGAATGTTTTGTGTAAAAATAAAAATGTGAGAGACTTTTAAGAAATTTGACATCAAGAACATGAATTCTCTTTGAAAATGGGAATGGAAATTCTTGAAAATTATTTGTTTTTATACTAAATTTATAATATTTCGAACTACCCTAGGTAAACTGCCCAGAAATATATTTACATATATGAAAAATGAGCAAAGAATAAAGGATTTCAAAAACAAACACCAGTACTTGGGCTTTCTATAGCTCAGCTGGTAGAGCACCGGTCTTGTAGCCAGAGGTCTCGGGTAAGACAAACACCAGTACTTGGGCCTTCGATAGCTCAGCTGGTAGAGCACCGGTCTAGAAGCCAGAAGTCTCAGGTTCGAATCCCCTAGAACCCTATTCCCTTTGCTCATTTTCAATTAATATTACATTTTATGTTGTGTTTAAATACTGGTTTATCAATTTTACACATCTTAACTAACGTTAAATCTTTGCAAAACATGGCAGGTCGATCAGCATCAACTGGAGCTACCTGTGTGGTGCAATGTCAGGCAGGATTCAGCCTGCCTCAGAACCAGAGGGTACCGGCTTACAGGTGTCTGACCAATGGACGATGGGCTCCTAGGGTCCCTCAGGAAATCTTCTGCCAAGGTTAGTCTAGCTCCATTATTTGTCTGACCAATGGACGATGGGCTCCTAGGGTCCCTCAGAGACTCTTCTGCCAAGGTTAGTCTAGCTCCATTATTTGTCTGACCAATGGACGATGGGCTCCTAGGGTCCCTCAGAGACTCTTCTGCCAAGGTTAGTCTAGCTCCATTATTTGTCTGACCAATGGACGATGGGCTCCTAGGGTCCCTCAGAGACCCTTCTGCCAAGGTTAGTCTAGCTCCATTATTTGTCTGACCAATGGACGATGGACTCCTAGGGTCCCTCAGAGACTCTTCTGCCAAGGTTAGTCTAGCTCCATTATTTGTCTGACCAATGGACGATGGGCTCCTAGGGTCCCTCAGAGACTCTTCTGCCAAGGTTAGTCTAGCTCCATTATTTGTCTGACCAATGGACGATGGGCTCCTAGGGTCCCTCAGAGACTCTTCTGCCAAGGTTAGTCTAGCTCCATTATTTGTCTGACCAATGGACGATGGGCTCCTAGGGTCCCTCAGAGACTCTTCTGCCAAGGTTAGTCTAGCTCCATTATTTGTCTGACCAATGGACGATGGGCTCCTAGGGTCCCTCAGAGACTCTTCTGCCAAGGTTAGTCTAGCTCCATTATTTGTCTGACCAATGGACGATGGGCTCCTAGGGTCCCTCAGAGACTCTTCTGCCAAGGTTAGTCTAGCTCCATTATTTGTCTGACCAATGGACGATGGGCTCCTAGGGTCCCTCAGAGACTCTTCTGCCAAGGTTAGTCTAGCTCCATTATTTGTCTGACCAATGGACGATGGGCTCCTAGGGTCCCTCAGAGACTCTTCTGCCAAGGTTAGTCTAGCTCCATTATTTGTCTGACCAATGGACGATGGGCTCCTAGGGTCCCTCAGAGACTCTTCTGCCAAGGTTAGTCTAGCTCCATTATTTGTCTGACCAATGGACGATGGGCTCCTAGGGTCCCTCAGAGACTCTTCTGCCAAGGTTAGTCTAGCTCCATTATTTGTCTGACCAATGGACGATGGGCTCCTAGGGTCCCTCAGAGACCCTTCTGCCAAGGTTAGTCTAGCTCCATTATTTGTCTGACCAATGGACGATGGGCTCCTAGGGTCCCTCAGAGACCCTTCTGCCAAGGTTAGTCTAGCTCCATTATTTGTCTGACCAATGGATGATGGGCTCCTAGGGTCCCTCAGAGACTCTTCTGCCAAGGTTAGTCTAGCTCCATTATTTGTCTGACCAATGGACGATGGGCTCCTAGGGTCCCTCAGAGACTCTTCTGCCAAGGTTAGTCTAGCTCCATTATTTGTCTGACCAATGGACGATGGGCTCCTAGGGTCCCTCAGAGACTCTTCTGCCAAGGTTAGTCTAGCTCCATTATTTGTCTGACCAATGGACGATGGGCTCCTAGGGTCCCTCAGAGACTCTTCTGCCAAGGTTAGTCTAGCTCCATTATTTGTCTGACCAATGGACGATGGGCTCCTAGGGTCCCTCAGAGACTCTTCTGCCAAGGTTAGTCTAGCTCCATTATTTGTCTGACCAATGGACGATGGGCTCCTAGGGTCCCTCAGAGACTCTTCTGCCAAGGTTAGTCTAGCTCCATTATTTGTCTGACCAATGGACGATGGGCTCCTAGGGTCCCTCAGAGACTCTTCTGCCAAGGTTAGTCTAGCTCCATTATTTGTCTGACCAATGGACGATGGGCTCCTAGGGTCCCTCAGAGACTCTTCTGCCAAGGTTAGTCTAGCTCCATTATTTGTCTGACCAATGGACGATGGGCTCCTAGGGTCCCTCAGAGACTCTTCTGCCAAGGTTAGTCTAGCTCCATTATTTGTCTGACCAATGGACGATGGGCTCCTAGGGTCCCTCAGAGACTCTTCTGCCAAGGTTAGTCTAGCTCCATTATTTGTCTGACCAATGGACGATGGGCTCCTAGGGTCCCTCAGAGACTCTTCTGCCAAGGTTAGTCTAGCTCCATTATTTGTCTGACCAATGGACGATGGGCTCCTAGGGTCCCTCAGAGACTCTTCTGCCAAGGTTAGTCTAGCTCCATTATTTGTCTGACCAATGGACGATGGGCTCCTAGGGTCCCTCAGAGACTCTTCTGCCAAGGTTAGTCTAGCTCCATTATTTGTCTGACCAATGGACGATGGGCTCCTAGGGTCCCTCAGAGACTCTTCTGCCAAGGTTAGTCTAGCTCCATTATTTGTCTGACCAATGGACGATGGGCTCCTAGGGTCCCTCAGAGACTCTTCTGCCAAGGTTAGTCTAGCTCCATTATTTGTCTGACCAATGGACGATGGGCTCCTAGGGTCCCTCAGAGACTCTTCTGCCAAGGTTAGTCTAGCTCCATTATTTGTCTGACCAATGGACGATGGGCTCCTAGGGTCCCTCAGAGACTCTTCTGCCAAGGTTAGTCTAGCTCCATTATTTGTCTGACCAATGGACGATGGGCTCCTAGGTCCCTCAGAGACTCTTCTGCCAAGGTTAGTCTAGCTCCATTATTTGTCTGACCAATGGACGATGGGCTCCTAGGGTCCCTCAGAGACTCTTCTGCCAAGGTTAGTCTAGCTCATTATTTGTCTGACCAATGGACGATGGGCTCCTAGGGTCCCTCAGAGACTCTTCTGCCAAGGTTAGTCTAGCTCCATTATTTGTCTGACCAATGGACGATGGGCTCCTAGGGTCCCTCAGAGACTCTCTGCCAAGGTTAGTCTAGCTCCATTATTTGTCTGACCAATGGACGATGGGCTCCTAGGGTCCCTCAGAGACTCTTCTGCCAAGGTTAGTCTAGCTCCATTATTTGTCTGACCAATGGACGATGGGCTCCTAGGGTCCCTCAGAGACTCTTCTGCCAAGGTTAGTCTAGCTCATTATTTGTCTGACCAATGGACGATGGGCTCCTAGGGTCCCTCAGAGACTCTTCTGCCAAGGTTAGTCTAGCTCCATTCTTCCTGTCTATTCCTCTTGCTCCTTTGACTTCTTATCTTTTACTTTCCATTTTCTTGTCTTTATCCTTGTATAAATGTTAAAGAGAAGTTTGTCAATGTTTGGTGGGGTACATTCTACATCAGAACCAGAGGCTACAGATATACAGGTGTTAGTCTAGTGGAGGCTGGCCCCCCCCCCCCCCCATGGTTCCAGATATACAGGTGTTAGTCTAGTGGAGGCTGGCCACCCATGGTTCCAGATATACAGGTGTTAGTCTAGTGGAGGCTGGCCCCCCATGGTTCCAGATATACAGGTGTTAGTCTAGTGGAGGCTGCCCCCCCCCCCCCCACATGGTTCCCGATATACAGGTGTTTGTCTAGTGGAGACTGGTCCCCCATGGTTCCAGATATACAGGTGTTTGTCTAGTGGAGGCTGGCCCCCCATGGTTCCAGATATACAGGTGTTAGTCTAGTGCAGGCTGCCCCCCATGGTTCCAGATATACAGGTGTTTGTCTAGTGGAGGCTGGCCCCCCATGGTTCCAGATATACAGGTGTTAGTCTAGTGCAGGCTGCCCCCCATGGTTCCAGATATACAGGTCTTAGTCTAGTGGAGGCTGGCCACCCATGGTTCCAGATATACAGGTGTTAGTCTAGTGGAGGCTGCCCCCCCCATGGTTCCAGATATACAGGTGTTAGTCTAGTGGAGGCTGGCCCCCCATGGTTCCAGATATACAGGTGTTTGTCTAGTGGAGGCTGGTCCCCCATGGTTCCAGATATGCAGGTGTTTGTCTAGCGGAGGCTGGCCCCCCATGGTTCCAGATATACAGGTGTTTGTATAGTGGAGGCTGACCCCCATGGCTCCAGATATACAGGTGTTAGTCTAGTGGAGGCTGGCCCCCCATGGTTCCAAATATACAGGTGTTTGTCTAGTGGAGGCTGGCCCCCCATGGTTCCAGATATACAGGTGTTAGTCTAGTGGAGGCTTCCCCCCATGGTTCCAGATATACAGGTGTTTGTCTAGTGGAGGCTGGCCCCCCATGGTTCCAGATATACAGGTGTTTGTCTAGTGGAGGCTGGCCCCCCATGGTTCCAGATATATAGGTGTTTGTCTAGTAGAGGCTGGCCCCCAATGGTTCCCGATATACAGGTGTTTGTCTAGTGGAGGCTGGCCCCCCATGGTTCCAGATATGTAGGTGTTTGTCTAGCGGAGGCTGGCCCCCCATGGTTCCAGATATACAGGTGTTTGTATAGTGGAGGCTGACCCCCATGGCTCCAGATATACAGGTGTTTGTCTAGTGGAGGCTGCCCCCCCCCCCCCCCCCCATGGTTCCAGATATACAGGTGTTAGTCTAGTGGAGGCTGGCCCCCATGGTTCCAGATATACAGGTGTTAGTCTAGTAGAGGCTGGCCCCCAATGGTTCCCGATATACAGGTGTTTGTCTAGTGGAGGCTGGCCCCCCATGGTTCCAGATATGCAGGCGTTTGTCTAGCGGAGGCTGGCCCCCATGGTTCCAGATATACAGGTGTTAGTCTAGTGGAGGCTGGCCCCCCATGGTTCCAGATATGCAGGTGTTTGTCTAGTGGAGGCTGGCCCCCCATGGTTTCAGATATACAGGTGTTAGTCTAGTGGAGGCTGGCCCCCCATGGTTCCAGATATACAGGTGTTTGTCTAGTGGAGGCTGGCCCCCCATGGTTCCAGATATACAGGTGTTTGCCTAGTGGAGGCTGGCCCACCATGGTTTCAGATATACAGGTGTTTGTCTAGTGGAGGCTGGCCCCCCATGGTTCCAGATATGTAGGTGTTTGTCTAGCGGAGGCTGGCCCCCCATGGTTCCAGATATACAGGTGTTTGTATAGTGGAGGCTGACCCCCATGGCTCCAGATATACAGGTGTTTGTCTAGTGGAGGCTGCCCCCCCCCCCCATGGTTCCAGATATACAGGTGTTAGTCTAGTGGAGGCTGGCCCCCATGGTTCCAGATATACAGGTGTTAGTCTAGTAGAGGCTGGCCCCCAATGGTTCCCGATATACAGGTGTTTGTCTAGTGGAGGCTGGCCCCCCATGGTTCCAGATATGCAGGTGTTTGTCTAGCGGAGGCTGGCCCCCCATGGTTCCAGATATACAGGTGTAAGTCTAGTGGAGGCTGGCCCCCCATGGTTCCAGATATGCAGGTGTTTGTCTAGTGGAGGCTGGCCCCCCCATGGTTTCAGATATACAGGTGTTAGTCTAGTGGAGGCTGGCCCCCCATGGTTCCAGATATACAGGTGTTTGTCTAGTGGAGGCTGGCCCCCCATGGTTCCAGATATACAGGTGTTTGCCTAGTGGAGGCTGGCCCACCATGGTTTCAGATATACAGGTGTTTGTCTAGTGGAGGCTGGCCCCCCATGGTTCCAGATATACAGATGTTTGTCTAGTGGAGGATGGCCCCCCATGGTTCAAGATATACAGGTGTTAGTCTAGTGGAGGCTGGCCCACCATGGTTCCAGATATACAGGTGTTAGTCTAGTGGAGGCTGGCCCCCATGGTTCCAGATATACAGGTGTTAGTCTAGTGGAGGCTGGCCCCCCATGGTTCCAGATATACAGGTGTTAGTCTATACGTGGAGGCTGGCCCCCCATGGTTCCAGATATACAGGCGTTTGTCTAGTGGAGGCTGACCCCCTATGGTCCCAGATATAGAGATGTTTGTCTTGTGGAGGCTGGCCCCCCATGGTTCCAGATATACAGGTGTTTGTATAGTGGAGGCTGGCCCACCATGGTTCCAGATATACAGGTGTTAGTCTAGTGGAGGCTGGCCCCCATGGTTCCAGATATACAGGTGTTAGTCTAGTGGAGGCTGGCCCCACATGGTTCCAGATATACAGGTGTTAGTCTATACGTGGAGGCTGGCCCCCCATGGTTCCAGATATACAGGCGTTTGTCTAGTGGAGGCTGACCCCCTATGGTCCCAGATATAGAGATGTTTGTCTCGTGGAGGCTGGCCCCCCATGGTTCCAGATATATGCAGGTGTTTGTCTAGCAGAGGCTGGCCCCCCATGGTTCCAGATATACAGGTGTTAGTCTAGTGGAGGCTGGCCCCCCATGGTTCCAGATATACAGGTGTTTGTCTAGTGTAGGCTGGCCCCCCATGGTTCCAGATATACAGGTGTTTGTCTAGTGGAGGCTGCCCCCCCATGGTTCCAGATATACAGGTGTTTGTATAGTGGAGGCTGGCCCCCATGGCTCCAGATATACAGGTGTTTGTCTAGTGGAGGCTAGCCCCCATGGTTCCAGATATACAGGTGTTTGTCTAGTGGAGGCTGGCCCCCATGGTTCCAGATATACAGGTGTTTGTCTAGTGGAGGC
The DNA here is from genome assembly GCA_037951105.1 of Echinarachnius parma. Taxonomy (NCBI): domain Eukaryota; kingdom Metazoa; phylum Echinodermata; class Echinoidea; order Clypeasteroida; family Echinarachniidae; genus Echinarachnius; species Echinarachnius parma. The sequence goes on along the minus strand of JBAMJV010001024.1, from coordinate 56,897 downwards.
TGGCCCCCAATGGTTCCAGGTATACAGGTGTTTGTCTATCGGAGGCTGGCCCCCCATGGTTCCAGATATACAGGTGTTTGTCTAATGGAGGCAGGCTCCCCATGGTTCCAGATATACAGGTGTTTGTCTAGTGGAGGCTGGCCCACCATGGTTCCAGATATACAGGTGTTAGTCTAGTGGAGGCTGGCCCCCATGGTTCCAGATATACAGGTGTTTGTCTAATGGAGGCAGGCTCCCCATGGTTCCAGATATACAGGTGTTTGTCTAGTGGAGGCTGGCCCACCATGGTTCCAGATATACAGGTGTTAGTCTAGTGGAGGCTGGCCCCCATGGTTCCAGATATACAGGTGTTAGTCTAGTGGAGGCTGGCCCCCCATGGTTCCAGATATACAGGTGTTAGTCTATACGTGGAGGCTGGACCCCCATGGTTCCAGATATACAGGCGTTTGTCTAGTGGAGGCTGACCCCCTATGGTCCCAGATATACAGATGTTTGTCTTGTGGAGGCTGGCCCCCCATGGTTCCAGATATACAGGTGTTTGTATAGTGAAGGCTGGCCCCCCATGGTTCCAGGTATATGCAGGTGTTTGTCTAGTGTAGGCTGGCCCCCCCATGGTTCCAGATATACAGGTGTTTGTATAGTGAAGGCTGGCCCCCCATGGTTCCAGATATATGCAGGTGTTTGTCTAGCGGAGGCTGGCCCCCCATGGTTCCAGATATACAGGCGTTTTTCTAGTGGAGGCTGATCCCCTATGGTCCCAGATATACAGATGTTTGTCTTGTGGAGGCTGGCCCCCTATGGTTCCAGATATACAGGTGTTTGTATAGTGAAGGCTGGCCCCCCATGGTTCCAGATATATGCAGGTGTTTGTCAAGTGTAGGCTGGCCCCCCATGGTTCCAGATATACAGGTGTTTGTATAATGGAGGCAGGCTCCCCATGGTTCCAGATATACAGGTGTTAGTCTAGTTGAGGCTGGCCCCCCATGGTTCCAGATATACAGGTGTTTGTCTAGTGGAGGCTGACCCCCTATGGTCCCAGATATACAGATGTTTGTCTTGTGGAGGCTGGCCCCCCATGGTTCCAGATATACAGGTGTTTGTATAGTGAAGGCTGGCCCCCCATGGTTCCAGATATATGCAGGTGTTTGTCTAGCGGAGGCTGGCCCCCCATGGTTCCAGATATACAGGTGTTTGTCTAATGGAGGCAGGCTCCCCATGGTTCCAGATATACAGGTGTTAGTCTAGTTGAGGCTGGCCCCCCCATGGTTCCAGATATACAGGTGTTAGTCTTGTGGAGGCTGGCCCCCCATGGTTCCAGATATACAGGTATTTGTCTAGTGGAGGCTGGCCCCCCATGGTTCCAGATATACAGGTGTTAGTCTAGTGGAGGCTGGCCCCCCATGATTCCGTAGAGACTATTCTGCCAAGGTAAGAAGAGCATTATTGTTTGTCTTGTTACGTCCTTCTCCCATGCTTCTAATCTTTTTCCTTTTATATTTTCTCACTCCATATACATTCTAGGTTATTAGTCCATTTCATTTCAACTTATGTTATGCGGGTTTCCAATCTTTCCAATTTGATTGATTATACAATTGTCATATCTATCGTAAGAATGTGACATTTAATTTGCATTTGAATATTTTGTAACGGTTGATATTGTTTTCTACATATTGGAAATAAAATTGTATTGAATTGAATTGAGATTATTATGATATTCTTTTCTTCCCTAGATACCACCCGCCCCGTGTTCAAAGGCTCCTGCCCGGTGAACTACACATTCACTGCGCCCCAGTGCTCCATGCAGGCCAACGTGAGCTACCCCGTTCCCTCTGCCAGTGACACCTCCGGTGGTAGGGTGTACATCAAGGCACCAGGGGGGATGCTCATGCCCATGCTACTCCCCAGGGGGACGCATGAACGCATCTATCAGGCCGTCGACCAGGCGGGCAACGTCCAGTCATGTCAGGTTAATATTCAAGTCAATGGTACGTCGCTCTCTCTGTTCTTTGTTTGTACAGTAGTCTCCATTTAATTGTGTAATCTTTTGCAAGATATATTTGATCCCTTTAACAGGTGTTCCTAATTAAGTGGTGATCAAAACTCTCCTTAAGAACTATAAGAAATGTTCTTTATCTGTCCTGTAACAGGTGTACCCCATTAAATTATACCCCATTAATTTATACCCCATTAAGCAATGACAACTGTATTCATCAAAATGTCAAATCGATTCTGTTTTGCTTTGTATGACTCGAGAAAGGCAGTATCGTTTAAATGCTCAGCTCCAGTCCTTTTTTCAATGTTACCTTTTTAAATGTCTGTATGAAAGGGGTAAACATGGTCGATTGATAGCGTTTATCTGTTTTTTTTCTTTTAAAGTGTGAAAAGAGTGAGAGCATGCTCAACAGACTTTGAAACTCGCTTCACATCAAGTCCTCCACATGTTGATATTTCAGTTTACAGGTGTACCGTGAGCTTTGTCTATATTTAGGGGATTAACATCAGATCACCCAAGTCTTCTTTAACTATTTATCTGATTTTCCCCTTAAAATGTGAACAAAGTGAGAACATGTCTGACTAGGTTCAAACTTGCTATTTATTGAGTCCTCTACTTGCCTGTATCTGTACATCAGTGTGTCGCAAAGTTGATATTAAACACAAGTCAGAACATATACACACATTTTAGCCAATAAGATTTGGGCAGTAAGGCTCATTCCTAGACTTGCGTTTAATCACCACTTTCTGATTGATTGCAACTCTTTATGTAACATCCCAAGGTATCCTATTATGCACAGCCTCTGTGTCTAATGGATAATCTTAGTCTGATTGTCAGAAAGATCTTTAACTATTTGGTCGTACTTGTATTCTTTCAAAAATTAAAACAGTGAAGGGGTGCTCCATTCCTCGGCAGAGTTTGAGCTCACTGAGAATCGAATCATCGACCTGCCAGTATCTGTACGGGTCTACTGTGCGCTTTGTCTGTATGAAGGGCATGAACATGGTTGGAGCCCCCGAGCTAACGTGTCTGGGAAATGGGAGCTGGTCCGGAGCAATCCCAACTTGTGAAAGTAAGATATTAACACTTTTTACTCCAGTATGAGACATTACACCATACTTATTAATTGAAGTTATAAGGAACACCAACCCAAAATAATATTCATATTTTGAAATATGATAGTTTTAGTAGTACGTTCATTCCACCAACAAGGTCAAACAAATTATTTTGTAGCCAAATTATATAATTTGAAAACCCCTCACGATACTATAGTAATTGTTCATGGGTCTGCAGACAAAGACTAGTTGATAAAAGTTATGCATTTTCATTTATTGTGATCAATCTTCTTCTTCAACATTTTTCAATGCTACCATGTATAATGAGCCCCCAAACTCATTACAACATTTTATACAAGCTCTTATCTTTGTTCTTCAGACAATTGAGAAATAAGAATAGTGGCCACATTAGATAGGTGATCATCACTTTTGGTGGCCACTGTATGTAGGTTGGCTACAATAGGCATGTGACCTCTAAGACAGGTTTAACTGAACCCGTTGCAGAGAGAGATACAATCAATTGTAAGTTACAATTCATTGTAAGCCAGATCATGTGTTCAAAATCCACAAATGTGATCGGTTGAAACATGCACATTTTCTGACTTTAATTTTCTGACAATTAATTGTAACTTACGATCGATTGTATCTCTTTCTGAAACGGGGCCTTTAACATCTCTGTTTTACATTTCCTTTGACAGGAGTGTCCTGCACTGGACTCACTCCACCGGCTAACGTCATCCTCCCGCCGCCGGTGTGCAACATGTTCAATCCACTCTCCTTTGTCCACTCCATCCTGTGTCGAGTGAAGTGCGCCGATGGTTACCGTATATCCCCCAGTAACCTCACCATCGTACCCACCTGTCTACTCAATGGGACGTGGACAGGAATCGACCAAATAGGCGACGTAGAGTGCATAGGTAGGGATAATAGTAATAACAATTATTATTTCAAACAAAGTGAAGTGTGCCGATGGTTACCGTATATCCCCCAGTAACGGGCCATTTACAAAGTACGTACGCACATTTTGGTCCGAAATTTACCCCCCCCTACCCCCTACCTGTACGCACACCGTACGCATGTGGTCCAACCCCCCCCCCCCCCCCGTACGTAGATACGCACATTTTCGGATGAGTTCCAGTACGTATGCGCAGTTTTAAAACACTGGTTTTTTGTGTGTATCTCCTCTGTTTCAATGGAAGAGTACAACCCAACTGGAACCTGATGGGTCTAGTATTCACTCACTCTATGGGGATTGCAAAATCTAGTACTAGTAGGGAAAGGTTAACCTGTTATACGTCGTGGAACATCGAGCCTGGGTAAAGTACTGACACAAAAACTTTGTATGTTTTTTTGCGTACGCCAACAGTGAGACCCCCTCCCTCCCTGTACGCATACCGTACGCATCAGCGCAAACCCTTCCTTCGCCCTAATGCCTGGCGCAGACAGAGCCGACTCGACTGGTTGTCATTCCGATCGGCTCAGTTTTCAGTGCCTCGCGACACACATTTTGCCAGTCGAGAGACAGTCTGATGCCAGTTGGGGCCGATTCAACAAGATAAATCTGCTCCGACCGACCGGGCCCAACTCTAGCCTGATTGAAACCAGTCGGGTCGAGTCGGCTCTGTCTGCGCCGGGCTTAAAGTGCGTACATACTTTGTAGATGGCCCCTAACCTCACCATCGTACCCACCTGTCTACTCAATGGGACGTGGACGGGAATCAACCAAATAGGCGACGTAGAGTGCATAGGTAATAATTAGTATAATAATACAAATATCACTTTGGGAAATATAACATTCAGTAATAATGAACCGACATGATTGGATTTTAGAACAGCTAGCTTTCTTCAACTCTTGTAGACTATTTCCTTTTGTAACTTCAAAACGGAATATATAGTATTCCACTATTCCAAATAGAGCATAAAAAACCGAGTGTCTACATTAGATTATATCATTTGACAAAGTATTGCAGCAGCATACGAAACGTCATGATCTTTTAGATTCCTAGTTTGACCATACATTGCGAGACAAACGAATATCACTAGTGATATTATTTCCGATACTATATCCGCAATGGATTATATATTTACTATTAATGAAAGGATGTTTGCATAATTTAATTTGTTCATGTTTTTCTAACAGACATATCTCGCCCTACGTTTACATTCTGCCCGGCTGGTTTCAGCGTGACGCTGGACGAGGGCGCTAGCACAGCTACTGTCAGCTGGGAAAGGCCCACAGCTCAGGATAATAGCGGTAAGTGAGGCATTCTTAGTAAAAGAAATTGATAGAATGGATGTAAATATGATATCATATCAATCTTGTATAATATACTTGTATATGGGGAAAGGCAGTGCATGATAATAGCTGCAGTAAGTGAGAAAGTCAGGCAGGACAAAACATGGATATGATAATAATGATATTATCATGTAAACCTTGTGTAGTGGTTTTGTAAGCTATGAAATGCCTGGTGAGCTTGATAGTCAGGTGAACATAAATGATTGTAATACTGATATTTAATCAATTATATAATGTGTAATATAATGCAACCACAAAGTCACAAGACAGAAAACAAAGGTTAAAGACATTATGGAGAAAGTAAGAGAATCAAAATGGAGATGGGCTGGGCATGTAGCAAGACTTCAGGACAATAGATGGACACATCGTTTAACAGAATGGCAACCAAGGAAGGTAAAGAGAAGAAGAGGAAGGCAAAAGAAAATATGGAGAGATGAAATAACAAACATGGGAATGGCCACATAGACTAAGATAGCTAGAGACAGAAGAGAATGGAAATGTCATGAGGAGGGCTTTGTCCAACGTTTGGATGAACTATGGCCTGGTAGATAGATAGATAGATAGATAGATAGATAGATAGATAGATATATATATTATAATGCATGTATGTGTTTACGTATATTAAAGTCATACCTGTAAAGTGTCCAAATCCACGAAAATTACTTGGAGCTTCCTCGTTTCTCTTCTACCGTGTTGTTTAGCTTATGGTAAGAGAAGAATAAAATAGGGTTTGATTTTTTCAAATGTCCCTTTAGTATGAAGATAATTATCATTGAAAATCATTATTTCTAAAGCGTTAATCAACGCAATTGGAAAAAAGTACAATTGTTGTAGCTAAACGCGTCTGCATTGCAGCATGCCGGAGATTGAACTTTGAGCCGAGCGAGTGCAAATTCCATGAATTCTGTACTACGTGTTACATACGCGGGTGCGAATATCTCAAACGGATCATTCATTACTGCGACAAATGTATGGCAGACCATCAGTATTCGGTGATAAAATATGAACTCAATATTCATTTTTTTCACTAGGTAAACAGTGTTCGTTTTCTTTCAAACTTTCACAAATCTTTCAATTGTATTTTACAATGATATTGATATAGGATTGAAGTCTCAAATGTCATTTTGTGCAATATCTGACACTTTACAGGTATCACTTTAAAGCTAAATATACTTTTTTATATAACGGAATACATAAAATGAATCAATGAATTGTTGACATAATGTAGAATCAGTAGAAGTGACCGGACCAGATAACTCAGCCATGCTGAGTCCAGGAGCAGAGATCTTTACCTACGTTGCCACGGATGCTGTTGGCTTGACAACTAGATGCAGCTTTGAGGTTACTGTGATTGGTGAGTACAAACAATGACAGATAAACATATATTCAGTAGGAATAATTGTGTAATGTAATGCGCAGTAGAGTATATTTATATAGGTCCTATACAAACCTTGCTTCCAAGACTGGTCCCTACACAATTTCACAGAAATTTTTATATACACATTTTGCCTCAATTTGTATCTTTCTTATCTAGGGATTTTTGTTTTATTTGTTGGTTCGGGCCTTCCTCTTCCAATACGAAGGTCGTAGGTTCCATTTCCAACTGCAGCACGTGTGTCATTTACCAAGGCACTTTATCCACACTTGGTGCTCTGAACTCAGGGCTAATAAATATCAATATATTCCTTGAAACGCTTGATGCCCATCCAAGTAAAGTATGATGTGCCTTGGAGTATCATTTCTAGATTGAAGGCGTAATAAACGCTTGACTATTATTATTGATTGTTTTTGTCCCTGTCCTCTAGACCTGGAGCCACCCACTGCTCTCAACTGCCAAGAGGAACTCACTGTCGTTCAGAGTGACACACTTCCTGTCCGAGTGATCTTTGACCCTCCCCTCTTTACTGACAACGTGGGCATTGCTCAGTAAGCTTATATCTAGTTTTTATCTAACTTTTATATAATCAAAGTGATCCATGAAAACTCATAAGATTTTTTCCAAAAGTGATATTAGAGACTTCAATCATATACAAATATCGTTGTAATATCCTGAATGATATGTGATATTTTTTAGAGAAAAGAATGAATGTTTACGTTTTCAGTGCACGTTCAAACAGAAGTAATTATAGAAGCTGTATTAACATTTTTGTTCATAGTGGTATACCTGATATCCCTGGAAAGATTCCCTATCGTTGAAATCGTTTTCTCTGTGCACAATATAAACAAAAGCAATTGTAGTAGCTTTGCTCCTAATGTTTACTCATAGTTTTTTCTAGATTGTTTCATTTCTGCGTACTAATACAGATGTATTAGTTTAACTGTATCATCACTTCTGTATTCACAGTGAGCGCCACATTCAGTGGTACACCATCTATCGTTGGAAAGACATCCTATCGTATGTGTGGGACCATGTATTGATGGGTTACAATGCAACGGACATAGAAACAAAAGTCATTATAGTTGTAGTTTTAATCTAGCCATTTTGTTCCTATTAGTGTAGATTATTATATTTCTGCTTAGACATTTAACTGCATCATTGGTATTTTGTTGACAGTGAGCGACATGTTCAGTGGTACACCCGCTATCGCTGGAAAGACAACCTATCGTACGAGTGGGGCCATGTAGTCATGCATTACAGTGCCCTGGACAGGGCTGGGAATGAAGCAACATGTGATCTGAAATTCCAGATCGTCCAATGTAAGTAGAAGCATTAAAGGGTACCACCATCCAAAAATAATATTCTTATAAATGAAAGGTAACATCTTTAGTAGTCCATTCCATCACCCCTAGATTCCATCAACAAGTTCAGAAAAATATGTTTCCAGAAAAAAAAATATAATTGGAAAACACATCACCATTCTAAAGCATGCGTTCATGGGTCTGCATGTACGAAGACTACCTTTGTCCAGAGCGAACGAATCATCCAGGATTCTATTGTCTCCAAATGTATGCGTGAATAGTATTGGCGCACTGGCAAATGTTTGGTGCGTACGGAACCATGAAATGATAATGGTTCCGTAAGTAGTGGTAATTAATTGCATTGTTTATGAATTACACAAACCTTTGCAAAATTTTGGGTATCGATTTGATATCACAAAACGGTACCAAATTATATAATTGTGTGTTGTTCCTTGCCTGGTGGTCCCCTTTAAGTAATCAAAATACCACAATTTATGAACCTATTACTATGCAATTGACCATTGTAATGATTAAAACCAGCTTAATATTGATAATTATGATACATGTATTTATATGACACTTATGGCTGGGTGTTTATACATGGGCAACTCTAGCGTCACGGACATTACAAACAGACAGTATTTTCATGACTTTCCAATGCCACTACTAATTCATACCTCTACCTACTGTCTAACTTTTATTTTGATTACAAAGCAATAGCCTGGTTAAGTATGCAAAAAAAGTTTCAGAACATTTATCCAATTCGTTACTGAGTAATTCTGCAAAATGTGCGCCGTCACGGACATTACATTTTTTGGACATGACTTTTTGCATCCATATATCATCTTTGCAAAAATCTGTGAGTTCTGAGACCTCACAAAGGTGATTTAGGTATTCAATTATAGACAAGGCAATGATGAATTGAATCCAAGTTGGATTTTGCAAAACGGGCCAGGTATATGTGATCTAGACAACAAAACGTTGCGTCACAGACATTACATTTTTCAGCGTCACGGACATTACAGTTTGTCCGGAGGATTTGATTAATTAAAAAATATACTTTAGAGCACTCAAAAGACTGAAATTTTAATCTGAAAAGGTACTTTGATTATCAGTCATCAAATTTGGTGCCTTAAATAATAAAAATACCCGAAAATTTGGAAAATATAAGGATTTTGCTGAAATTTGCACAGGGTAATCCCATGTGTGGAGTTTCATGTATGGTTTCCATTTCTCCTATAAGGAGACACCCGAGAATAAAAAAATCATGTGAACTGAAAGATATAATCATAGGATCATGTTGTATGGAAAAATAAATAGGATTTGATATAGAGCCAATTGTTTTTTTGAGTTCATGTCCACTTTTTCGTGGAATTGCCCACATACATGTATATCATTATACATATTATAACATATGTGATGACACACAAGAAATTAAACCACAAGTCGCGTGGGCTCGAACCGAGAAAAATTAGTTGAAAGTTAAAATTTTTAACAAATCATGATTATTTTTTTTTAGCGTATTTGATTGAATGGAGTTTCCTCTACAATTTCATGAAATTTGCTAAGAATTTGGTGCAATAATAACTGAAAAATTGGCGTTTTTCTAAGACATGGTCATTTTGGTATTCATCAAAAGTTTAAAGTGACCTAGGTAAAGTGTCTAACTCCACGAAAAATACTTGGAGCTTCCTCGTTTCTCTTCTGCCGTGTTGTTTAGCTTATGGTAAGAGAAGAATAAAATAGGGTTCATTTTTTTCAAATGTCCCTTTAGTATGAAGATAATTATCATTGAAAATCATTATTTCAAAAGCGTTAGCTAACGGTATTGATAAAAAGTACAATTGACGTCGCTGAATACGTCCTGCCAGCGCGCGTGAGATATTTTACCGACCCACTGAACTTTGAGCCTAGTGGGCGCAAATTCCATGAATTCCGTACCGGCTGTAGCTGTATACACGGGTGCGGATATCGTCAAGATCAAACGGATGATTTTTACTGCAACAAATCTACAACAGACCATCAGTATTCGGTGATAAAATATGAACTCAATATTCATCTTTTCACTAGGTAAACAGTGTTCGTTTTCTTTCAAACTTTCACAAATCTTTCAATTCTATTTTACAATGATATTGATATAGGATTGAAGTCTCAAATGTCACTGACACTTTACACGGATCACTTTAAACATAGAGCGCTTCGTTCATTCGGGGATCGAGGTGCCAAAACTTGACTCCGCCCCTAACAACAAGGTAATGAATTTGATTGGTTGACGCTAATTGGCATGTTTGGGACTGCGTGTGCTGCATGTCACCACTACGTTGTCAATACGTAGCACGCACAGAGTTTTAAAAGCGAATTATTCCAATGCAATGATGCATGGCAGCTTGTATAAAACTACAGTACCGTGCTTGCATGGGTAGTGACGTGTATCGTCCACTGACTAGGTACAGGTCAATGGTATCGTCCCGCTGATTGACCATTGAAGACTTCTATGGCATATTGCACCGAGCATCTATATTGAAGTGCCCCTTGGGCAGTGGCTACCTATTGTTACTTTCACAACCACCTCGAATGCGAGCTGCGCCGACACGCTTGTATGCACAATCATAGTATGCACTGTTACATTTTGTTTAACGCCAATCGATCGCAAGTTGAGCGTTCTTAGGGGCTATGAGTACGCATTCACGCCGTTGTGTACGGTATGCATACAGGGGTAGGGGGAGGGGTCCCAACGTTTGCGTACGCAAAAAAATCTATTTAGCTTACAAATTGGCAACGACCAAAAACAAGTGCTACTAACGAGCACGCTAATGATCAAATTTTTGCTGTTTTTTGCAACATTCAGCGCTGTTATTTTGTTGCTTATTTTGTTGATTTTTAGTTTGTTTCTGCTGAGCTTTCAATTGTAATGCAATTTTGTAAGTAGAATACAAAATCGTTGGCATTGTGTAGATCTTACAAATTATTATTATTCGCGACTTTTTGAATGAACCACCTGCACTGGCGCCGAGTGCTATGAGTATTAGTACATCGATGCACGCGCTCTGACTCCCCGGCTACGTCCTCGGCGAGTATAGGGTACGTACAGGTCTGATTGCTTACAAAAGTTTTTTTTATGAGCCGTGAAGTCGTGAAGATAAAAGTCGATATCATGCTCGCACAAGTGAAAAGGCTCGACTGAGCAAAAGAACTTAGACGCAAAACGAATCCTAGCAAAGTCATGCGCGCGCGCACACACAAAACCGCTCGTTATACGCCTGAATGGTCATGGTTACTAGGTCTTTTGAGGGTCTTTTGTTCCGTCCGATGTGAATAGAACGAACCCGCTCGATCCTTTAAGGATCAATGATTGCACATGCCAGCTCCTTAAAAATCGAAAGTAATCTTTGAGGGCCGTTTTCTCGATAAACTTATTTCCAAAACGCCCCTCCAACGTCTCTTTTAAAACCATGTATCTCCGCAATAAAACAAAATTATGTATCGTGTTAGGTATCAAATTAAAGAGGAAGAAAAGGAGAAAACGACCATACTATTAACTCAATTTCGACCTCGGTCGAGAAGTGCACCTTTTTGTTGTGTGTCATCACATATTATCAACAGTATTATCAACATTATCATCATCATCATCATCATCATCATCATCATCATCATCATCATCATCACCATCATCATCATTCAGATGAATCAATAGCCCCAGAATGCCCTGTGCTAGCTGCACCTCCAAAGTCTGAACCAGAACTAGCTCTTTAAGCCAGAACTGGTTGGCACTAACTGATGCTTTCAGTGGTTATCTTATCTTTCTTTGATTTTATCATTATCTCCTTTTATTTCACTCTGTTCTTATTTTGATCAAACCACAGCCACTGAATGCCCTGCCCTAGCTGCGCCTCCAAACTCTGAACTGACGTGCAATGATGCTTCCACCGACTGCAGTCTACAGTGCAACCAGGGGTATTACTTCCAGCGGACTGGTGACAGATCACCTCTTGACTACACCTGTCAGAGCAGTGGCCTATGGAACCATAGCACCATAAGGAATGATAACCCATACCTACCAGTCTGCACACAGAGTAGGTGTCACTCAAGTCCTGTAATGATAATAATTCTATTGTTATATAGTCTATTGTTTATATACAGTAGTGCGGTATTACCAATGTATCAGAGCACCTAGGTTGAGAGCAAATGTGCCGACGTTTGGAATGGAACCATAGCATATCATATGGAGTGAGAACCCTTACCCTACCAGAGCAGGTGTCACTCTAAGAGATGTATTTATACTAGATGAACATAATGTAATGTTTTAGATCCCTTAGATCTAAGAAAAATGTAATTAAGAACATATACAACGTGTCCCAAAATTAATTACAACAGGACTTTCTGCAACGATAACTTTAAAGATAGTAGATCAATCAGAATATTTCAGGGTATGAACTATAACTTATTACCTACATTTTGCAGAAAACCCTATTCGATTTGCTTCAGTGGTCATGGAGAATGGGGATCTTTTGTCAATCATGTCAGATGTCCCTTCCCTCCAGGTTTTGTAAGTAGACGTGTTGTCCATTGTGTTCACACGTTATGAACGAAATTGGACACATGACATGATTGACAAAAGATCCTCATTCTCCATGACCACTAAAGCAAATCGAATAGGGTTTTCTGCAAGATGTAGGTAATAAGTTATAGTTTCATACCCTGAAATATCATTCTGATTGATCTACTATCTTTAAAGGAATCGTTGCAGAAAGTCCTGTTGTAATTAATTTTGGGACATGTTGTATAAGGGCAATGGGTGATTTCAAGTATGGTGTTGGGGTTAGTGTTAGTGTTGAGGATGAAAAACTGCCTCTAATCTGAGCTAAACACCAGCTTCCAGATTAAGAGTCTAAGGTCACGAACTTTTTAATCGTGATGACCTTGTAGTAATCGATCACAGTATCGCTAGTGTTTGTCAACACCAGAGACAAAATCACGCGAACCCCCTTAAAATGGTGACGAAAACGCTTACATGGTTACGAATTAGAGAGCAAGCCGTAATGAAGACTTACCACATACATGTATTGAATACCATAATTAAAAAAAAACATTCAAACCATTCACTTGGTCGATACGATTTAAGTGGATATTCCCTATTTTTAGTGAAATTTGTAACTAAACTCGCAAGAAATGTGCGTGACTCTCTTCTAAAAATTGAATGCCCGCCGTGCGCGGAGACACATCGCTAGCGCTAGCGGTTAGCATAGCCGAAGATGAAGGCATAACTTGCAGTGGCAACACGGTACAAGTTCCGAGTAAATACCGATAGTATGTGACATGTTATATAGTTTGATAACATCTGTCACGTGATCACTAGGTGCTTGATGGCCGAGTGGGTAAGGCCGGTCGCAGGTACGTGTATCACTTAACAAGATAATTGTTAGAAGTGGGTTCGAGTCCCCGGTGCGGTATTTAAAATTTTTTTTGCCATTATTCACAAAAAATTTCGTACTGTTTATAACTCAATTATAAGTTCACTGTAATAAAATGTCAAAGATGTACAAACAATTCCCAATGTATAGATTACGTACAGGGTCCTCTACGTGGATAGTTAGTGTGTGTGTGTGGGGGGGGGGGGGGGCAACAAATAATCATCATGAATCACGATGTTTCAAATATAAACTAATGACAACATGATTCTGATCTTTCTCATCATCGAACTGAAAAGATGTAAACTAATTTTTGTTTTAAAGTAGTAGTCATTCATAGGCTTTTTTAAAACATAGAAGCTAGAACGTATAATTATTTAGAAAAAACATTATGGTTTTGAAAGTAAGCTGCCTCAAAAGTGAGTAACAATTTTGCAAGAATCACAGGAATTAACCACCTCTGTATGATATTGTACATGCGGCTCGACAAGGCTGGGGGCCATTATTTCCCCCCCCCCCCCTCCGAGATTTGTTTTATCGCCAGACAGTAAAGCTGACGCCCCACTGCTTAGTGACTTTTTTCGGGGGCGAGGGGGGGGGGGGGGGGGTCACGCAAGTATAAAAACAAGAAATACATACAATAATTAATTATAACAACAATATAAAACATAAGGAAGAACCTGGCTATTCCAATTTGTTTTGTTGTATTATTATTCCAAATGGTCTAAAGAATTTATGTAGTGAAAACTAATGTTTGATTATAAAATAATGAAAATATGAATTGTATGACCTTATTTCTGTAAATTACTATAGATATTCAAATTAATACATTCTTTAAAAAATAAATTTTCATTTTTTTTTTTTACACTTCACTTAAAGAGATAGTTGAGTTGTGGTAGAGAGGGCGCTACACATAAACAAGTTTGTGTGAGATAATAAAAAACTGAGTGTAACATTTGAAAGAGCATAATATTTTAGTGACAGAATAAACTTCATTTAATCAAAATCGGTTCAGAAACGGCTGAAATATCCATAAACATAAAGCAGACAACGCTAAACACCAGCAACCATGTGGCACTGCCGGAAGTACGAGGTCAAACCTCTAACACCAACTCATTTCAAGTACGGTGTTAAGGCTGCAGTTAGTGTTTAATTAACACTAACACCAGCTCAACACCATCTACGATAGTATATTGCCATATCAATAAACACCGCCTGTCGGAAACGGAAGTTTGTACAACGGTGAAATCAGAGGTCATCATGTTAACACCATCATAACACTAAGTCATTTCAAGTATGGTGTTTAAGCCCGATTTAGTGTTTAATAAACACTAACACCAGCTTTAAACACCATACTTGATATCACCCAATGGACTACTTGGGCTCTGGAGCCATAGCTCCATATATAAAGTCTTGGAATAATAATAATAGTCAATTTCTAATTTTATTTAGCGCCGTATCTCCAAGGTCTCAAAAGTACCTGGGTTGAGAGCAGAAAATGTGGATTAAGTGTCTTGTGAAGGACACACATCAAACCCATGACCCTTGTATTGGAAGACAAGCCTGAACAATTAGTTGGGTAGATATACACCTACATGTTTTATGTAAGCTTTCAAACGCCTGCGATTTAGTTTTCAAAAATGCAGGAATGGTCCTACAATTACTCTGGCTGAGGTAAAGTGGTCTGGAAAGATAATTCCAGGTCTTTGTAAAATTGATTCTGGACTTTTGTAATACCACTTACAGGGGAGACTGCAGACAGTAACCGATGGGTCCAAACAAGTAACTTTGTGTTCAACATGGCCGGCAACTGTTCCACTAACACCAATGCTATCAAGACCAAGCTCCAGGCTCTCTTCAGAACCAGCAACCTGTTTGTGAGTAAATTTCATTTGGAGGTACTTGGCTATTATGTTCCTCAGGGAGTTTAGATGGTGTACAATATAAATGTGTGGGTTTGAACTGTACCCAATGACCAAGGATAATAGTAATGCATCTGTGAATAGGGCACCTAGATACATGTAGATGGCGCTCTATATTTGACAGGAAAACCTGTGTATAGTGACCACCCAAGGGAGGCAAGAAACGTGGCCACTGTAGACAGGTGACCTCTGTAGACAGGTTCCATAACACGGTGTTTCTGTGCAGGGGATCACTTTTGGTGGCCACTAAGACAGGTGGCCACTATAGACAGGTGGCCACTAAGACAAGTTTGACTGTATTTGTATTATTTCTTCCAACTTTTTTTTTAAATATGTTTGAGAGGGATGTTAGGGAGAGAGTAAAAGGAGATGCTTTCATTAAATCCTTTATAAGTAGCCACCATTACCTATAACGTGCAAGTTGCTCAGTCTTGTACATAGGACATATGGATGGGAATTGGTGAGGGGACATTTCTTCAGCAGTGGAACATCACATTTTCTCTTGTAAATGCTAAATATAAAGTTACGTGTAGCGTAAGCATGTGTAATTCAGTCATTGGCTGGGAGACCTGTTTTTATTCATAAACTTATTTCCAATTCGATCCAGTTTCATTCCTTTCAATTCATTTTAACTCGCCTCTCTTTGATTGGTTGACAGAAATCCTGCTTGAATGATGCTGAGACGGACTGCTCCCTGTCTGAACCTGCTGTGTCATGTGATCAGTCAGGTGACAGGGATGGGCCCAGGAGGAGGAGGAGGCAGACCCCCAGCGAGGTTTATACCAATGATGTCACTCTGTCTCTCACTATGACTGCAACAAAGTAAGCTGGCAACAAAGTTTTAAAATGTGAAAATAGTATTATTTGTATTATTTATATTATTGGTGCTTGTAAGCAACGGCTTCCATGGTGATGTAGATATACAGTCGGCTAGCGGTTCCACTATGTGAACAAGGAGGATTGGAGAGTCCTTTTAGGACTACCCAAGAATGAATACCACGAGTCCTACTTGGGACATTTGTGCAAAGGTATGACCTGGGCCTTTTTTAGGATTCGTTTTTGTTAACCTTTGGTGATACTTTTTTGGTTCAATGAAGTGTTCTTGAAATAAAATACCCCTTGTTTTCTTGTTGATTTTTTCAGAGGTGGTTTAGTGATCCCCTCCTTCATTAGCAACTTTGATTCCGACGTCGGGAATCTTTGGAGCCAGAATAACGTGACAATCGCCGTGGGCAACGCGACAGCGGTCCTAGACCAAGACCAGTCCAGTCTGAGTGGGTTTACAGCAGTGTGTCCAGAGGGCCAGCTTGTATCTAACCATATATGTGGTGAGAAATGGATGATTTGTTTTAGAGAGTGGATTGTCGGTATGTCCATAGACATGCTCACACAATTTTAGCTAGTTCTCATACTTTGGCCAGTTGGGAGTGAATCACCCCAAAACATACCAGTGTGTGTGAAATGTGATTATACGCTCACACAATTTCAATTCGCCATATAAATATCTTGTATTATTATTATTATTATAATTGATTCTCGCAATTTGGCCAGTTGGAATTGCAAATTTCCCCCAAACGAGCCAGTATGTGTGAAACTTCCCACAGAGATTCCCATTAGAACTAGGGAATTCCCCACATACCTGCTTATACAGTATATCATGTATCATATATATTTGGATTATTTATATCTGCAATTTGGCCAGTGTGGAAGCACTCTGCTGAAACTATGCATAATTTGTCATGTGACTGTGCCTCTTCCTGTAGGGGCTATATTGGGCAAGTAGGCTGATACTTTCTACTCTAATGCACATGGACACTGGTGACACAAAACACAAGTATTTGGGCAGTGATTTGAGCAGATGGTCTAATGCATGTCTGAACATTAAATTATGACAACTTTAATTAAGCAAAGATCAGCTATTGAGAATGCCTCTTTGTTAAAAACTGTTTAATTGTACTTCACACTTATTTCTTTTCATCCTCTCATTCTATTCTCTCCCTAATATCTCACATCCTCACTCATCATCATTATCACCATCCTCTCATTCTCCTCTCTCCCTACTATCTCACATCCTCACTCATCATTATCACCATCCTCTCATTCTATTCTCTCCCTACTATCTCACATCCTCACTCATCATTATCACCATCCTCTCATTCTCCTCTCTCCCTACTATCTCACATCCTCACTCATCATTATCACCATCCTCTCATTCTCTTCTCTCTTCTCTCCCTACTATCTCACATCCTCACTCATCATCATTATCACCATCCTCTCATTCTCCTCTCTCCCTACTATCTCACATCCTCACTCATCATTATCACCATCCTCTCATTCTATTCTCTCCCTACTATCTCACATCCTCACTCATCATAATCACCATCCTCTCATTCTCCTCTCTCCCTACTATCTCACATCCTCACTCATCATTATCACCATCCTCTCATTCTCCTCTCTCCCTACTATCTCACATCCTCACTCATCATTATCACCATCCTCTCATTCTCCTCTCTCCCTACTATCTCACATCCTCACTCATCATTATCACCATCCTCTCATTCTCTTCTCTCCCTACTATCTCACATCCTCACTCATCATTATCACCATCCTCTCATTCTCCTCTCTCCCTACTATCTCACATCCTCACTCATCATTATCACCATCCTCTCATTCTCCTCTCTCCCTACTATCTCACATCCTCACTCATCATTATCACCATCCTCTCATTCTCCTCTCTCCCTACTATCTCACATCCTCACTCATCATTATCACCATCCTCTCATTCTCTTCTCTCCCTACTATCTCACATCCTCACTCATCATTATCACCATCCTCTCATTCTCTTCTCTCCCTACTATCTCACATCCTCACTCATCATTATCACCATCCTCTCATTCTCCTCTCTCCCTACTATCTCACATCCTCACTCATCATTATCACCATCCTCTCATTCTCTTCTCTCCCTGGTGACACGACATATGCTCCGCCGACATATGCTCCGCCGACAATTGCTCCGAAATATGCGACATATGCTCCGCGACAAATGCTCCGCGGCAAATGCTCCGCCGACATATGCTCCGCCGACAATTACTCCGCCGACAATTGCTCCGCCGACAATTACTCCGCCGACAAATGCTCCGCCGACAAATGCTCCGCCGACAATTGCTCCGCCGACAATTGCTCCGCCGACAAATGCTCCGCCGACAGATGCTCCGAAGATGCGACAATTGCTCCGCGACAAATGCTCCGCGATATTTGCTCCGCCGACAAATGCTCCACCGACAAATGCTCCGCCGACAAATGCTCCTCCGACATTTGCTCCGCCGACATTTGCTCCGCCGACAATTGCTCCGAAGATGCGACAATTGCTCCGCGACAAATGCTCCTCCGACATTTGCTCCGCCGACAAATGCTCCTCCGACAATTGCTCCGCCGACATTTGCTCCGCCGACAATTGCTCCGAAGATGCGACAATTGCTCCGAAGACGCGAAAATTGCTCCGCCGACAATTGCTCCACCAACAATTGCCCCGCCGACAATTGCTTCGCCGACAATTCAGTTTAAGAGGTTCGTAATTCCGAAGGTTCAATTATTCCGAAGTTTCGTTATATTAGTCCGAAAATAAAATAGGGTCGTCAATACGAAAATGAAATCTGGTTTGTTACTAAAATTTGTGGTTGATTTCTGGTAAAGAGAAACTCAACTATCCCTTTAAGCATACCTCTCCCCCTTCCCCTCCCTTGGCAAGACCAATTCAACATTTCAGTTTATTTCATTTTTTTAATTGGCACTATAGCATTATAAAATAGCAGAATTTATTTTGAAGTGTTTGCAATAACCAACCTTCGGAATGACTAACCTAAAGGTCCTTTCCGATTGAGCGGCGAACGTTGGCGAACGTTTACGAATATAGCGAAATCGCGGGATTTCGCCAAGATTCGTTAACCGTTGCAAAAGTTTGTTAAAGGTTGCAAGAAAATTCACAAACCGTCGCCAACGGTTTTTCTTGTCGCAAAGAAAGTTTCAACATGTTCAAAATTTCTTTACGAACGTATTTTTCACAAACTGTTGCAAAACAGTCCCAAGCCTCTGCAGACGGTTTTAAGACATGTCGCTAACGTTCTAACCAAATGACTATATGATTCATTTATAAGCAACCCATTGAATGGCGAATGCTTAAGGTCTTATCCCACTGAGCGGCGAACGTTTGCGAACGTTTGCGAATTTTGCAAATTAGGGATTTCGCCATGGATCATGCGCGTCGATACTAAAGGAGTGGTCACACTGAGCACGAATCCCCACGACTAGACCCGCGAATGCAGTACGCATTGGTACAAATCTATGGCAAGCCATTTTAACATTTATTCCTATTTCTTGATATCAATAATTGAATTATTGATATCGGTTTATTTCTTGATATCAAGTATTACCAATACAGAAAAGTATTTCTTGATATCAATGCATTCTTGATATCAATAATTCGATTTCTTGAGTTAAAGATTTCGATTTCTTGATATCAAGAATTGAATTCTTGATATCAAGAAATAGGAATAAATGTTAAAAACGGCTTGCCATAGATTTGTACCAATTTGTACTGCATTCGTGGGTCTAGTCGTGGGGATTCGTGTCCTATGTGACCACTACTTAAAGTAGTGGTCACACTGGACACGAATCCCCACGACTAGACCCGCGAATACAGTACGCATTGGTATAAATCTATGGCAAGCCGTTTTTAACATTTATTCCTATTTCTTGATATCAATAATTGAATTATTGATATCAGTTTATTTCTTGATATCAATTATTACCAATACAGAAAATTATTTCTTGATATCAATAATGCATTTCTTGATATCAAGAGTTCAATTTCTTGATATCAAGAATTGAATGCTTGATATCAAGAAATAGGAATAAATGTTTAAAATGGCTTGCCATATATTTGTACCAATGCGTACTGCATTCGCGGGTCTAGTCGTAGGGATTCGTGTTCAGTGTGACCACTCCTTACGTAAAACCCATTCATTAGAGGAAATGAATGAATGGTCCACCCCCCCCCCCCCCCTCCCTCATTGATCAATGGGTATCAATTACGGATCGACGCCCAGCCATGGATCGTACATCTATGATTTGGCCAAGATTCGAACATGTTCAAAATTTCTTTGCGACAAGGACAAACTGTTTGCGATGGTTTGCGAATTTTCTAGCAACGTTCAAGGAACTTTTGCAACGGTTAACGAATCTTGGCTAAACCATAGCTTGTGATGTGCAGTGCCCTCTCTACAAAAAGTAAACTACCCCTTTAAGCATTAAGTGAATTTCGCAATTGCGTAAGGGGTCCATGATTGATGCAGTTTATAACAACGTCCAACAAGTTAATGCCCCTGCCAGTCACTTACTCCGTGTAATATGCACACTCATCATCAGTATGCATGTATTTAAGGATAATCATCATCATTACAAGAGTTTGTTTGATGTGTAATAAGTGATAGATAGACAAAATTAAAGGGATAGTTGAGTATTGGTCAAACTTAACTTTAGTAACCAAAACCTGCACGATTACGATACAAACTAATAGTTATAACTTCACCATGCTCGAAAAGTATACACAATTACAAACGACAAAGTAAAACCCCTGTTATCATTCAAAAAGAGCCGTTACAACTCGAAGTGTCAAATTAACTCGGCGCGAAGCACTAGCGTTGTAGGTCCTAATACGGGACTGTATAGTGCAGTGTGCGGTAATACGGGACTGTAGTGCAGTCACTGTGTGCGGTAATACTATTTATAACACGGCTCTGGTAAATTCAGTAACGTGATTGGTTAAATCCTGTCACGTGACTATTCATTAAATTTCAACAAACATGCACGACCGTGCAAAACAGGGTGCAACCCCATGCATTACTCGTTTTCGTTGCGCAACTTTTTGCACGGCTATGACGTCACAATGCTTGTTTACATAGTTCTATCGGAGACAAACTTGCGAAAGTGATAAAAAAAAAGATGGAAAAAGCTTCGTTTTGTAAATTATCGGTATTGTAGTAAATCAATCTTAGCAGTTTCGTAAATTATATGGTATGTGGTTTGATATTGGTAAGTTTTGGAATGGAAATGCATAAAATGCTTCGATAATTCTCATTTTACGGGAATTTTTTTCGGCAATTTCTGGTGGACTGCGTTTGATCTGCTGAGCTTCACATTCAGTGAAGCGAGTGCAGGTAGTCGGATGGTGAATTTTGTAAATTCATATTCACACTCTAGAGGGTAGATAGACTGAGTTTGTGGCATGGCAAGTCTGTTTTTAAAAATCCAGCAAAATAAACGATTCCGTGGTTGAGCTCGTGTTATAAAACAAATAATACACGGTCTCAATTATCGTGCATCATGTAAATGCATCGCGCTCTCGGCTCTGTTAGCTGTGCGTTGCGCACTCGGCTACGCCTCGTGCGCAACGCACAGCTAACAGAGCCTCGCGTGCGATGCATTTACACAATGCACTCTAGACAGTGTATTATTTGTATAACAGTAGTACGTGTATATTATGTATCGCAACCATAGAAGTATGACTCCAACACTGCCGTTGACGCAACTCGCAAGCCCCATTCGCATTCGTTCGCCTTTCGTTCACAGTCGCGCTAACACACGGAGAGACTGGTCCATGAGGCGCATATATCACTGATTTTTTGCGGAATGGAAGGAAAAATCATAATCTTAATCCACCCGGTAGTTGGATCACATATTGGAGAGTAAATTGCTGGTAAGTACCGTATCATATGTATAGTTTTAAGCACAATTAGCGTGCACACAAATATTTGGTTTCAGTCTTTTATTAAGAGAACATAGAACGCTAGTGCCTCGCACTAGCGGTTCTAAAAAGTGATACCCGGGCGTCAACCACTTTTATATGATAGTTTGAAAGCAAATTTCACAACAATTAGAGCATTTGAATGGAAATTATTATTATTTCCCATGTTTTTTTTCGATGATCTTTCATATGGAATTGAAATCAACCAAATCCGTTACAATCGATGTTGGGGGGGCACTTTGGAAATTACCAAAACTCAACTTGGCCTTTAATTTCTACTGAAAGTGAATAAATAGGCAGATATAAATAAGAAACTACATTTGCTTTAAATTTTTATTCGTCAAGATCAGAAAAAAAAACATTACAGAATCAAGACGGTAACTTTGAGTATAATAACTCAGCAACTAATTGCTAAATTTCAACGAACTTCAAAATTATGAGATTAACCGTTAAAGGCAATTGTCATATGAAACACTGCGGGTAGGCGAAGATCTATGGTACTTGTAATATTGTTCACACGATTTGTTCGCACTTCATGTTATCAAAAACACTATATTCATTTTGTTTTACAGTTAAACCTGCTAATGCGACCACCTGTTTATAGTGAACACCTGCTGCCCCGTGAAAAATCACGTCTTAATCGACCTGCGTAATGCGACTAATACCACCCTACATTTAAAATCACTTTGTCGCGTTTTCGCATTTTTAAATTCAAAATCAAAATCAATAACACTTTATCTATCTAACAACGGGGAAGGGAAACGGTTAAAATATCCAACAAACAGCTAAGAGGAGATGATTGATATTGTTTAAGCATTCCCTTTCAAACCACTCTTGTAATGATTTTGACGCTTAAAATCAAACAACACAAACACAAAACAAACTTTGCTATACTTTTGCTGCAATCTCTACATAATAATAATACAACGCTCTCAAAGAACCAGCAAGTCTGGCACTTCATTTTGTTTAGAGGATTAAAAGACTTCAATTAAATATATATTATAGTATAAAACTGCTCAAGGTTAGACATTTCAATGATTGTTCACATCATAACTATTATCTAAATAGAGTAAGACACATTCCCACAACATTTCCATCTATGTTATCATAAGAGCAGCACATGGAGCGACCATACCATCACAGTCATTACAATCGGATGTTTTCAACTTCCCCAAATTGCATATGAATTTAAAATACTTGTCTTGATTTAGGAATACTGGAGCGGTATTTTTAAGCACAAACCAGAAAAGGGGGAATATTAGCTATGGCAATAATGAGATTATCACACTTTCCAATACAAGACAAGTTTGTGCACTTAAATAGTATTAATTTGTTAGTTTTAAACTGAAAGAATGTCATTGTTATTCAGGGACCGTGCAATCGTTTTGAAAGTGGGGGGGGGGGGCGGGGAGCGCTGACCACATTATGAATGTTATATACTTTTTGCTTTATGCTTATGTATTTGGGTATTATAAAAAAAAGTGTGTGTGTGTGTGGGGTGGGGGGGGGGGGGGTTAAAGCCCCTAAACACCATTGGAGGGTGTGAAGTGGGGTGTCTCCTTCACCACGGTATATAGAGCTTTTGCATTTTGGGACTTAAATCATATCCAGATAGGAGCAAATTTCGATGGAGCAAATGTCGGCGGAGCAAAAGTCGGCGGAGCATTTGTCGCGGAGCAATTGTCGCATCTTCGGAGCAATTGTCGGCGAAGCAAATGTCGGCGGAGCATTTGTCGGCGGAGCAAATGTCGGAGGAGCATTTGTCGCGGAGCAATTGTCGCGGAGCAATTGTCGCATCTTCGGAGCAATTGTCGGCGGAGCAATTGTCGGCGGAGCAAATGTCGGCGGAGCAAATGTCGGAGGAGCATTTGTCGGCGGAGCATTTGTCGGTGGAGCATTTGTCGACGGAGCAAATATCGCGGAGCATTTGTCGCGGAGCAATTGTCGCATCTTCGGAGCATCTGTCGGCGGAGCAATTGTCGGCGGAGCATTTGTCGGCGGAGCATTTGTCGGCGGAGTAATTGTCGGCGGAGCAATTGTCGGCAGAGTAATTGTCGGCGGAGTAATTGTCGGCGGAGCATATGTCGGCGGAGCATTTGCCGCGGAGCATTTGTCGCGGAGCTTTTGTCGCATATTTCGGAGCAATTGTCGGCGGAGCATATGTCGGCGGAGCATATGTCATGGAACCCTCTCCCTACTATCTCACATCCTCACTCATCATCATTATCACCATTCTCTCATTCTCCTCTCTCCCTACTATCTCACATCCTCACTCATCATTATCACCATCCTCTCATTCTCCTCTCTCCCTACTATCTCACATCCTCACTCATCATTATCACCATCCTCTCATTCTATTCTCTCCCTACTATCTCACATCCTCACTCATCATTATCACCATCCTCTCATTCTCTTCTCTCCCTACTATCTCACATCCTCACTCATCATTATCACCATCCTCTCATTCTCTTCTCTCCCTACTATCTCACATCCTCACTCATCATTATCACCATCCTCTCATTCTCTTCTCTCCCTACTATCTCACATCCTTACTCATCATTATCACCATCCTCTCATTCTCTTCTCTCCCTACTATCTCACATCCTCACTCATCATTATCACCATCCTCTCTTATGAACATCACTCGCTTTCCATCTCCTGTACACCCAAATAGTATGTGTTGTTACGTACGCATGCAAGTGATCATGCCTACAAGTAAATGCTTATAAATGTTTGTAGAATTGTAATACCTTATTGAAGTACATTGAAGTACAAATTAAGTACATTATTGCTATTATTGCTTCCTCTTGCCAATGGATGACACATTTCTTTCAAACATTTGTATGTTTGAAGACCAAATAAACTATATCTATCAAATAATATCTATCTATGTACAGTTCGTTGCCCCCCTGGTACCTACCATGACACAAGGTCATCATCCTGCACACCATGCCCCATGCGACAGTTCCAGGACCAGCCAGGACAGACCAGGTGTAAGGCTTGTCCTACAGGGAAGGCTACTAGGGCTGTAGGGGCCTACAGCCTGGACCAGTGCCAAGGTAGGTTTGGATTTGTTTATGTTTACAAATCTCTAACCCAGTTTAGACTTCCTGTTATTGTTCCAAGCCAGACAGGTCAGACCAGCTACAAGGCTTAATTGTTCTATAGGGAGTTATTGTTCCAAGCCAGACAGGTCAGACCAGCTAAGAGGCTTAATTGTTCTATAGGGAGTTATTGTTCCAAGCCAGACAGGTCAGACCAGCTACATATACAAGGCTTAATTGTTCTATAGGGAGTTATTGTTCCAAGCCAGACAGGTCAGACCAGCTACATGTACAAGGCTTACTTGTTCTATAGGGAGTTATTGTTCCAAGCCAGACAGGTCAGACCAGCTACAAGGCTTAATTGTTCTATAGGGAGTTATTGTTCCAAGCCAGACAGGTCAGACCAGCTACGAGGCTTAATTGTTCTATAGGGAGTTATTGTTCCAAGCCAGACAGGTCAGACCAGCTACAAGGCTTAATTGTTCTATAGGGAGTTATTGTTCCAAGCCAGACAGGTCAGACCAGCTACAAGGCTTAATTGTTCTATAGGGAGTTATTGTTCCAAGCCAGACAGACCAGCTACAAGTACAAGGCTTAATTGTTCTATAGGGAGTTATTGGTTTCAGATTGTTTACAATGGCAATTATAATGGTTAGGCACAAATATTTCTAAATATGAGTAATATAATCATTTGTTATTGCTCTTGTCATTTAAAAAGAAAGCACACTATGTACATACTGTATAGGTAAATAATGTCAGTGTTGCCAAGATGCTAGAAATATCATTGCAATTATATGAAAACTCTTCAGAAAAGTATAGTAAAATAGAACAACTAGAAAAATACATTGTAGATATTCATTTAAGCATGGTAATTTTCTCTTTGGTTATCTACATACATACATACATATCACATACATATTCTGATCATATACTATGTTACCTCTTTCACTGTTTCTTTCTAAAGCTATGGTCTCTGTGGACCTATTCCTACACTGGTATTGGACCACACTGCCTGGTCTATCCTGTCAGGAGTTATTAAGAGGACTATAAAGGACTCCATATATACATTTACATGTAGTATCATAAATGAATCATTGGGTGGTGGTACCCTTTAAGAGGACTATAAAGGACTCCATATATACATTTACATGTAGTATCATAAATGAATCATTGGGTGGTGGTACCCTTTAAGAGGACTATAAAGGACTCCATATATACATTTACATGTAGTATCATAAATGAATCATTGGGTGGTGGTACCCTTTAAGAGGACTATAAAGGACTCCATATATACATTTACATGTAGTATCATAAATGAATCATTGGGTGGTGGTACCCTTTAAGAGGACTATAAAGGACTCCATATATACATTTACATGTAGTATCATAAATGAATCATTGGGTGGTGGTACCCTTTAAGAGGACTATAAAGGACTCCATATATACATTTACATGTAGTATCATAAATGAATCATTGGGTGGTGGTACCCTTTAAGAGGACTATAAAGGACTCCATATATACATTTACATGTAGTATCATAAATGAATCATTGGGTGGTGGTACCCTTTAAGAGGACTATAAAGGACTCCATATATACATTTACATGTAGTATCATAAATGAATCATTGGGTGGTGGTACCCTTTAAGAGGACTAAGGACTCCACATATACATTTACATGTAGCATTATAAATAAATCACATATTTCTGATCACTGTTTAATGTTATACTTTTTTCTCCACAAACAGCTATGTGTTCCCCGGGGACCTATTCCTACACGGGTATTGGACCAGAGTGCCTGGTCTGTCCTGTGGGGAGCTACCAAGAGAGCCAGGGCCTCAGAGGATGCAGACCATGTCCAGCCAACACCACTACATCAGGACCAGGGTCCACCTCAGCTGATTCCTGCATAGGTAATGGATGTATATGTATTTCAGTGGCATAGCATGGTCAGACTGATTTGGGGGGGGGGGGGGTTTCTTTCTTTTTCAACCTGATATAACTAGCTGATAACCCTGGTCCAAGCTCACTATTTAAGTGTAACTCATCAACTCTTGTACACTAATATTTTGCTGTCTGATCGGCTCCTGAGCTTCTCTGTAGCTCAAAGACGTTGATACAATTAATAATTTTCTGTTATTCCTTTTGCCGCTAAGATCCGTCAGATGTGACCTCCCCGCGCCCCACCACAACAGAGGCCGACAATGTTGAGATCACTCCAAACCCAGTCACAGAGTCAAACAACCAGGATGAAAACTCAACTCCAGGTATTTCTTTGATTTACTTCATCTTTAAATTTTATTTTTTTATATAATATGCAATTGCGAACATTAGCCCACCAGAGCCTTGGTGAAGCTCCGGAAGGCCAATCAAGTGGTTCGCTACAGCTCAAAATAAAATGAAATATGGGAACATAAGATGTGAATAACATTAATTCACTAAAAAGACTTAGGGTGGTATTCTAAAATTTGTCCTAATTCAAAATGAGCATTTAGCAATCAAATTTTGGATAGGAGAAGAGCATGTATGCGCCCTTTGAAAGCTTGGAGACCAGTGTCAGAGATGTTGCCAACAACTTTGTCAGGGAAGCTGTTCCTAACTCGGACAGCTGCGTGGATGAAGCTTCTGTCTAGCGAATGGGTCCTGGCATGCGGTATGGTTAGTGCGTGGTCTGGCATGGATGTGCTGAACCAAGTTACACGCCTTCTTTCCATTGGCGGTGGGAGCATGTCAACAAGATCTTGGGGGCAATGTTGTGTTTGCATCTTGTACAGAACTGACGCTGCTGCAATCTTGCCATAATTAAAGGGATCTAGTAACATTGTCAAAATCCACAAAACTGACCAAGAACTCATGCGTTCATGCATATCCACATTGTATTTGTATTACCAATAGAAAAATGGAACAGGTTTCATTTTTTGTCGAGCCCACCGAGGTGGAGGGAGACTAAGGGATCCAAATTGCGTCCGTCCTGCGTCCGTCCTCCGTCCGTCCGTCGTCCGTGACCTTACACAAATCTAAATATCTTTCCAACCCTGCATCTGTTTGTAACCAAACTTGATTGGTAGATGCCCTATATCGGCCTCCTTGATAGTCTGGGGTCAAAGGTCACATAAGTAGGTCAAAGGTCAAATGTGAAAGTTTTGGGGTAAGAGTCTATTAGGGTGGATAACTTTCCAACCCTGCATCTGCTTGTTGCTATCAATCATCTGAACATCTTGATTTGAATTTGTTGTGACCCTCTCCTCTCCTCCTCTCCTCTCCTCCTCTCTTCAGCCATAATCAACATCCAGCCCACACCAGCCATTGTGATAACAGCAGAACCGACTCCAGTTACCATGACAACGGATAAAAGCGGTTATGCTCCTCCGACGGCAGGGAGGAAGACTGGTGAGAAGAGCAGAGTGAACCCTGGTCTGGCCGTGGGAGCTTCATTCGGGATCCTCATTGTCTTCATCGTACTCATCGTTGGCCTGGTCCTCTGGAGACGAAGACATCGCACGTAAGCAATGGAAATTACTGAAGAGAAATCTTTTCTAGGGAAATTATGTCTTATTGATTGCAAATGCAGGGTGTTTGTTTGCATATTTTAGTACAATTTTTTTTATTGTCAATGACTTAATAAATGGGCAACAATTTTCACGACTAAGTAAAGACGTCATATAGCTGTGGCAAGCTTAACCTGTTAACCGCCCCATTGCAGAAAGAGATCGATTATGGTCACAATTAATTGTAAGTCAGAAAATGTTCGCATTTCAACCAATCAGATTTGCTGTTGTATCTCTTTCTGCAACAGGCCGAGGACTGATTGATTTTGCTATAACATGACTTCTCCATAGACCCTAGCCCTGGACCAGTCCTGAATGGGTTAAGATTTCTGAGCTGATATCGTGCATGTTAGTTACTATTGTGTTCACCATACATCAGACTGTCAGTTAAATTCTTAGGTCATTTGCTTGTGAGGAAGATTCTGCTAGAATGATAAAACTCTTACATTTGTTGACCCCATA
The DNA here is from genome assembly GCA_037951105.1 of Echinarachnius parma. Classification (NCBI taxonomy): domain Eukaryota; kingdom Metazoa; phylum Echinodermata; class Echinoidea; order Clypeasteroida; family Echinarachniidae; genus Echinarachnius; species Echinarachnius parma. Next base: position 27,689 of record JBAMJV010001024.1, on the reverse strand, counting down.
TTGCTGCTCTCTTTCCAGGTGTATAAATAAGGGCCTGGTATAGGAGGTGAAAACTTGTATGTGAATGATCTTCTCAATGCCCATGGGCTGCTCTTTCCAGGTGTATAAATAAGGGCCTGGTATAGGAGGTGAAAACTTGTATGTGAATGATCTTCTCAATGTCCATGGGCTGCTTGGAAGGAATGCTCCCCAGTGAGTGGAGAAAATTTAGGCCCTATATTGACTCTCATAAATATTATTACACAGACTTTTATCATCTACTCATTTTACAGTTTACAGCAATGTCCTACATGTATTTGTAAAACTTTTTTCTCACATCTTGTGTCTCTGTAGCATTCCAATGACAAAGTTCACCAACATCACCATAACATCATCAGAGGGCTTCGATGACGAACACTTTGTCGATGAGGACCACGATGACCATGGAGCAACGTCCCTTGGGAAGTATCAACAAATGCAGGAGATGGACAACTTTGATCTGGAACACCTGACGGCCTACCATGAAAGCCCAGCCGCAGGTAGGAATTAATATATTATAAATCGTTGTAATAGATATACATGTAACTATCAAATAATTGTAACAGCTTGTTTGGTTTATACATTAAAGGGGACCACCAGGCAAAGAACAACACATACTTGTATGCTTTGGTACCGTTTTGTGATATCAAATCGATACCCAACATTTTGCAAAGAGTTGTGTAATTCATAAACAAAGCAATTCATTTCCAGCACTTACGGAACCACTACTATTTCCTGGTTCCTTACGGGCCAAACATTTGCGAGTGCGCCAATGCTATTCACGCGTACGTTCGGAGATAATAGAATCCCGGGCGATTCGTTCGCTCTGCACACAGTAGTCTCGTAAATACAGACCAATGAACGCATGCTTTAGAATGGTGATGCGTTTTCCAATTATATATATTTTTTTCTGGACACATATTTTTGTGAACTTGTTGATGGAATGGGAATACTAAAGATGTTACATACCTTTCATTTATAAGGATATTATTTGTGGGTGGTGGTACCCTTTAACTGAAATGTAAAACACCTAGTCAAAGGTCAAATTCAATCGAACATACTTTTCTAAACAGTCTTATCTCTGAAAGGTGTGCAAAACCCAACAATTACATGCACTACTGCCAAAGATTCTGTCATATTTTGAAAACAACTTTTCAATATATACATGTATACTATCAATTACTGCCAAAGATTTTGTCATTTTTAGCTCATCCGGCCCGAAGGGCCCGATGAGCTTATGCCATGGCGTGGCGTCCGTCGTCCGTCCGTCCTTCCGTCCGTCCGTCCACAGTTTTCAAAATGCTTCTTCTTCGTTATTTTTCAACCGATTTTGATTCTGATTGTTTCATAAGATAGGGCTAGGAGGGGGATTTAAAACTTCTACACAGAATCGTGAAATTCATTATCTATGGTAATTTATGCAAATTTATTCGAAATCACAAAAAATGCTTCTTCTTTATTTCACGACCGATTTTGATTTGGTTTGCTTTATCTGGTAGAGCTAACTTTGGTACACTCAACTTCTACACAGAATTTTGAAATTTTTCTCCATTAATTAATTATGGTAATTTATGCAAATGAATTCCAAAAATCACAAAAAATGCTTCTTCTCCTTCATTTCTCGACCGATTTTGATTTGGTTTGCTTTATCTGGTAGAGCTAACTTTGGTACACTAAACTTCTACACAGAATTTTGAAATTTTTCTCCATTAATTAATTATGGTAATTTTTTAATTTTTTTTTAATTTTTATTAATTAATTAATTTATTATTATTTTTTATTTATTAATTTTTTTAAATTTATTTATTTATTTTTTATTTTATTTTTTTTTCCCATGTCCCTTCCGGGGCGTCAAATTTATATTTTTTTCACTCTTAATTTTTTAATTTTTTTTTTATGTCCCTTCCAGGGCATCAAATTTTTATTTTTTTTACCAGTTGAAAAGTGTACCACATGAAATTTGCGATATTTGATGTTGCGAGATGCAGGATGAGCGCTACGTCATTGACGTTCTGGTTAAAAATAACTCTTCCAACAACAAACCATGTAAATGCACACTTTGGTGATGATTATGAGAGATTTACTACCAATTGTTCTTTTCACAGAAAAAAGGAACAGTTTCAGCAATGCCCTCTATCAGTCTGAGGAACTAGAGCCGAAGCAGGAATTCCCTTCCAAGGTCTGGACTACGTTTGATGATAACGCCGAGTCTCGAACGTGATCAGTCCTGGAATAATGCATCAAAGCTATCATCTGCCTGGTTTTAGATAACGTTTGTTTTTTTTACAACCGATATGTGAAATACGAGTTAAAGTGATCCATTAAGTTCAAGTTTGCTTTTCCAAAAGTGATGTTTGAGACTTCAGTCATATACCAATATCATTGTAAGATTCTTGTAAATGATGTTTGAGACTTCAGTCATATACCAATATCATTGTAAGATTCTTGTAAATGATGTTTGAGACTTCAGTCATATACCAATATCATTGTAAGATTCTTGTAAATGATGTTTGAGACTTCAGTCATATACAAATATTATTGTAAGATTCTTGTAAATGATGTTTGAGACTTCAGTCGTATACCATTATCATTGTAAGATTCTTGTCAATGATGTTTGAGACTTCAGTCATATACAAATATTATTGTAAGATTCTTGTCAATGATGTTTGAGACTTCTGTCATATACAAATATCATTGTAAGATTCTTGTCAATGATGTTTGAGACTTCAGTCATATACCAATATCATTGTAAGATTCTTGTCAATGATGTGTGATAGTTTAAATAGAAGAAGAGCACTGTTGCCTAGTGAACAAAGTGAACATTTATGTCAGATTTTATCAGCTACTGTCCATTGATTGCAGTCAAAACGCTTTCTTTTTTTCCTTTTTCAATTCAGTCATAAATATCTCCATAATAAAAGAGGCATTTGAAAATCACAATCTATCTCATTCTTCTGTTACCATAAGCCAAACAACAAGGTACAAGAGAAATCTTAAACTCCAAGTGATTTTGGTTGAATTTGACACAAAGTTAATGGATCATTTTAATCAAAGACAGCTCTTTCAACCTACATAATGGTATGTATATAACTATTTTTACAACAAGTACTTTATGTTTTGTGTAACGTTTAAACTTTTGTTATTTGTGCTGGAAACAACTTTAGATAACTATTTTCTGGCATATTTCATCAATTTAGTATGAAAATTTACTCTGAATACCGAGCTGAATGTACATATGAATTTTAATGAAATGCATTTTAAATAATGCTCGGTATATTTTCAATGGCAATCCATCTTATAATCTATATCACAAAGCTATATTATGCCGTATTTGATACAGGTTAAATGGAAAGATGTCTTATGAAATAATAAACTTTTATGCTGATAACTCTCATTTTCTTAATACATATGTGTTTTAATAGTGGATAATAATTTTGTATCCATATTCTTTTCCCAAAACTTATTTCTGCCATGTTTTAATTGATAGTATAGTTTAAGATTTACATGTATCTGGCAAAGTACTTTAATATTTACAGTACTTGCTTGAAGAAAAATGTCGCAAGATAACATTTGTTTTTTTCTTTCTTTAAGAGTACAGTCAGTAAGAATTGCTGCCCACATTGTATGGTACAAGATTATGGATTAAAATGTTTATTTAAATAAAACAAAAGGGGATAGAGAGATATGTTAGTAGTTCTTTTGTATGAATGTACTCTTGGTATGGCTTTCAATATAAGCAAAATTTTGTGCAATTGCCCCAAACTGTTTCTAATAATGTATGTATAACAAAATATGCTGAATTTGTTTAATTTGCCAATTCAACACAAACATTGATCAAACAGATTATTTGATATCAAATACCTTGTAGATGTCCAACGCTAATGGTTGTGTTAGTCATAAACAATGCAAGTTATCATAGAAATGCACAGAAACAACAGAACCGTTGTCCCATAAGCGCCAAACCTTTGTGAGTTCGCCAGTTCTACCGCATACGTTTGGAGACAATAGGAGTACGATAGACGCATATCATTTGTCCTAGAAAATTAACTAGTCTTCGTCTGCAGATCCATGAACAATTACTATAGTATCGTGATGGGTTTTCAAATTATATAATTTGTCTGGAAACCAATTTTTCTGAACGTGTTGGTGGAATGGACTTCTAAAACTATTACACTTCATTTGTGAGAATATCATTTTTGGCTGGTGGTTCCCTTGAATTTTTTACTTTCTGTCCTAATGATATTTTATTGCAGATACTCCATGGCAGCTTTACAGACTAGTAACGTTTGATTGAGGATGAATACAAAACATGCATTGTGTATCTAGATTCAATCAGGCAGTAAGAATTGCACTGGGATTTCAAATAGGATTGTGTTTATAGGTAAAATGTACAATTTATGAAAATTCCAATATATGAATATTTGATGCCCAAAATTCCTGAATTTGTATACATTCCAATAAGAAAGTTCATACATTTTGAATAAAAAACCTTTGTTTGCCATTTATGAATACTGTATACCTGTACGCTTTGTTTATAAATGTACATGTACTATTAAACAACAGCTTCATTCAAGCTATGGATTAATAATTAGCATTATTTAAACATTATACTTATACACAGAGTGATGAATAAAGCATCAGGTTTTCTTATAATGCAATGCTTGAAATTAGCACATGCCTGCAGGCAACTAGAATTAGCTTTGGGCCAGCAAATTTCATTAATACTACATTTTTTTTTGGGGGGGTGGGGGGGGGGGGGGGAGGGGGGCCACCATATCTAATTTGAACTAAAATCTTGTTTTAAAATGCCTGATTGGGGCACAACTGCACAAGGCAACAAACAAGTGAATTTCTAGCATTGATTGTATAATGTCATGTTCAGTATCTTATGATTGTACACAGCTTGAAGGAAATGTGAAAGCAGAATGTACTAAATTTATGCCATTTATTTTCATATTGAAATCTGTACAAAATAAAGCATTTATAAAAATCAATTTATAAACATATATACAATTTGTTACTTGTTTTGTTTGTTGGAGTCCTTTGATTTTAGCTTAATTAAAATATTAAAATATCAAAGAATACTAATGCTAGTATCGTGCCATATAGGCAAATATAATATCACATATCGGTATTCATAATCTGTAAAACTTCTCTCACACAATTATATCGGGTTTCCACAATTGATTACATATTCTTGGCAATATTCTGTCATAATGATGTAGCACAATATTCATCAACATAATCAAATCTTTGCAAATAATGTCATCTATAAAACGATATTAAAGTAAAAGGCTATCATCTTGGTAATTCTTAGGCGAAAATACAATTGAAAAGGACCATTCTTTCACACCAAGGCATCTTCGCACATTTGACAATACACGTACAATTCATGATAGTCTGGCATTATACATAAGCTTGCAAGCAGCATATCATTCCCAGGTTTACTGCTAGAAAGGGGGTATGCAACAAATATCAATTAGGATGAAGTTTTCACAAGATACATGTAAAAGCGAGATAATTAGAATATATACCGTGTTCATTGAAACCTCTTTATAAAGAGCTCTAATATAACAAAACCCTCTCATAACAAAGTTAATTTTGCTAGTAGTCCCAGTGATTAATATCCCTCTTTTGTTGTTTTGTTTTCAAATGATGTAGCAAGATAATTTGCATGGTCCCAAGGCCCTTGATATAACTTGCTATAATGAGGTTCCACTGTTACCAAAATAATAATAATACAAAACAAAGCTTCAAGTGATTTTCGTTGAATTTGACAAAGTTAAGACCCATTTCTTCATTTAGTAGCAATCAGAACAACAGAAGGGACTGACACTAAAGCAACCATTTACCATTCAGTCCTTCTGTCTCGAGTCTCACCTACACTGAGCATATCACATAGAATCGATCATGAAGTAAGGGACACAAATAATTTTGGACGATGAAAGATAAAAACAATACAAAAAGTTCAAATTCTCATACAGAGAGATTTTGTTTGAAATATTATGAAGAGCCAGCCCTTTCTGAGATGACAAACATAACTTACGGAGATGTTTCAACATGAAACAAAATATCAAATCAAAGACCATCATGTATGGGGATGTAGAGGAAACTGTTAAAACTGCTACATTCAAAACTAGGCTAGGTTGTGTGCACTTCATAACACTGAACCAGTGTGCACTTCATAACACTGAGCCAGTGTGCACTTCATAACACTGAGCCAGTGTGCACTTCATAACACTGAGCCAGTGTGCACTTCATAACACTGAACCAGTGTGCACTTCATAACACTGAGCCAGTGTGCACTTCATAACACTGAGCCAGTGTGCACTTCATAACACTGAACCAGTGTGCACTTCATAACCCTGAACCAGTGTGCACTTCATAACACTGAACCAGTGTGCACTTCATAACACTGAACCAGTGTGCACTTCATAACACTGAACCAGTGTGCACTTCATAACACTGAGCCAGTGTGCACTTCATAACACTGAGCCAGTGTGCACTTCATAACACCGAGCCAGTGTGCACTTCATAACACCGAACCAGTGTGCACTTCATAACACCGAGCCAGTGTGCACTTCATAACACCGAGCCAGTGTGCACTTCATAACACCGAGCCAGTGTGCACTTCATAACACCGAGCCAGTGTGCACTTCATAACACCGAACCAGTGTGCACTTCATAACACCGAACCAGTGTGCACTTCATAACACTGAGCCAGTGTGCACTTCATAACACTGAGCCAGTGTGCACTTCATAACACTGAACCAGTGTGCACTTCATAACACTGAACCAGTGTGCACTTCATAACACTGAACCAGTGTGCACTTCATAACACTGAGCCAGTGTGCACTTCATAACACTGAGCCAGTGTGCACTTCATAACACTGAGCCAGTGTGCACTTAATAACACTGAGCCAGTGTGCACTTCATAACACTGAGCCAGTGTGCACTTCATAACACTGAGCCAGTGTGCACTTCATAACACTGAACCAGTGTGCACTTCATAACACTGAGCCAGTGTGCACTTCATAACACTGAGCCAGTGTGCACTTCATAACACTGAGCCAGTGTGTAAACTGAACCATGTACAAGGTGTTTGCAAGATGGCTTCACATGTCTGATTTACGAATCTGAAGGCTTTTTACTGAAGTATTCTTCCTCATCTGAGAGACTTTGTTTTGAGTCTTATGAAAAGCAGTCACTAGAATGTGTATGAAGATGTGATTTCACAGCTCTTAGGGTGATTTGACAAATACAGTTTTCGAAGATAATTCCACATGAGACAACTCAGATATTGAGATGGTATGAAAAGGTAGGGCCATTCTCATCTGTGTGATTCAGTTTTGAGACTCTTGGCACCACACCTGAATTTCTTCTTTAACTGATGTGATTTTACAGCTTTTAGGGTGAGTTGTCATGATCTGTTCAGGAAGACACTTGCACATGAAACAACTCAGATATTAAGATCATGTTTTTTTCACATGCAAAATAAGGTTATTCTCATCTGGGTAATTCCGTCTCGAGTCTCATAAAAAGTAGTCACTAGAATTTCTGCTTAGATGTGATTTCACAGCTCTATAAGAGTGAGTTGACAAACAGGAGTCATCCTCATCTAAGTGATTCCGTCTTGAGTCTTGTGAATAGCACACTGGAGTCTCCACTGAGCTGTCTGCCCCCGTACCCCATCCCCTCCCCAGTGAGGGCAACAAAGCACCCCTTGGCCTCCTCCCACCCTCTCTCATCCTTCCCCACACCCATCTTAGTCAACAGTCTGTCTGCTAGCACCGGCACCACTGGCTGTGTCAGGATCCCGCACACTCGCAGCATTTCCATGGTGATGTGGATGATGGTGTCGAGCCATGCGCGGTCCGTGGGGTTGTCACGGTTGAGAGTCCATGGTTCGTGGCGCTGGACGAATGCGTTGGCCATACGCAGGCACGTCATGATTTCTTCTAATCCGCGGTAGAATAGGAACTGTTCGTAATTCTCTGCAACAATATCTGCAAGGATAAAGAGTGGTAGTTATGAATGTACATGTCTTAAATAAATGGTAAACACTTTTATAAGGAACATCAGGGTTTTCAATAGGCCAAACTAAATAGAATTGAAATTAACCAATGTGATTTTTTTGTGTTTTTAACTAAATAAAGGCTAGCATTAGTTAGCTGATCTTATAAATCATTATATAACAAACAATTTGTGCATCCTTTAAAAGGCTTATTTTCAGCAGTTATATGGTTTTCATCAACTAGTTTGAATTTCTAGATGTAAATAAATGTTGTCATTACAATGGTATCTGGATGTTGAAATCGTTAAAATTTGCTATTGTATAAAAAGCATTCTAGCGTTGAAAAGGGTTCAAGGAACAGCCACTATCAATAGAACCTTGTGGCTCAATATATAGTTACAGCACCTGTCTAGCAATCCGGAGGTCTCTGGTTCAATATATAGTTACAGCACCTGTCTAGCAATCCGGAGGTTTCTGGTTCAATATATAGTTACAGCACCTGTCTAGCAATCCGGAGGTCTCTGGCTCAATATATAGTTACAGCACCTGTCCAGCAATCCTGAGGTCTCTGGCTCAATATATAGTTACAGCACCTGTCTAGCAATCCGGAGGTCTCTGGTTCAATATATAGTTACAGCACCTGTCTAGCAATCCGGAGGTCTCTGGTTCAATATATAGTTACAGCACCTGTCTAGCAATCCGGAGGTCTCTGGTTCAATATATAGTTACAGCACCTGTCTAGCAATCCGGAGGTCTCTGGTTCAATATATAGTTACAGCACCTGTCTAGCAATCCGGAGGTCTCTGGTTCAATATATAGTTACAGCACCTGTCTAGCAATCCGGAGGTCTCTGGTTCAATATATAGTTACAGCACCTGGCTAGCAATCTGGAGGTCTCTTGCTCAATATATAGTTACAGCACCTGTCTAGCAATCCGGAGGTCTCTGGTTCAATATATAGTTACAGCACCTGTCTAGCAATCCGGAGGTCTCTGGTTCAATATATAGTTACAGCACCTGTCTAGCAATCCGGAGGTCTCTGGTTCAATATATAGTTACAGCACCTGTCTAGCAATCCGGAGGTCTCTGGCTCAATATATAGTTACAGCACCTGTCTAGCAATCCGGAGGTCTCTGGTTCAATATATAGTTACAGCACCTGGCTAGCAATCCGGAGGTCTCTGGTTCAGTTCCCGGCGAAACCCAATTTTCTTTGTTCATTCATAATTTTTCTAAATAGATATCTCCAATCTCTGTGGCATCTAAATCAGTATTGCGCTCTAAATCCTAATCACATGAAATATGTTTGATGAGTCAATCACGCATAAGTTTGTGCACACTGTAAGCAACGTTTATGCAATAATTTGCTCATTAAAATGACTTAGAGCGCAAGTGATTACTGTATACAGGATCTTATGTGAGCACGCACGGTATTACAGAGTGATGCTTGGCCACTTGTATTAAATATTTCTCATCAGTTTTCTATATCTTTAAATTTGGGCATTCAGTTGATGAAATTAGAATTTAAATTGCCGTCTCTAACCTGGTAATCTTTTGACAGACTCCACCAACACATAGTCCTCAGCTGTGCTCCTGGCTAGAGATGTACCACTGTGTTTGCTGGGGAAGAGGTTGCTATCTAGCAATGGAAAGACTTGCTTAGGGTTGAGTGTAGGGGCTGATACTCTGGATAGGAGGTTGCCATACGTGTCTGCTAGCTCAGCATTCAACAAGCCACACACTTTTGTGTCAGAGTAATCTGCATTTTGGTTTAAATAATAGGGGACAAAGATGGTATAAATTATTACAAATAGACACAGAAAGTTATAACAGAATGATATCCAACACAGCAATTCTGCATAACTGACTCATATTACATAAAAGTTATTTCTATAGAAGACAAGTAGTTTTTCAGCAATATTTTCTAAAATCATCAATATCATGACATCACATTTAAAATCTCATAAGGCAGAAAGGAGAAATTCTACAGAGATATATATGTACGAAGCATTTACTGTGCCATAGTAAATAGACAAAAGTCTTATTCATGAAAGCAAAGTATACAGGGAGTGTTAAGCAGCATAACTATTCCAAAGGGCATGTAGTTTGCAAAATGCTAAAAAAGAAAGACTATATTCACCCATTCAAGACTGATTGATTTAGCTTTAACATGTATTGTGTGTACCTCTACCGCACCGCTCAAGTGCGCTTTGGGGATACAGGGGTTGGCAGCTCTTGTATCCCGTCATTCAATTGCTAAAAACACAACAAATAAGCCTCGAACGGACGGATCTAAACGGAAACGACCCAAGACCGCCCATCGACTACGAGACAACAAACTACAAATACTTGAGGTGAACATCCGCGGCCTAAGATCGAACATCGGAGACCTCGCCAACTTATGCAAGGAGAAGCAGCCAACCATTGTAATTGCAGTGGAAACATTCCTGGACTCGACTGTTCAAGATGGCGCAGATTGCATCGCAATTCCAGGTTACACCATGTGCTGCCGGAAAGACAGATCTCATACATCTGGAGGTGGCATTGCAGTGTACTGTTTGGAAGGTGTTGCCATACACCATGAACCACAGCGTGACCCCACTGACTTTGAACTCATGTGGCTCTCAGTAACTCTGCAATCGCAGAAACTACTCATAGGAGCTGTATACAGACCACCAAGTGCTAACTGTGACATCATTGATTACCTAGATGCTAACACTATACCAAAGATGACTGAATTTGGAGCAAAATCTGTAATGCTCATTGGAGACTTCAATGTCCATCACGAAGAATGGCTTGGCAGCCACAACACAGACACCGCAGGACGCCGGATGCTACAGCTTACTAGCAGCCTTGGATTAGATCAGCTTGTAAAAGAACCAACAAGAGGGGATCAAATCCTGGACCTTGTCCTGACCGATCTTCCTGCTTCATCTACCACTCTGGCTCCTGTGGGCACTTCTGATCATAACCCTGTACTAGCAAAGCCAGACGTCCCTACTTTCAGAGACAAGCCTTATACTAGGAAGGTATGGCAATATGACCGCGCCAACTACTGGGAAATGAGAGGCCACTTTGCCTCCACAGACTGGTCGCAAGCATTCAAGGAGAACGACCCAGAGAGGGCATGCAACAGGATCACAGAGATCATAACTGATGCCATGGATATTTACATCCCTAGCAAATCTGTAACAAAAAAGACTGGCGACAAAGCATGGTTCAATGACAAATGCAGAAGGGCTGCAAGAAAGAAACGCAGGATCTTTCGGAAACTCAAAAAGAACGACACAGCCTCTATGAAGGACACTTTTTCTGAAGCTAGGAAATCGTATAACACGGCGGAAAAAGAGGCCAAGAGGAACTACGACACGAAACTCAAAGAAGATCTAACTAATAACAATCTTAGCAGTAAAAAGTGGTGGAGGGTAGTCAACACTCTTGCTGGGAGGGCAGCTTATTGCGACATTCCCGTCATTGTTAACGATAATGCAGCTCATATTACAGCTGGAGAGAAAGCTAAAGTCTTCTGCAAGGCATTTGCTGAGAAATGCCACCTGCGAGATGCTGAAACCTCCGCCCCACACCTAGACGAAGTCACAGCAACCACCTTCCACAATGTCATCTTCAAGCCGAAGATCATCAATAGACTGTTGAAGCAGCTTGCACCCGACAAAGCAACTGGCCCAGACCAAATCCCTGCAAGAGTTCTTAAAGAGTGCAGCGCAGAGCTTGCCAGCCCACTTAGTCGCTTATTCCATCTCTGCTTTTCGCAAGGTGTTTTCCCAGGTCTATGGAAGACAGCCACAGTGACACCAATACACAAGAGGGACTCAAAGGCAGACCCGTCCAACTATCGTCCCATTTCCCTACTCAGCATCATTAGCAAGCTCATGGAAGCAGCAGTAAACTTGCAGCTACAAAGATACATGTTCCAGAATGACCTTATCTCAAACAGACAGTTTGGTTTCAGACCAGGCCACAGCACTGCAGATCTTCTCACCATACTGTCTCAGAAGTGGAACAACGCCCTGGACAAAGGAGAGGAGGTGTGTGTCATAGCGCTGGATATCAAGGGAGCCTTTGACAAGGTGTGGCACAACGGCCTGCTAGCCAAACTTCGGTCAAAGGGTGTCTGCGGAAAACTGCTGACATGGCTACACAGTTATCTTTCAGGGAGATCAATCAGAGTCGTCATGTCGGGCCAGACTTCGGAAGCGTCGCCAATCAACGCCTCTGTTCCCCAGGGATCCATTCTTGGGCCTCTGCTATTCTCTATTTACATTGACGATATTGTTGACATATGCGAGAATGAACTCTACCTATATGCAGATGACTCAACGCTGTTTGCTCCCATCCACTCACCTAAGGACATCAACGCTGTTGCTGCCAGTCTAAACAAGGATCTTGCCAAGATGAAAGCATGGGCTGACAAATGGAAGGTCACCTTTGAGCCAGCAAAGTGCAAGACAATGATAATATCAAAAAAACGAACATCTATCTCGGGGACTGTCAGCTAGACTCAAATGACCAACTTGATATTCTAGGAGTCACGTTTGACTGCAAGCTCTCATGGTCCAAACACATCTCAGCTATCGCCACCAGAGCTGGACAGAAACTAGGAGCTCTGAGGAGAGTTGCCGGCAAGCTCGACACTACAGGCAGATCTACTGTCTACAAGTCACAAGTCAGGAGCATTATGGAGTATGCCTGCCTATGCTGGACTAACGCCCCACCAACCACTCTCACCCAACTTGACAACATCCAGAAGAAAGCTCTCAAAATAATAGGAATTGATGAGACCACTGCACGCAACCTGTTCTCCATCCCTAGCCTGTCCCACCGACGACAGATTGCTGCAGTGTCAACACTCTACAAAATGCATACTAGCAACTGCCCACAAGACCTGGCTGATATGCTTCCTCCTCCTCTGGATAGACGGCGTGTGACTAGGTACAGCACATCACTGCCAGACCACGCACTCACCATTCCTGATGCTCGAACATACACTCTGGATAGAAGTTTTATTCACTCGGCTGTTCGAACATGGAACTCTCTTCCAGATCATATTGTTGGCAACATAACAACCACTGGTCTTCAATCCTTTAAAGGCTGTGCGCATGTTCACCTCTTGTTAAAGTAGTTTTTTAGTATTAATATATATTTTGTTTGTTTAATTTTATTTTTTGAGTTTGATGCAGTGGACCATTTGATTGGCCCTCTAGAGTCACAATAACACTCTGGTGTGCTATTGTTCACATTTGCACCTTATATAAAAAAAAAAAAAAAAAAAAAAAAATTCTCCCTAGCCGGAGTATGTTCAGGACCAGTCCTCAAGCTAGCTTTAACATGTATTCTCCCTAGCCGGAGTATGTTCAGGACCAGTCCTCAAGCTAGCTTTAACATGTATTCTCCCTAGCCGGAGTATGTTCAGGACCAGTCCTCAAGCTAGCTTTAACATGTATTCTCCCTAGCCGGAGTATGTTCAGGACCAGTCCTCAAGCACAAATGTGCTCAAAAGCTGATGGAATTCAGTTCAAAAGTTGAGAAGAAATATTTTAGGGAAGGGTTTAGGGAAGAAATACTTAAACACAAACATTTGTCTACATACCGCCATCAGAGTGAAGCACACCCTCTCTCAATAGAAAGTAGCGGAGTCCGTCTGCCGTGTAGTGGCCCATTCTGTCAAACGGGTCGATCACATTGCCCTTGCTCTTTGACATCTAAACACGGAGTATGGGACAAACAGGAAATAAACAGAGTAGTTGTGACATCTAAACACGGAGTATGGGACAAACAGGAAATAAACAGAGTAGTTGTGACCTCCGTATGGGACAAACAGGAAATAAACAGAGTAGTTGTGACATCTACACACGGAGTATGGGACAAACAGGAAATAAACAGAGTAGTTGTGACATCTACACACGGAGTATGGGACAAACAGGAAATAAACAGAGTAGTTGTGACATCTAAACACGGAGTATGGGACAAACAGGAAATAAACAGAGTAGTTGTGACATCTAAACACGGAGTATGGGACAAATAGGAAATAAACATATTAGTTGTGACATCTAAACACGGCGTATGGGACAAACAGGAAATAAACAGAGTAGTTGTGACATCTAAACATGGAGTATGTGACAAACAGGAAATAAACAGAGTAGTTGTGACATCTACACACAGAGTATGGGACAAACAGGAAATGAACAGAGTAGTTGTGACATCTAAACACGGAGTAAGGGACAAACAGGAAATAAACAGAGTAGTTGTGACATCTAAACACGGAGTATGGGACAAACAGGAAATAAACAGAGTAGTTGTGACATCTAAACACGGAGTATGGGACAAACAGGAAATAAACAGAGTAGTTGTGACATCTAAATACAGAGTGTGGGACAAACAGGAAATAAACAGAGTAGTTGTGACATCTACACACAGAGTATGGGACAAACAGGAAATGAACAGAGTAGTTGTGACATCTAAACACGGAGTAAGGGACAAACAGGAAATAAACAGAGTAGTTGTGACATCTAAACACGGAGTAAGGGACAAACAGGACATAAACAGAGTAGTTGTGACATCTAAACACGGAGTATGGGACAAACAGGAAATAAACAGAGTAGTTGTGACATCTAAATACAGAGTGTGGGACAAACAGGAAATAAACAGAGTAGTTGTGACATCTAAACACGGAGTATGGGACAAACAGGAAATAAACAGAGTAGTTGTGACATCTAAACACGGAGTATGGGACAAACAGGAAATAAACAGAGTAGTTGTGACATCTACACACAGAGTATGGGACAAACAGGAAATAAACAGAGTAGTTGTGTGTGATCAATGAAGACATCTAAACACAGAGTATGGGACAAACAGGAAATAAACAGGGTAGTTGTGTGTGATCATTGAATATAAAAATAGAACGCAGCACTCAGAGATGCATATACCTCCGCCAATACTGAAGTCTATGTGGGCCAAATATGACAATTTTACTTTTTGTGCGACCTGGACCTTGACTTTTGACCTCTGAACTTGAACTTTGAATGGGTTCTATTTTAGAAGGACAGGAAACTTCCATGAATAATTGGTTGAGATATCTGCAAAATTATGCGCAGGAGACTGTTGACAAACAAACATACACACACATACACACCCACACACACATACACACACACACACACACAAACGGAAACCAAAAACATAACACATAACGCACATTGCAAAAGGCCTCTAAGGGCTTGTACAATGTAAGTGTACATATACAAATAACATTAACTAAATGATGGAGTAGACATATAGTCAAAAGTTTACAATCACAAAGAAACGGACTTAAAAATACAGAGTTCAATCCTTCAAGAAATGTGTGTATCAACACCTTTTGAAGAAATCATCAAGTATCTGAGGGCATTAAGCTTCTGTGAACCATTGACTGGCCTATGAGGATGCCTTGTTTAATTATTTGAGTTTAATTTGTATCTAGAAATATGTGCTGCTGCTCACTATAGTAAACAACTTAAGCATAGAACTTTCCCCAAAAATAAAGGAATATTCAATTTCAAATCGAATTTCATTCAACACTCTTCGACTTAAAAACACAGGATGGAATACATAGACAAAATAGTGATACAATGTTTGATGTATAAAGTTAACCTGTTCCCAACTAGATTGTGAAATCCACATAGAGTTAATACAGGACCCAACAGGTTCCTATACGCAACGGGTTAAAGTTGTGCAACCATGTACTAGTAACAACCCTAAAACATGCACAACACTTTGTGTAATTTTGCCAACGATCATGATGATAAGGTCTGAAAATACCAGACTAATACTTAAAGAATTGGATTGGTCTTATCTACCTTGAAGGTGTCCCTGGTCCAGTGGGAGTGGCATATGACGGTTGCCGGGGGTGACAGGTCTGCGGCCATCAGGAACGCTGGCCAATAGATTGCATGAAACCTGAAGATGGATGCACAATGGGAACTTACCATAGATAGAATAATCACTCGTCATAAAAACATTAATAATAAACTCAGTGTTTAATTAATACATGAATATAAATCAATCAAGCTCTGGTAGTTTATTTGGAATAGTATCGAACGATAAACAAAGAGTAAATGCATAAGATTTATCCTTCTCAGTTGACTGTATCATTTGAAGGTTCTTCCTTTCTGTAATTCTCAAAGCCCTACAAATATGCCATAATTTCTTTTCATCAAAAGAGTTCTTTCACAAATTGACAGCCTATGAAAGGGCTCTAGGGCAGAGTCTAACTCTGTGTTTATTGTAGAGGAAAAACATAACTGTCGCTATACCCATATGACGAACAGAGTGAAAACAACACATTGGTGAAAAGGATTATCGTTTGGAACCAACTACCTTTTTGAGTTTCATCTTAACCCGTTCCCTTTAAGAATCTTGCGAAATCAGGAAGACTTGGCAGCTCTGTAAATAGCATCTAACATCAATTTTAAGTGCTACCTACTTGAGGATGTCTTTCCCAATGATGTGAGTGGCCGGCCAAAGTCGTGTTCTGTGTGGATAGCCACTGACCGTTAGATAGTTGACCAGAGCATCCAACCAGACATAGATCTGAGTGACAAAAGGCAGAGACAAATACACATCATTGGCTGAGTGTGAGAATGGCTTTAGATTGTTGACCAAAGCATTCAACCACACATAGATCTGAGTGACAAAAGTCAGAGACAAAACACACATCATTAGGTGAGTGTAAGAAGGACGTTAGATGGTTGACCAGAGCATTCAACCACACATAGATCTGACTGACAAATACACACATCATTTGGTGAGTGTGAGAAGGGCTTTAGATGGTTGACCAGAGCATTCAACCACACATAGATCTGACTGACAAATACACATATCAGTGGTTGAGTGTTAAAAGGGCTTTAGATAGTTGCCAGAGCATCCAACCACACATAGATCTGACTGACAAATACACACATCAGTGGGGGAGTGTAAGAAGGATGTTAGATACTTGACCAGAGCATCCAACCACACATCGACCTGACTGACAAATACACACATCAGTGGGGGAGTGTAAGAAGGATGTTAGATAGTTGACCAGAGCATCCAACCACACATCGACCTGACTGACAAATACACATATCATTCGGGGAATGTAAGAAGGATGTTAGATAGTTGACCAGAGCATCCAACCACACATAGATCTGAGAAACAAAAGGAAGAGATGGGTCGTCTGGTTCAGGTATGCCCCACTGCAGTCTCTTTCATTTAAGAATGACAAATCATGTGGATCAACTTATAACAAGTGCCACACTATTAAAACTATCCTGCTAGGTTCTATGCTATCTAACACATGAAGTGCATGGTCTCAACTCCCCAGGGAGCATACTCACTGTCTGTGATGGGTCGTCCGGTACCGGTATGCCCCATTGTAATCTCTCTCGTTGCCTAGATACTGATAGATCCTGAAGCCCCTCCTCCAACCAGTGTCGCACGATGGCATGGAACTTGGCTGGCTGCACCGCTGTAAGCAAACAAGTAGATTAGATTCAGGTTTATCTTGCTAATGTGTTTGATTTATGATAGTAATCAAATTAAACATGTCTAAAGATCTGCCTATGAACAAATATTTGTCTTCAACAGGTGCTTTCTTGGCCCTATTTTTCAAAACACCAACTATTTGTGATGGATAAAAGATTTTTGTTTTCAAAAAGAATAAACTTTCGAACAATATTTGCCACTGACAACTACTGTAAACGTGGTAATGTTCACGGTGCATTAATTTTCGTGCTGAAGTCGGCGTCCACGAATATAAATATGCGATTTGCAATGCGTGTGAACACTTGCTCGGCCGCGAAATTAAAAAGCCGCGAATGTGTTTTTGTGTCGCTCAGCGCAAAATAGTAATCGCGCTAAAATAACAACGTTTACAGTACTTCATTATTTGTATCAGTTTGCCCGATATTGCTTGTGACTGCAAACAGCTTCACAAATTAGCAAGAGAAATATTAAAATCTAACAACCAATAAGAAAACGTTGTTAGGTGCAAAGTAGGATTGACATTGCATACAAAATCCACTGGCATCTAACATATTAGTATTATTTATTATAAGTTTATCATATATGAATTTATTTAAAAATGTCTCCTTACCCTTTGGGTTGTCCTCCAACCAACTGAGCAGGCTGTCCCTGAAAGCACTGAGTCTGAACATGTAGTTCGTCTCACTCGTCCACTCGACCTTGGAACCACTTTCAAGGGATACCTGCAGGGGGTCAAATTAAAGGAGTTTGGATTCGTTAATCAGATGTCCAGTGCCAACTAGCAAACCCTTTGCGCACAGCCCGGAATGCACAATTGCTTAGTGTTATGCAGTGCGCATCAACTAGCCTGGTTCAAAAATGGTAACCCCCAGTGAGTCTGAACATGTAGTTATTCTCACTCGTCCACTCGACCTTGGAACCACTTTCAAGGGATACCTGCAGTGGGTCAAATTAAAGGATTCGTTAATCAGACGTGCAGTGCCATCTTGCAAATGCCTTGCACAGAGTGCAGAATGCACAATGGCTCAGTGTTATGCAGTGCGCACAAACTGGCCTAGTTCAAAATAGTAACCATTTAATACCGTTCGCTGGGGCTTGCACAAATAAGCAAAGTCGACGATGGATGCATGGAGGGATCTCTCACAAATGAGCAAGGTCAATTTTTGTTCATCAATATGCTAACAAAATCATCATCTTATATAACAAATAGTATGTGTTTCTTGTCGTTGAATATTTTACAATACACACCTCTACATTTTGAATTTCCCTCAAGCAATTATATATTGCACTCGGCCTACAGCCACAATGCACTCAAGAAATTCAAAATATATCGGTGTATATTTTGTTTTATTCATTTCGAAACCAGGCACTACCTTAATGTCCACAACTTTATTTCAATGACTTTATATTATGGATACGTCAAACATTTCTAAACAGATTATGATAGAACATTTTTTTTGTTTTAATCATTATGTATTTTGTCAATTATTATACTTATTTCTCCTTTTCTAAAGATCCATCTAAACCAGAACTGTAGCATAATTTTGAATTAGTAACACCTGTTGCAAGGCAGGAGGTATAAAAACAACAAAAGTTCCTTCTTGGACAGTCTGTTTCTGTTCAAGGGTTATTGCGCTAAGTGTGTCGCAAGCTAGCGTCTAGCTTGCGGCAAGCTGAATAGGCAATCTCTGCTGAAATTGTAAGCGTGCAGGAGTTCTTAAACGTGTCAGTTTGAGTAAAGGAATAATCCATGAGGTTGATTTCTTCAATAGAGATCGCCTATTAACCTATTAATTAGAAACAATTTCAGGGACAAACAACCCGCACAAGGGATTTCTAGCTCAGTTTGAGCACTGGTCTGTCAATCCAGAGGTCTCAGGTTCAAAATCTTATATTCTTTGCTCATTTTAATTCATTATTACATATTTCTGGTCAGTTTCCAGTGCTCATTTACATAATAGAGAACAAACAATACAATCAATAAATCACTGTCATTTTAGCAAAGACAGATTGGAGATTTAACACATTCAGGCTGAGGTCTCTGAAGATTTGAATGTTATCACAAAATCACAGTCTTGAATGGGTTATTATACAAATGCTGCACAGACTTGAGTGGATCGGTAAGAATTGGATGCACGAGTTTAACTTTGGAATGGTTTTAGACCATTTCCAAAGTTAAAAGAGTGCAGACAATTCTTACCAATCCACGAAATATGCCTGTGCAGCATTTGTTTTATAAAATGGGCGCAAACAAATGCGAAAATCAAACTAAAGTGAGCCATGCATCAGTAAAATGCATAAGTAAAATGCTTCAGCAAAAACTTGTACACACTAATTGACCAATCAGAATGCAGGGATTCTTCTACCCATTTGATAATAATCACTGTATTCAACTGACCTTGATCGTTGTACCATCTCCCCTGTCAATCTCTTGAATCTGTGAGTTGGTCAGAAAGCATTCATCCGTGACAGAATACCATCCCTCATACTCCCCTTTATAGATGAATCCCCTCTCCTTCAATTCACGCTGTAGTGAAAGACAAAATAAAGGTGAAAATCATATAAATCATCTAAGCCTATTAAGGCAACACATTCAACCTGTTGCTTATGGGAACCGAGTGGGTTATGTACAAAGTCTGTTGGGATTTCAGAATCTTGAAGGGAACGGGTTAATACGTGTAAGGCTCTTTGTAAGTCATAGACTACCATTTCTGTATAGAAGTTTGGTTATTTTAGGAAGCATTCATTTTTGACAAAATACCAGCCTTCATAGTTCTTTTTGTAGATGAATCCCCTGTTTTTCAACTCATGCTGAGTTCATAAGAACACATTCCTCTCTCTATATAATAATAATTATATAATAATGATAAATAATAAAGCTAATACTAATGGAAACAAAACAATAAGAAGAATAATGATGGTGGATATTTGAAACCACATACCTTCAGGATCAGACCCCCAAATACTCCGGATGGATTCTATAGAGAATGTACATTCAAACAGTCTTGAAGAGGCCGATAGTTAACGCCTTCCCTTCAAGATTATAACATCCCCATAGACTTTGTTGTTCATAGCCCATCTGGTTCCCGTAAGGAAGGGATTAACAAAGACTGCGACAGTGCATTTCAATAGATGTCTATTTTCACAATTCTCATATACACAATACCCACAAGGAATAATAGTCAGGTTACAAATATTTACCATTAAATCTTGTTTTTTCTATCAGTGTTCTTCTTCTCACACAATGCTAGAAATTAAAATTTTTGCTTTGTAGTCAGGTGAGTAAAAACTAGATTAATCAAATTCTATTGGCCGGTCAGGTGAGTAAAAACTAGATTTATCAAATTCTATTGGCCAAAATTCTTAATCTGGTGACCGAAAGCAAATACAGACATTAATAAAATTGTTATATTTGGTTTCCCATTCGGGCTAGTTGAATAAAGCATCAATGCTTGTGTGCCCCATCTTGAGAGCTTGGCTAAAGTAAAGCCAAATAATAATGCTCCGAGCGCTTTGAGACTTGGTAATAAAGCGCTTTATAAAAATAGACAACTATTGCCATCACCATTATCATCATCATGGACAATTATTATCATCACAATACGTGTGGTTTGCGGTTGCACCATGTGAGAGTGGAGGATTGGTGAGTCCTGAAAAGGACTGTTGGTAGTCCTAGTAGTCATCACGAGGACGGGGTTTGGCAAGATTGGTAGAGCACGCGCTTTCCAATCCTGAGAGCCCGATTTCGCACCCAGTGTATGCCCATCGCGTTTGTCCTTCAGCAAGACAATTAATCCACTATTGCTGCTTTCTACCCAGGTGTATAAATGAGGACCCGGTAGGAGTGGAACGTGTATGCAATTACCATTAAGTGCGCCATATGGGTGGCAGAATGCATTGCTCCCAAGGGAGCAGAGAGTGCACGTCATGTGCGGAATTATTGTGTGTGTGTCAGATGACCGGGGTAATAATATCTTTGTGAAGCACTTAGAGATGATTACCTATAGATCATATTAGGTGCTATATAAATCAAAACGTTATTATTATTATTAAGAAATTTGGTTGCTTGAAGCTAATCTTTAGTGGCCCCGGGCCTATGGGCCTGTGCTTATTTGAAGTGATGTCTTACCCATATGTGATGCACAGCTTCATGGTGTCTGGTCTCTGTTGTACGGATGAAGTCAGTGTAGCCAATATTGCACGCATCAAATAATCTCTGCGTGGGGAATAAATGGAAACAAGAGTAGATATTTATTGCATCCAATATGATAGTAGCTTACAGGGGTCTCTCTCTTTCATGTGGCCAAATTGACACATCTGGGGGTGTTGCATAAAAAGTTGTGATTAATCGCAAAGTTGCATTTAATCTCAAGTCCGAAAATGTGCCTAAATGTGCAATTCTGATTGGCTCAAGTGTACATATTTTCTGATTTGCGACCAAATCGCAACTCTTTATGCAACACCCCCCCCCCCCCCCCTGATACAGACTCTCACATCAGATAGACTCCAACATAGACATGAAAAGGAAATGTAGACATATCAAGAATATGATATAAAAAAGCACAAGAAAATTAATATTTCCTGTAACATCTGGAGTAATATCTGGGGAAATATATTCATGATCGGTCCACCTGAAATATGAATAATTTTCACTCAACTCTATTATCTCTTAACAAATATCTGACAAACTTTCTCAAAAGAAACCAATTCTAATAATAAAATTAATAAGGATGTTGATCATTCCAATGTTCAACAATTCAATGATAGTATTCTTTGTTGTGTAACTTTATACTCTTTAGAAATGTCATCACAGAATGCCAGTGGCTCAAGACTCACCCTATACTCTTTAGAAATGTCATCACAGAATGCCAGTGGATCCTGCTCAGCTACAAGACTCACCCTATACTCTTTAGAAATGTCATCACAGAATGCCAGTGGATCCTGCTCAGCTCTCAGTGCAGCCTGCTGCACCTTCAGTCCATGCTCATCTGTTCCTGTTGCAAAGATCGTCTCTGATGCTCCCATGATCTGCTGCCACCTATGGGCAGCATCTGCCAGGCAGGCAGAGTACAGGTGACCAATATGGGGTGCTGTTGAATTGTAAAACATATTGTTAGATACTCTCAATAGTGCAAGAATGCATCATGGACTTCAACCTAATATTCAAATGAAATAATTGTGCTATATTTTACAACAATCAATCTACAGGTGAAATTTACAAATAAAGAATAACATTCTAGATTAATTTAGTTAATAGAAATGTCAGTTGCCCGACAGTGCAACCAAAGAATACCATTTATGTGAATATTACTTGCCTGACATCATTTGTTTACTTACCCCGGGCAGGCGGGCAAGTGCTAGTGTTGAGCCCTGATTTGAAATGTGAATGTGTTACTTGCCCTCTGCAATCGGGCAATGGGTAAGTGCTAATTTCATTAAATCTAAAACTCACCTGCGTTAACATAGAAGATTGGGGTTGTAAAGAAGGGACTCTTCGCCACAGCAGAGCTGGGTTTGGCGCTTTCCTGAGAAGCGGATGAGTTGAAGTATGCACTCGTAGCGATGCATCTTTGTCTGTGAGGGCAGCACAACCAGGTTCTCTTAGAGATCTTCTTCCCAATACATCTCCATAGCTGCACCGACATCATGAAAAGCTGTGTGCCCTTCCTCTCACTAGTTGGTTACCTAGGGGATTCAAAAGATTAATAGAATACATTACAATACCGCTGTGCATCATGGGCATTGCACTGAGAATGTATGGGTAGCATGCAACTGTTGATATGCTAACACCTGAATTATATGTTCTCCATACAACCAGGAAAATTTGTACATGACGTGTAAATGGTCATCTGCCTTGTATGACCATTTACAACTTGTATTGTAGATCTACATGATGTGATGGTTAGGGACTTCATTCTTCTTGATCTTGATATTGCTGGAACAACACTACATGCATGTACTGGGCACGTCCACATCCACTAAAGTACATGGTCCAGTCAGCTGGACCACTGTTCTGTTCAACAGTTGAACGCTGTATTTTAGTGTTTTAGGAAGCTTGCTACATAAAACGGCTGGATAATCGTTTTTATGCCTCCGCAACGAAGTAGCCGGAGGCATTATGTTTTCGGTCTGTCCGTCCGTCTGTATGTCCGTCCGCCCCGTTCTCGTAATCGCGTTATCTCAAGAACTGATTGGCGGATTCTCACCAAACTTGGTTCCGTATCTTGGGGTGCATGAAAAAGAAAGAAAGGAAGGAAGAAAGAAAGAAAGAAAGAAAGAAAGAAAGAAAGAAAGAAAGAAAGAAAGAAAGAAAGAAAGAAAGAAAGAAAGAAAGAAAGAAAGAAAGAAAGAAAGAAAGAAAGAAAGAAAGAAAGAAAGAAAGAAAGAAAGAAAGAAAGAAAGAAAGAAAGAAAGAAAGAAAGAGGGAAGATAGGAAGGAAGGACGAAAGAACATACAAATATACGAAAATGAAATTAAATGAAATCTATTTATCACGTCACCCACATCTACAATGTATTGTAAATGGTCCATTTACTGCACACAGTGGTATAATCTAATGGACACAATTTGAACTACAAACAAAGAGAAAAGAACAGCCTATCGAAAGTCAACAAATACTATCTAGATTGAAGCTGATTTTATGATTGAATGTACAAAATTTCATTTTCGAAATGATAAATCATACTTACAAAAAAAGTCATATATAAGTAGTTCCATTTGTTTCTCTTGCTGCTCGGTTTTCCATCGTAAATTTAAAGAAAACCCGCCTGCAACCTGCGGAGGCCGCTTAATATTGCCCAAAACAAGCGGATTTGCGATGTGCAAGCATGCCCCGCCGTATCCGATTTCGGATACTCCATGTCAGAATTCAGATATGCCGTATCAGAATTTGGATATGGTAACTCGCGGGAAGTGCTGGAAGTTTGCGGGAAATACATTGCAGTCATCCAGATAGCAGCAACACTTCCGAGACGGATCACGGCTGAGCACTCCTCAGGTTTTTGATTTTTCCAAAACTGCAGATTTTTCCTTTTTTTTCGACATTTGAAGAATAATTTGGACTATTTTGGTAAGTTCAAATAACACTTTTATCATTTTTAGGGCCAGTTATGATTTTGCGTGAAAATTTGACAAACTTTTTCTGTACTGGCCCGCATTGTTCCACTACGGGGGGGGGGGGGGGGGGGGGGATTCTGAAAAGATAAGACATGTCCTAAGTCATGGATTTTGTCCTAAGTTACGAGTCTTAACTATATTTGTATTCTGAAAACAGGACTTAAGACATCCTAAAGTTACGACACGTATGCAAATGAGCTCAAAAGTTAAGACACGTATGCAAATAAGCTAAAAAGTTAAGACACGTATGCAAATGAGCTAAAAGTTAAGACACGTATGCAAATGAGCTAATTTGTATTCTGAAAGCCACAACTTAGGATAAAACTTAAATCTGCCTCCGAGGTGTCCTAACTCGGTCTTAACTGCTATATTTTGTATGCACTCGAAAAATTTACGATAGTAATTATGACATGAACAAGACATTATCAAACTGCAATGAGCGACCAAAATTGTAATAACATAAGAACATAGTATTACGAGTAGTTGCGAGCGCGTTGACTGAAAAACGTACGCTTGAAAGTTATCTTTCATGCGCTCTCGGCCTCTTCGATCACTGCCACTCAATCAAAAGACTGCAAAATGTTGTTAATGTCATTGAAAGGCCTTTACAGAAACAAAACAAAATTAATTGTTTACTGTGCAAGAGAAAGACATTATTTGGTTTACACATTCATTAACAACAACAAAATTGGTTAGTGTAAGTACTGTGTCGGCCAATTACGACAGCCAAATGAGTTATGAGATGTAACAATAGTGTAGTTTGAGTGTCTCCAACAATTATTATTTGATTTGTTCAGTGTCATTCAAAAGTGACATTGTATATTATTTCAATTTTGAACGTACGCTGGATATCATTATGTTATTTTGTTATGATTGGTAAACTGAACAGTTCAGACAAGTTGATTTTAATAAAATTAAAACAATCAATGGGGCAATCAACCCTATGAGTACAAGAGGAAATACATAAATAAACAAATAAATATATAATAAATCTACCAAGTATACTGATACTGCCAGGGATGTATGAATCCTGAGTCGATCGACTGACCCGACAAAATCGGTACGAAATGAAATGAAATTTATAAAGACGAATACAATTAATTTTCATTAGAAAAAAGTACATAAAGCTATCAGTTAAGGTCTTCGTTAATTTGTTAACTCATCAAAATACTGCGAATTCCTTGTACAAAGAATGCACAATGTTTATGAGATTGATTTGCAAATGCAATCACGCACGTTATGCATGCCATGGGTCTCTCACGATGTGTGATTCATTGATATGATATGCATAAATTTATGCAGGATTTGGTTATAAAACAAAGTTTGTCATTGGTTGCGCGTTAGGATATGCACGTTTCTTGTACGCTCATTAATATGCATGATATGGACTTAAGACGGTCTTAAGTCTGCTTTCAGAATACAAATAGTTATGTGTCCTAGCACCGTCTTATCTTTTCAAGTTAAGACTTGTAACTCCCTAGGATTTTCAGAATTCCCCCCAGGCAGCATAGCTCTGCTCCCTTGTGTGACGTCACCCAAGGATGGGTAATGGAGAAAAAAGAAAGTCAATTTCCAAATATCGATAACTACAATACAATTACAAGTACAAGAAATAAACCAATTAAATTGGTATTGGTAACAAAACAAATAGAGAAATACATAATGTTGTAAAACTAGAAACACACAAAACACAGAAGTATTACAATAATGATAGTAACATAAGTAGGTACTATAACAATTTTTATCATGGTCTGACGTTAGTAAATACAACTTACATGAGCTGCCATGTTATATTTTTGGATATTAATACATGGCACTGTTACATGGCAATTCAGATGATTAAAACAGTTGTTAACTTTGCTGTCGGGAAAATCATGAAATTTCGTGAAGAAAATAAGTCCCTCGACTACGTCTCGGGATTTATTTACTCTTCCCTCAATAGTATTTAAAATCCCTCGGCAGTGGAACATTCCATACCTTTTCCCTCCTCCACGAGTTAACAACTGTATAATATATTTGGTAATAATAATTATAATACAATGAGTGCAAATAGATACAAACGAGGATAAAAGTAAATAGTAAGTGAAGCCCATAATAAACGCGGATATGATTTGCCCTGTGTGAGGATCAGCCCCTCTGCTACGTGTATCTCTGTCCACCCCTGGAATATGGGGCTACCGCTCTGTCTTATCTCATTGCGTGGGGCCGTAAACACGAGTATAGTACCGTAAAAACTCCGTGTATAAGGCCAACTTTTTTCTGTCAGAAAAAATTTCAAAGTCGGGGGTGCGCCTTTTAAAAATTTTAAAGTTTATTGAGCAAATACTGCAGCTAATGAATATTCATACATTCGTGAGCAGCAGGTACTCATTAATATATGCAATTATCTAACCAGTGGTTATAAATTTTGCTCATAATGAAAATAGTTGTTAGTTAATTAAGAAAATTGCATATATTGAATGAGTATAAGTGCTTATGAATATTCATGATTAAGAATATGAATATTTATGAGCACAAGTGTTATTGCTCAATGTGTGCAATTTGTGTACTAACCACTATTTTGTATGTAAAAAAATGTATGATGAAAGCTACAATTGACCAGCGATGTAAGTATTCCAACAGCACTACAGGGTGTCTAAAAAAAAAATACAGGGTGTCCTAAAAAAAAAAAAAAAAGTTGGGGGTGCGCCTTATACACGGAGTTTTACGGTATACTGTGCTTAAGAGGCCCCAACTCCGTATACTAGTCATGCGCCATCTCTGTGTGATGGGGCCTTATCGGCGACTATATTATAGTCTTTATATAGAGCGTGTTCGAAGTTAACTGTGCGCATCAGCCCCACTGCAGTGTAAATCGTGTCGAAATCCTATTGTGTGGGGCCGCATTCCATTGACATGGACCATTTACCGTAAAACTCCGTGTATAAGACGCACTTTTTTTCTGTCGGAAAATTTTCAAAGTGGGGGTGCGTTTTATACACAGGTACAGCCAAAAAAAAAAAAAAAAAAAAAAAAATTGGGGG
>JBAMJV010001023.1:0-139903 GCA_037951105.1 Echinarachnius parma | reverse complement strand
CCCGTGGCTACAGGGGCGTAGACAACGGGGGGGATGAGGGGGATGCATCCCCCCACCTCACCAAGGTGGGGGGGGGGGATGACATGTACAATCCATCCCCCCCCCCCCAGTTTTAGCGATTTTTTGTGTTTTGTATCTGTATATGAGTGGGAAAGAAAACATAAGTTGTATGAGCTAAGACTTGTTAATTCTAACGTTTAAAAAGGCAATTTATACATCCATTTTCAATTTTCGCTGCGCGCTTCGCGCGCGAACAGATTATCTCAGTTTGTTGTGTAACTTGCGTATGGTCTTGGGTGAGTATTTTTTGTTTTCTGTATACCGGGCCACGTAGTTCCAGTGTAGGCTGGCATTGCTCTGGCTGCTTGTGTGACGTGCACCAAATTGCACCATTTCAAGTATATATATCAATGCAAAATCTTCTCCGTGGGAAGGAGATACCCCCTCCCTATTTGGCTCTGCCCCAGCCCTCGGCAGCTTCTCCCCTCGCGACTCATTCTTGGCAATAGGCTAAGTTGGATCATACATAATGTGGCATATGGTGATGTTGGAACTGTGTATGACGCTAAATATAACACAACATTTGTGTTTGTGTTGGGGTGCATATTCATTAGTGTGTCAATTATTTGTTTTCTTCGTGAACATAATAATTCAAAATTTCTGGTCGATCAAATCATAACACGCTTTCCCAGATACAGTCAAGGTTAAGCCCGAATTTCCTATCTAGGTAAGCACCAGATTGCACAATTTCAAGTCCAAAAATGCAAAATCTCCCTACCGGGGAGGGGGGACACCCCCTCCCGCTCAGTCACCTCGCTCCCTGTGTTGGGGTGCATATTTATTAGTGTGCCAATTATTTGTTTTCTTCAAGAAAATATATTTAACATTTCTGGTCGATCAAATAATAACACGCTTTCCCAGACTAGTCAATGTTAAGCCCGAATTTCCTGTCTAGGTAAGCACCAGATTGCACAATTTCAAGTCCAAAAATGCAAAAGCTCCCTACCGTGGGAGGGGGGATACCCCCCTCCCACACCCTCCCCCCGCTCAGTCTCTTCGCTCCCTCTAGCCTATCTAATAGGCATCGTGCTGTCTGGCAGGTTCTACCGGCAGTGTACTAACCGCGATATGCCTAGTTTGAGCGTGCAGCGCGAAGCCTATCGTCAGTCATGAACGTGAAAAGTTTTTATTTTCTTTATTTGCCATTGATTTACATTGATTCTTCGTACGAATTCTACGAACCCCTGCCGAAGCTATTTCATGAATATTTATGTCACATGGACCAAAATAGGCCAATGAGCGATGAGGCTGTAACGTCATATGAAATCTGTAGTGCATGCAGTGTATGCAGTTCATGCCAGTGGCCAGAGAACTCGCAGTCACACACAGTCACACACAATCTCACACAGCACAGTGCGCCATGCGCTATGCGACGTCTCTCTCTTCCTCTCTCTCTCTCTCTCTCACACAATTTATCTCTGACTACCGGGAACTGGTTGGTCTGAGTGCAAAAGTTTATGGCGATTTCAGAATCATGAAGGGAATGGGTTAAAGTTAAGGCCATAAATTGAGGTCGTACGTTACTTCACGTCATTACATACAATAAACATATATGAATAATGATGAGGTAAATGACTGATGATAGGCGGATGCGCTCCGCGCATCGGGTTCGAGATCACTGTTTTTCGTCTCCATAACGCGATTAGTACTTGCCAGAAAGCTCAGACGCCTATCGGATAGGCTACGCTCCCTCGGGCTTGGTCGCTTCGCTCCTTGCAATGTCTCACTCTCACATCTGACTCAAAGTTGGAAGCACTGTGAGTGTGGTTGGGCATGAGCCCCTACACACATTCGTGATCGGCCCCCATAGGTTTTGCCCCCCCACCCCCAAATCCAAAACTCCTTCCGGCACGCCTGGTCACGACCATCTAAACATCTACACCTCCACCCCCCCCCCCCCCCCCCCCCCCCCCCCCCCCCCACTGAGAGGACTTTCAACAAGCAATTGGTCTCGAAATATTTCGGCAGGTGGTCTCGGTCGCGAACAAATTGGTCCGGTGAACGGCAAATCATCCCCCCCCAGGTGTCAAAACCTGTCTACGCCACTGCGTGGCTACCACTATATACGTTCTTAATATAGTATAAGCAAGGATATGGGAGTGCTTCCATGGTATAAGCAGGGGAAATGGGAGTCTATAGAAGTGTAAATCAGAGCTACACAATGCTTATAGCATCTTCTTTGCGCTTATTCCTCCCTAGATCAATTAATCTGTCATTAGTTGCCAGTTTGGGGCCACTTTCATTTATGATATACTGTCGACCCCAACCATGTAGGGTGCGGTTCGTTATTCCGAAGGTTCGTTATTCCGAAGGTTCGTTATTCCGAACACGCAAATTTCCTATACCTGAGTGTTCGTTAATCCGAAAATGAAATAGGGTTCGTTAATCCGACATTTGTTGCATTATTCCGAAGGTTCGTTATTCCGAAGGTTCGTTATTCCGAAGGTTCGTTATTCCGAAGGTTCGTTATTCCGAAGGTTCGCTATTCCTAAAATGAAATCGGGTTCGTTATTCCGAAGGTTCGTTATTCCGAAGGTCCGTTATTCCGAGGGTTCGTTATTCCGAAGGTTCGCTATTCCTAAAATGAAATCGGGTTCGTTAATCCGAAAATGAATTTGGGTTTGTTATAATGCTATAATTTCATATAAAGAGATAAAATAAACTTAAATGTTTGATTGGTCTGGCCAAGGGAGGGAAAGGGGGAGGGGTATGCTTAATGCAGGCTGTAAATTAAATAAACAAAACACAAACTATAGTATTATAACAAGCCCGATTTAATTTTCGGAATAACGAACCCGATTTTATTTTCGGATCAACGAACCTTCGGAATAACGAACCTTCGGAATAACGAACCTTCGGAATAACGAACCCGATTTTATTTTCGGATAAACGAACCTTCGGAATAACGAACCTTCGGAATAACGAACCTTCGGAATAACGAACCTTCGGAATAACGAACCTTCGGAATAACGAACCTTCGGAATAACGAACCTTCGGAATAACTGAACCTTCGGAATAACGAACCTTCGGAATAACGGAGTGTAACCGTTATGTACAGGGGCGCAGCAACGTGCACCCACACATTTCTGTGCCCCCCCCCCCCCCCCCTCGAAACTGGTCTTACTTCCAAGAAATAAAATAGACAATAGATAAGGGACCCCATGGTAGATCAGCAATGTCTGCATATAGACGGCGCTGAATGGTCCATCCCTCCGAATCTATTGTATATATTTACTGTTTTTACTTGTGCTTCGGAAAATAAATAAATAAATAAATAAATAAATATTGGCCCTAAGACGTGTAATTTTAAAGGTAAATTAATGTTAGGCCCTGCCCTTGGTAAATCTAAAATGTTTGCTTTTCAGGTGAAAAACCTGTGCCCTTCATTAAAATCCAAGGCCCCCCTGCCCCCCCCCCCCCCCCCCCAACCCAACCACTGGAAAAAATATCCTAGATACGCCATTGATTTATTTTGTTGTTTGTGGGGAGCACAAGAAATGCCTTTATTTACAATTAAAAAATTACCCTTATGTGTTTTTATCGTTTTTGTTATTCGAGGGGAACAGTGTAAAAAAAAAGAAAAAAAAAATCTAATTGGGCTTATAGTTATATCGGCCGGCTGCATAATATAATTCTTTGTACACCTAGCTTCTTTATGCCTCTGATTTTCCTCACATTTTCCTCTACGGTACGGCCAATAAAAATGAGTTATTGCATACACACCCACTCAACCAACCAATCACATTTCTTTATTAAGCCGACGCCCATCTATTGACGTGACTGGGGAAATGCTAATTAACTTTTTCAAGCACATGCGCAGCTTATCAACTGGCTCCAACCCGCGGCGGGTACGGGTACCCGTTCGTTTACAATGCACGACTTTTGCAAATCTAAATTAAACGTGTGTAATATTATTGCAGTGTGGATCTTGGATCGTGTGCATGTGGACGTCGAATGGGTGCAACAAAACATCACAAGTTCAGATTATAATTCTATCATAATCTGTGAGATAACTGAACCGAAGAAGTTGTTTTATTTCACTAGTAACGATTGGTGAGGCCGGAGGCAAAGAAGAGTCTTAACGAACGTAAGTTTAAGCTAGTTTAACCGTTTAAAACTCGAGTCTAGCATCAGATTTACATTTTTACAAATTATACTTTAGTGAAGCCATATATCGGGGAAATGTGGTGAGTGATAGATTGTATGTGTTGTTGTTGTTGTTGATGAAGCATACACATAAGGCAGTCACCAGCACCCAATACAAAGTTCACTAATAGAAATAAGACAGTTGCAACGACTGAATAAAAGAATGTCCACACAAGTGATGTAGAATTTGGATGACGTCATTATTGAAAGTAAAAACAAATGTCCGAAAGATCTATTGCACGATGATTAATTAAAGTCCATGGTTCAGTTGGCCTGAATGAAATGCGCGTCCGCGGAAGAGATGAGAGATGATCGATGAAAACGATGAAACGCGAGCGTGCGTGAAGAAGACGATGTCGAGAACAAGAGTTCGAAGATAATGAACGCGAAGGCGCGTGGAAAAAGGTCGATATTCAATATTCAGTTCCATCGTTGAACAAGCACGCACGATGTGGCTGCTATGATCTCCGGCGTGTTGCCGTGGAGAGAAGCTATAGCCTAAACGCTGTGCTATAAACGTGTTCGTTAGATAAAACACAAATTATGAAGAGCGGAGAAGTAATGAAGGTCCGAAGGGCTCGGTAGCTGAGAAGGATGATGATGTCGACGAAGACGAAAAGGAATGGTTGATGATTTAACGCCCCATGTCGGTCGGCGGACTCTCCCTTGGTGAGAAGAAGAAAAAGGCATGAATTGTAACCCCGTAAATACAATTCATGGTGGCCATCATGAGTCTAATGGTGACTCATATGGGTGAAGAAGAAAGAGCTAAAATAGGTGTTGCTCGGATGAAAGCTAGTGTAGAGAGTGAGAAAGCATGGCTTGCATGTGCTAGAGTGCATGCAGTAAAAAGCCACAAAGTCCAGTAGACAAAGAGATGTTTATCTCAGTGAAGTAAAACAAGACCAAGCTAGGCAGGAAATGACTTCATCTTAAATGTAAACAAGATGAGATAAAGTTTCACTGGTACTGGTGGAAGATGAGATAACCCCTCCTTGGTGGAGTTGGTATATGAATCAGCTGTGTACAGCGATCAGTGTTAGTCTAATATTCAGACTGTGATAGGTGAATAGAGTCACTACAATACAAACGCAGCATCATCATCACTCATCAGTCATATCATCACATCATTGTTGACAATACCGATACTGGTCAACAGTGTTAACAATGCCATTGCTCATGACTTCATGTGCATGCCAACTTGCACAAATTCACAATATTGTTTGCATGAAAACTGTCAATTGCTATTATATGATGATGACATTGTCATTGATAATTGATCGATGATGATGATGATGATTAATGATCATGATAATGTGATGATGATGACAATGATGATGATGATGACAATGTAGATTGGTAAATCTAGTGTTTTCAGGCCCCGTTTTACATTTACTGTACTGTACTGTCCTTTATTATCGGCCATCCTGAAGGGCTGACAGTTACAGTAAATGTAAAAGAGACCCTGAAAATGATGCATTTAGCGATCTATTGTCGACGATGATGATGATGTGGAGAAGTGTAATCCATGCCCTAAAAACTAAAAGTAAATGCAGTCAAACCTTTACACATGCATCTGTGACCACCCAAGCCAAGAGAAGCAAGAAAAGTTGTCACGACAGATTTCCTCTGTGGAGAAATGGATCTCACCTTCGAGGACGACGTCGATGAGGCAAGGACCAAGGAGCCGCGCCGACGTCGAAGAACCCCTAGCGAGGAGTTGTCGCAAGCGTTGAGCGGTCACCCGCGAATACAGCCTCGGCGAGAGATATCACTTTTCCATGGGTATACAATACAATAACTATGCTCCGCTGGGAAATGCTACTAAATTCGGCTCCATCCCAGCGCTATAACAACGTTCTAACAGTTCCTATACACTAGACATACTTAACACTTCATAACAACGGCGATATAACTTTGTACAACTGACTAACTGACTATAAACGGACTATACTGACAACTGTTCAATACTGGCGATTCCTGGTTAACTTCTCCGAATAATGGCCGACATCCACGCTTTATAGCAGTCCACGACGTCACCTCACTGCACTGCCATGCCCGCCGCATGAGTTGCCGCTACACGCTCGGCTGATCAGCGATCCTCGCGTGACCGCGTCGCATCCACATCTGTGCCGACTCCTGGGGTATCCGCGAACCACGTATGCCGGGGTGTGTCGGGACATAATTAAGCTACCAAGTACCGTAACTACGAGAATATTCCCATCCCGGCCAATTTCTCTACACCTCTATAGGCAGGTTCAGTAACATTTTTTTTTTTTTTCTGCAGGTGATTATACTTTTCTTGGCCACTATAAATAGTAATGCTGTAACCGGTCATCGGATCGGCATGCCGATCCCGATCCGATCATGGTTGATCGGAGCGTTTTTGCTGATTTCCGATCATGCAGAAAAAAAAAAAAAAAAAAAAAAAAAAAAAAAAAAATCGTTTTTTTTCTTTGGAAAATGATCCCCAAAAACATATTTTGGGAAAATAAATGAATACCAAAGCAACATACTGTATATCCATATGAATAAGCCCAAGGTAATCTTGTATGGGTATGCTTTCATTTCAAACTGATTACCTCTCCTTTTACAAAATTACTCGCGGCCGGCGATTCTGAAAGGTTACGCCAATTTAATCACATGGGACTGAGCACAACTACTGCAGAGTCGTAAGTGCTTGGCATGGCATGAGTATAGCGTCTTACGCATGCCAAGCACTTATACTCTGCAGTGTGCTCAACTGCAGAGTCTAAGTTCTTGGCATGCGTATAGCGTCTTCATTAATTATGAAGACGCTATACTCATGCCATGCCAATCACTGAGACTCTGCAGTAGTTGTGCTCAGTCCCATGTGATTAATTTGGCGTAACCTTTCAGAATCACATTTTAAATGAAAGCATACCCATACAAGATTACCTTGGGCTTATTCATATGGATATATGTTGCTTTGGTATTCATTTATTTTCCCAAAATATGTTTTTTGGGATCATTTTCCAAAGAAAAAAAAAAAAAGATAACAAAAAAAAATTAAAAAAAAAAAAATTTATTAGCCGATCATCCGATCCGATCTGCGAGCCGATTTCGATGATTTTGCCGATCTGATCAACCGATCCGATCATCAAGGTCAGTTACAGCACTAATAAATAGTCTAGGCAGGGCAGGTTGGCTGCTAAAGACAGGTTTGACTATTTAACCATTAGTGAGGCCATTTCCCATCAGTAAAATGGGCAATATACATTTTGAAAATTAGGTAACATTTATGTGGAGTCTCCTGATTCCTCTCCCTCAAAGTTTACAATTCTTTTCGATCTCATCCCTGTATTCTTTCTACATGACTTGACTTACCTACATTAATTACAGTCTCTGCACATGTATTCACTGCTAATTTACACATTTTGGAGGAACATTTAATCAATGAGATACATTACAGGGCGCACCATCTAAGTACATTCTGACATTTTTATTTGTATTGCAATTGCATGGAAACAATAATGTCTGTGACCAAATGATGATTTATTAGAAGATAGAACATATGCCTCATCAAAAACCGTAAATCACAGAAAAGAACACACACGTACATGTATGTATGATAACAACAAATATATATACTTTGAAAACAAACAATAGGCTAAGATCCTATCTCTTGGAAAGTCATGGAATTTTGGTGAAAATATTAATTTAATTCTTGCTATAAAGGTCAATGGAAAGTAGTGCTGTAACTGACCTTGAAGATCGGATCGTTTGATCGGATCGGCAAAATTTTATCGATCTTCGAAATCGGATCGATGATCGGGATCGGATGATCGGCTATAAAAAAAAAAAAAAAAAAAAAAAAAAAAAAAAAAAAAAAAAAAATCGTTTTTTTTTCTTTGGAAAATGATCCCCCAAAAACACAATTTGGGAATATAAATGAATACCAAAGCAACATATATCCATATTAATAAGCCCAAGGTAATCTTGTACGGGTATGCTTTCATTTCAAACTGATTACCTCTTCTTTTACAAAATTACTCACGCCGATTTTGAGCTTAGTCCCATGTGATTAATTTGGCGTAACCTTTCAGAAACACATGGGACTAAGCTCAAAATCGGCGCGAATAATTTTGTAAAAGGAGAGGTAATCAGTTTTAAATGAAAGCATACCCATACAAGATTACCTTGGGCTTGTTAATATGGATATATGTTGCTTTGGTATTCATTTATATTCCCAAAATATGTTTTTTGGGATCATTTTCCAAAGAAAAAAAAAACGGATTTTTTTTTTTTTTTTTTTTTTTTTTTTTTTTGCCGATCCGATCTTCCGATTTTTTCTGCATGATCGGAAATCGGCAAAAAACGGTCC
Organism: Echinarachnius parma; assembly: GCA_037951105.1. NCBI lineage: Eukaryota > Metazoa > Echinodermata > Echinoidea > Clypeasteroida > Echinarachniidae > Echinarachnius > Echinarachnius parma. Next base: position 131,352 of record JBAMJV010001023.1, on the reverse strand, counting down.
GATCATGTATGATCGGATCGTGATCGGCATGCCGATCCGATGATCGGTTACAGCACTAATGGAAAGTGAGAGAATTTGACTTGAAAATAAGTGTGTGCACCCTGTCAACACCTGGGCCTCTCTCTCCAGCAGGTTCCCCATACATTTCGTTTATCATCTAAACAATTAGTAACGGGAAATAAAGATTACAGTCCTCTTTATGTAAATAAGTCATCATTTATAGGTTAGCCAGCAAACTAAAATATTAGGGCCTTTTGGACTGTCTACATCTAATGTTACCTCCCCCATCGGTCCTCTGCACTACAATGATAATAAAGTCCAATTTTATTTAGTTCTATACCTGTTAAAAATTAGATCTAAGATCCCACAAAACAGCTTTTGGGACCACCAGATTTCAAGATTGCTCTGCTGTAACTGTGAGCAAGCTAGGTGCTCTATATAGCAGCCAATCTGCCTATAGTGGCCACCAAAAGAGATCCTTGCAGAGCAAACCAATGTCACGAAACATGTCTATGAAGGTCACCTGTATATAATGGCCACTTTTCTTGTTTCCCTTTGGGTTGGGTGGACACTATACACAGGTTTGACTGTATTTCTAGTATTATTCAACCTGTCTACAGTGGCCACTATTCTTGTTTCCCTAAGGTGGTCACTATACATAGGTTTGACTGTATTTCTGTCTATAAGAGGTCACCTTTCTTATGGCCCGGTCACACATAGACGACGCAAGGCCCGCGCATGAAAAATAGGAACATAAGGTCAGTGCGTCGTTGTGCGCCCAACTTTTGTCAAGGCTCAAGCGACGCGAAATTGCAAATTTTCAATGCGCGGGCCGTGCGTCCTCCGTGCGTCGCCTATGTGTGACTGCCCCATTAGAGTGGCCATATTTCTTGTTTCCCTTGGGTGGGCACCATACACAGGTTTGACTGTATTTCAGAATTCACTTACTGTACAGATACACAGTAATTTATCACTTGGAATGTATCAGCCATTTATATGATACAAAATCATCTAATAAAAACAGATTCTACAGATCTATAAAATGTCCACATCTCCACTGTATGGAAAGCAAGACATCGTGTTCTAAGACAGTAAACCATTTTTTATGGAGCCCTAAAATTGTTCAGGGTGTGTACTGTGTCGTAATACACTTTGCGTGCAGTCAATATTGACTGGAGCCATTCTTTTGTCCCTATGGATCTGTACTTGTTTGATTTGACAAGAATAGCTGAATTCATAGTACATTTCCATAGTTCATCTGAACATGATGTGAGATCCATCATCCATGGAGCAGTTAATGGTACATAGGTTCATTACAATGCCAACTAATTTGTCACACTCGATTTGAAGTTACCTTCAGAATGATTCAAGTTTCAGGTAGTGATTTTAGACAAAAAATGTATGATTGTCATCTTCTAGCTTGTTATTTTCAAGGCTCACCATACTACAGTGTACAATGTAGGAATCGTGACACGTTTGAGTAATTCAGTTGTAAAATGTGTGCCTTATTCAGTTTTATATTTTAAATGTTGCTGTAGATGTATATGTACAATGTAGAGCGTATTGAAACCTTGTGCATGCTGAGCTACACAATACTACAATGTACAGTACTGACATGAAATGTTGCTTTTACATTTACACTTAATTGTTTCTTGTTTGATCTTTTCTTACTATAGGAACTTTCAACGTTGGATCATCTTTGACTGACAATAGAAGATAAACTGATGAGGATGTGTGATCATGAAGATGTGACAATCAAACTGGTGACTTGCCCAAAGAGGATCTAATTTTTTTTCACCCACGGACACACTCTCGTCAGTGACCGACTAGATATAAACTCACTAAAAGTATTCCAAGAGAACCTTAAATCTGAAACATTTCTGATTCATTTTGTTTCTTGTTTCTCGTTTCTTATCTTTTCTTACTATAGGAACTTTGGATCATCTTTGACTGCCAATAGAAGGGAATCTACTAACTATACTAAGGATCTGTAATCATGAATATGTGACAGCCAAACCGGTGGCTTGCCCAAGCAGGATCCAAATTTGTCTAACACGCTCTCATCTGTGACTAAAAAAACTGGAGAAAAATTATTACAAGAGTCCTGAATATTTCTAGCAAAAAAAAAAAATGGCATCTGCTTGTCGTAGACTGACGCACTTTGTGAAGCCGCAACATGTTAGGCAGATGAGCTTCATGAGCAAGGTCGTGAGCGACGCGAAATCACGAAACCCTCTGAACTGGAACGACTACGGGGATGGGCTGTACACGCCGAACAGACCGCCGAAACACGCGGACATTGTCGTTATCGGGGGTGGCGTGATGGGGTCGAGCGTGGCGTACTTCTTGCGGAAACAGGCAGAGGCTGGAGTCAGCGTGCTTGTGGTAGAGAGGGACATGGCCGTAAGTATGGTGCAATTTTGATTCAATTTTTTTCCTCTAGATTTTAGTAAGAGGGAAAGAATGAATAATTAATGCTAATGTTATTTGTGGACGTCATCATGATCGACAGAGGAGTGATGGGGTCGAGCGTGGCATACTTCTTACGGAGACAGGCAGAGGCGTGAGTCAGCGTGCTTGTGGTAGAGAGAGACACAGCCGTAAGTATGATGCAATTTTGATAAAATTTTTCAATATTTTAATAAGAGGGGAAGAATTAGTAATGAGGAGTGATGGGATCGAGCGTGACGTACTTCTTACGGTGACAGGCAGAGGAGGGAGTCAGCCCGGGGGGGGGGGCACTCATGTATAATGTAAGACGGGTATGTGCCGCTTAAAAGAACCCCGTTTTCACACCCGATTGCCGCTCTAAAGATACCCGATTTTCAAAAATTGCCGCTCCATAGACCCCCGGAATGACTTGGCTAGGTAGTTAAGTAGCCTCAAGTCCATTATTCTTCTTCTAGTCAGCTCCTTGACCACCATTTGAGGGTTTCCGTAGGTCTTTGGTAGCTCCAAGTTCATGTATTTTGCCCATATTTGGTAATTTTAGTCTGCTCCTTATGCCTCGGTCACACCTTTGCGTATGTTACTGCGTATTGCTGCGCTAGGCGGGGTATATCAATACGCAGCCTTACCCAGCAATACGCAGCGATTTTGAAGTTAGCAGTCACACTGTTGCGTATGTAGCTCGTATGCCGCCCGTATAGAGACTGCGTACGGTTGCCTATGGTTGCCTATGGTCCCGCTTTAGCTCGCTGTTGCTCGAAGCAGTACGATTCAATACGCAGTGTGCTCGCCACATTGCATATGGAACTCGTTCTTTGCTCGCTTGCCGCTCGCTAGCCGCTCGCACCAGTTGGTATCGTTGCGTCTCACTGCGTATTCGCTCGCTTTAGCTCGACTGCCGTTCGTACTGTTGCGTGCCAACTCGCTCTGAAGCGTACCAGCTCGCTCGGGCTGCGGCGGTAGATAAAAACTGGTCTTTTTTTGCAAATCGTCCTGCTAGGCAGCCAATCGTAGTCCTAGCGAGCTAAAGCGAGCGGGAACCAGCGAGAGCGAGCTAAATCGAATGGCGCACGAGCTAGACTCGCAGCATAGCGAGTGGCACACGAGCGAGACTCGCAGCAAAGCGAGCGGCCATCGCAGTGATTCGTGTTGCTAGGAGCGGTGTGCGAGCAACAGCGCAGCAATACGCGCAATCATGCGAACAACAACGAGCTACAGCGAGGTAAATCGTATGGGAAACGCAGCTATACGCAGTGACACGCGCTCTAAACAAATGAGGTGCGAATGATTGCGTATACCTGCGCTAGGTCACTCGCTGTCGCTCGCTGTTGCTCGCATTCACTGGTTGTCACTCGCTCCCGCTCGTATGCAATTTGACCTTGCGTTTGCTTGCGAGAGTTTAGAAAATTTTAAAACTAGCGAGCGACATACGCAGGCCCCTGCGCTAGTCTGCGTATTGAGTACGTAGTGAGCTCGCATCATTACGCTTTATTGGGTGTGTCTGCGTATGTCTGCGTTCGAGCAATACGCAGCAATACGCAAGCCCAATACGCAAAGGTGTGACCGAGGCATTAGTCCCCTTAACTCCCGTTTCAGGGTTTTTGTAGCTCCAAAGACCCTATATTTTGTGCGAGTGCCCACTCCGGGGAGTCATTGTGCTTGTGGTAGATAGAGACATGCAGAGAGTATTTTGCAGTTTTTATTAGATTTTGATAAGATAATCAATAATAAACCTTATAATGTTTTGAACTGGGACTTCCTGTCCAGAGTCTAGACATTTGTTACACTGTGATGAATACAAAATAACTAACATGATTGAAGGAAGGCTTGCAATTTTGTTTATTCCTCTCTGGTATCACTGATATGAAATAATAAATAAGGCAGGGCTCCACATTTACCTTTTTTGTCAGTGGCCCGTTGGGCCAGTGAAATAATTTAGTTCCCTTTTCTGGTGGCCCGAAAGAAAAATTAACTGGCCCAAAATAATTATTTCATGAGTAAACTTTTAACTATTCAAAATATCACCCTTTCCTGATCAAAACAGTGATTATAGATGAAGCATGACATGGAAGAAAACAAGATTTTTCTAATTCTGTCAATTTTGGGTTGAAAGTCTGCTTGCCCGATTGGGCCACCAAAATAAGACTTTTATTCATTGCCCTGAATAAGGTATTTTGTACCACTGTTCTCTGCCATTACTGCACACTGGAGGATTTATACTCTTACGCCAGTAAGGGAAAATGCCAGTATTAAGCTTCCCTTTATTGCATGGCTTTCTTTTATGATGTTTATTTGTTTGTCAGTGCATGTGATTAGATCAAATCATGCTGAACATTACTTTGAAATCTAATATTAACAGCTGCAAGGATTTGCAGTTCATGCTTAAATGCATGAATTAATTGAATCACAATATTTTCAGGGTATTGAATTGCCATATTTAGTTAAATGGCAGCGAGACTTTGCACTTCGTGGTTAAATCAATTTATTGTTACTATCAAAAGTCCCTTTTGAATTACTTCTCTCCCTTTATTTACATATCATTGGGTGAGAGTGAGTGCCAAGTCCATTTTTGGCTAAATTGAGTTAACTATCTAGTAGGTAGGGAGCTCCTCTATTCGATAAAAGAAACTTCAGTCAACAATTGTGGGAATATCCATTAAAAACAAACAAGAGCTATATAAATTGGTTTCTGCATTGCTTTCAAACTTAACCTCCAAAGTACAAAATGTGACTTAAAGGGACAGATCCACTTTTACAAAACGTCTGAACAGCTTTCAGTTGACGGATGGGGATCAATGTAACATGCAAAAAAAAAATCAGAGCGAACAGCCCTCTAATTTGGATTCTAAGAATGAAAAACGAATGCGTCCCTCCATTTAAACTATATATCGGTCAATAAAGGAGTTCAACTGATTTAGCATAATATTACAACAATATAGTACTAATTCTCGTAAATGTATTGTGAAGCCGACATTTGTTAACGTATGTCACGGAAAAAGATCTCAAAAATAAAGAATATAATAATTACATGTAGTCAGTTTAAGCGATGTTTGGGTATTTTGCTTGGTAAACGCTCACACATTAGTACTTATGCGCAGGTCACGTAGCTAGCGCGGGTCACGTAGGGGTCATGCATACCGATCTGGCACTCCGTGAAATCTATGTACGAACTTACTCAACGGCCGAAAATACGTATGTACCTAATTAACCGACGTCCCTCAGTTTATTCAGTTTTAGGTCTATAACTCCACGAAAAAGAGATTTCAAGCCCTAATTTTTTCAGGCATGCTATTAAATGACATTTCCTTTCATATAAGACAATAACCTCGCAACTTTTGAATTTTGGCTTGCAAAAGTGGATCTCTCCCTTTAAAGGGTACCACCACCCCAAAACAATATAAAGAAAGGTAACATCTTTAGTACTCCATTCCATCAACAAGTTCACAAAAATATGTTTGCAGAAAAAACAAAATTGGACACGCATCACCATTCTAAAGCATGCGTTCATGCGGTCTGAATTGCGAAGACTGCGATGTGTGCGGTGTGCAGAGCGAACGAATCGCCCGGGAATCTATTGTCTACAAAGGTACGCGTGAATAGCACTGGCGCACTCGCAAATGGTTGGCCCGTATGGAACCAGGAAATAGCAGTGGTTCCGTAAGTGGTGTAAATTAATTGCTTTGTTTATGAATTACACAACCCTTTGCAAAATGTTGGGTATCTATTTGATATCACAAAACGGTACCAAAACATATAATAATGTGTTGTTCTTTGCCTGGTGGTCCCCTTTAATTAGCGCCCTTCTCTTTCTAAACCAAAGATATCATATTGCACGGTATTGCGTAACTAGGGAAACAAATAATATTTATTTTTCTGGGGCTAATTTTGGAAGTCGCCTGCATCAAAATAACACTCTAAAATTGGTTTGGAATTGAACTCAGATGTGCAAATTTACGGGGGCTCTTTTATGATATTTGTGGGCTCTTTTTTGGCATTTCAGGGCTAAATGGCCCTGAGCCAGTGAGCCCACATGTATTTCTTTCTAACTTTAATGATGAATTTATCATAATTTTCCTGTTTTTGTTTCTCTCTCTTTGCACAGTACACGAGAGCATCAAGCGTGCTAGCGGTTGGCGGCATTCGTCAACAGTTTTCTGTGCCTGAGAATGTCCTTATGTCCCTGTACAGTGCACATTTCTTCAGGAACATCAAGGTATTCATTTAGTTTCATCTTTTATTTTATCAGGGGGCCATGCCCCTGTCAATGCTAGTGTAATATTTCCCCATACTTTGAGTCTTTCACTAACTAAAACTAAAACTATCTAACATGAAATGAAGGTAAATCCAAATGCATTTGGCCATGTCATGTAATTGGTGTCTCTAGTTCAGTTTAGTTTCGGTTTATTTCTTCAAATGATAAAAATGTGTACATCAAATCACAAATTGTCAACACAAATTCATACAAAGAAAATAGAGACTAAAAAACCAACAACTATATCCCAGTATATGGCATAGCTTGAGAGGGGTATAGTCCCATTTAACAGAGTAAATAACTGAAGATGACTTTAATGATAAATAGATACAAACATGCATCAGCTTAAAGGTAGTGTTGAGTATTGGCATTTCCCGAAGTGCTCCCCGATATGTTTTTGTGAGATAATGAAAAACTGACTGTCAAATTCGAAAGAACATACAATTTTAATGGCAGAATAAACTTTATTTGATCAAAATCGGTTCAGAAACGGCTGAAATATCCATAAATATATTTTTATTCAAAATAGTTCACACCGGACATCACCGGGTGATATTTAGACTTTTTAGAAAATTTGTAAAAAATGCTCAAACTACTTTGAAAAAATCTGAATAGGTTTTTAAAAAGTCGTTGATGATATCTCTATTGAATCATTATTTTAACAAAACATTAAATGCACAATTTTGTATGAAAAAAAGGCTAAAACCAATGATTTTTTTAAAATAGCGCCCTCTTGAATTGTAACGGCTCTTTTTGAATGATAACAGGGGTTTTACCTAGTCGTTTGTAAGTGTGTATACTTTTCGAACATGGTGAAGTTATAACTATTACTTTGTACCGTAATGGTGCAGGTTTTGGTTACTAAAGTTAAGTTTGACCAATACTCAACTATCCCTTTAAACACATTGCATAAATTATACATGCCAAACATTCACACCACATACTCATACATACACACTCACACATACAAACACACGCAGCTATACATAAGTATTTCTCCTAGTAACATATACTGTAGGTAACCATATCCAGCACAATGCGGTCTCTGACCACATGCATGCAAACATTTTTTTATAATCCATGCCCTTCTTTTCTTTTTCCAGCAAAACCTAAGTGTAGAAAAATGTTATTTATTCATTAATTGTTTTTTACATTTTCTAGCAAAATCTGTGCGTAGATAACGCAGACCCACCCGATCGATATCCAATTCAACCACAGGGCTATCTTATTATAGTCATAATAGTATCATGAAGAAATACTCTAATCAGGGAAATAGATGTGTATAACGGATATGCAATTTTGTTAAGTTTCACTCGAAAATGTTTAATTTAAGTATTTATACAGCAATTGTACTTTTCATTTTCCAGCAAAATCTGTGTGTAGACGATGCAGACCCACCCGATATCCAGTTCAACCACCAGGGCTACCTTATGATGGCGTCGGAAAGTAATGCAGCCACCTTGGAAGAGAATGTCAAATTGCAGACGTAAGTCCTTGCAAAGTTCATTATATACATACATTACAAGTTGTCAGGAAGATTTTGTTTCACTGTTCTATAGTTAGATATTGCCACACTAGTTTCATAATCCGGTCAGAAAGAATTGCGGCCATCTTGGAAGAGAACGTCAAATTGCAGACGTAAGTCCTTGCAAAGTTCATTATATACATACATTACAAGTTGTAGGGTAGATTTTCTTTGACTGTTCTATCGTTAGATATTACCATACTTGTTTCATAATCCGGTCAGAAAGAATTGCGGCCATCTTGGAAGAGAACGTCAAATTGCAGACGTAAGTCCTTGCAAAGTTCATTATATACATACATTACAAGTTGTCAGGAAGATTTTGTTTCACTGTTCTATAGTTAGATATTGCCACACTAGTTTCATAATCCGGTCAGAAAGAATTGCGGCCATCTTGGAAGAGAACGTCAAATTGCAGACGTAAGTCCTTGCAAAGTTCATTATATACATCAACCCTCGAAATTAACTTTTTTTGCTGGTGGCCCGGTCGGGCCAGTAAAATTAGTATTTTTCCAATTTTGGTGGCCCGAAACCAAAATCTACTGGCCCGAAAAAAATAAGGAAAAACAAAAGTAAAATTAAAACAATAACCATATTCATAGTTTCAGGGTACTGGGCAATGTTTATAGCCTCATTTGTTACTGTATTCCAATGCTCGAAATTATCTTTTTTTCTGGTGGCCCGAAAATAAAATTTACAAACAAAGAAAAACAATGGTCATGACTGCTTGGTCATTAATTGGTAAATTATGGAAGTTATGTGTTAAAATTACCACCATCATTAAAGCAACCCTCGAAATTAACTTTTTTTGCTGGTGGCCCGGTCGGGCCAGTAAAATTAGTATTTTTCCAATTTTGGTGGCCCGAAACCAAAATCTACTGGCCCGAAAAAAATAAGGAAAAACAAAAGTAAAATTAAAACAATAACCATATTCATAGTTTCAGGGTACTGGGCAATGTTTATAGCCTCATTTGTTACTGTATTCCAATGCTCGAAATTATCTTTTTTTCTGGTGGCCCGAAAATAAAATTTACAAATAAAGAAAAACAATGGTCATGACTACTTGGTCATTAATTGGTAAATTATGGAAGTTATGTGTTAAAATTACCACCATCATTAAAGAAATCCATCACTGAATAAACAAAACAAAACCTAGAATCGAGCAGTTTCATCTAAGAGTCATCAACTGATGAAACTAAGCTCTTTTCCATGTACGATTTTGTTATTTTATGGTCCATAAAATCTCCAACACAAAAAAACACACATGGGAATGAGCATAGCTAAGATAACTTTTCAAATCGGGAAATGAAATCACTTAAATCTTTGTTATTTTACAAGCTAAAATAATTCCAAGTAGTCACAAGTCTCTACCTTGTAAAAATGATTCTTTCTAATACCTTCAAAAATATGAATAATGATCCGAAAGATGAAATTATTCCCCTTTATTGACGGTATCGCGGACGGTATCGCAAAGGCAAGCACACAGCACTTTGCAATATGAATGAATGTGAAAAGTTAGACATGTGTTTTGATAGGTCTTAGTATGCACACATACTCCCTCTGTGGATTGGTTGTTCTATGTTTATATTCTACATGTTGCAAAGGCTTCCAGGGGGTGTGTGGGAAATTAAGAAAACAGCATAAGCATATGCTTTTACTTTTAGTCATTACACACCTCTGGAAGTTGTTTCATTTTACCATGATTTATCATGCAAGAAGTAGATAATTCAAGGGAGAGTGTTCATATGAGGAAATAGCACATATTTGTAGGCATAAATAAGGATTAATTCAACTAGCGCAAGTGTGCTTGCGACTTTTTATGTCCGTCCTTTTCATTTCTTGCAAATATTTAAATCACAATTAAAGTGTTTTTAAGAGGTGTCAAACTTGAGATTCATATTCCTTGATGTTGTCTTCTTATGGTTTAAACATTTGGTGGCCCGATCGGGCCACCAAACTTTGGCATTTTCATGTTTTTACTGGCCCGACCGCAGCTTTTACTGGCCCCGGGCCATCGGGCCTACGCCAATTTCGAGCGTTGTATACATACATTACAAGTTGTAGGGTAGATTTTCTAAGTTTGACTGTTCTATCGTTAGATATTACCGTACTTGTTTCATGATCCGGTCAGAAAGAATTGCGGCCATCTTGGAAGAGAACGTCAAATTGCAGACGTAAGTCCTTGCAAAGTTCATTATATACATAACATACATTACAAGTTGTAGGGTAGATTTTCTAAGTTTGACTGTTCTATCGTTAGATATTACCGTACTTGTTTCATGATCCGGTCAGAAAGAATTGCGGCCATCTTGGAAGAGAACGTCAAATTGCAGACGTAAGTCCTCACAAAGTTCATTATTTACAAATTATGAGTACAAGTTGTGAGGAAGATTTTGTTTCACTGTTCTATAGTTAGATATTGCCACACTTGTTTCATAATCCGGTCAGAAAGAATTGCGGCTATCTTGGAAAAGAACGTCAAATTGCAAACGTAAGCTTCTCCCAAAGTTCATTATTTACATAACGTGTACAAGTTGTGAGGAAGATTTTGTTTGACTGTTCCATTGTAAGATATTATACAGTTGTTAACTGATGGTGGAGGGAACATCACGGAATGTTCCATCAGAGGGATTTAAAATGATATTGAGGGAAGAGTAAATAAGTCCCGAGACGTAGTCGAGGTACTTATTTTCTTCACGAAATAGCATTTTAAATCCCGAGGATTGGAACATTCCATGATTTTCCCGACGACAAAGTTAACAACTGTTAAATCATCTGGCTAAATCCGGGGGCTATATTCACATTCATGCATTGAAACTGAAATCAGTCAAAAACAACATAGAGTTATGTGTACCTTTGGTTCTCATTGTGACGTCATAATACAATCTCTTTTGCAGCGCGCGCCATGCGGGTGTCATAACTCTCTGGCCATGGTGTCATAACAAAATGACACCCCAATCATGTGACCGTGTTTAGCCAATCAACGACGCATATTTTACTAAGTCAAATGATATAACAATATAATCCGGTGCTCCAGGTTAGCTTCAGGCCACCAAATTTCATTGATGCTTAATTCCACTGGCCCGAACGGGCAACTAAATAATTTAACACAGAATATTTGTTATGTTTTTCTTTGTTCAGGCCACCAGATTCAGGTTTCGGGGCACTAAAATTTGAAAAATCTTGTTTTTACTTGCCCGACTGAGTGGGCCACAAGGCTAAAAAAAGGTTAATTTCTAGCATTGCAAAATCATCTCCATTCTGTCTATAAAGTTAAGTGCTTTTAACTGTTATACAATCTGCCAATTTATACTCTTGTGTGCAAACAAAATGAATGGTATATCAAATTGAGTGATGCAACAAGAGGTATTGAAACGTTGTACATTTTGTTGACAAAAATGCTAATTTCCTTTTTTTTGTTGGTGTACAGTGAACTTGGAGCAAAAATTGAGCTGCTTAGTTCTATGAGGATGAAGGAGAGGTTCCCCTGGATCAACACAGATGGTGTACACCTGGGGTCATATGGTGAGTACTGTATTTGCTGGTGTATTAAAGGGATCTAGTAACATTGTCAAAATCCTCTAAAACTTACTTGGAACTCTAGCGTTCTCACACATACTTCGTTGTATCTGTATTACCAATACCAATAGAAGCATGGAACAGCTTTTGGCTTTTCTCTTCCATTATAAAAATAGGTATGATTGAAGTGTTCAGATTTACATTGTATAACTATCTACTGGATAGTTGAAACTGTACAAATTAGTCAGTGCAATGAGTGAGCGAATATCACTTTGCATTTTCGCTCATTACTCGGCCATATAACATCCATTTAACATGAAATATTCGTGCACGTTACTTAGTGGACATAGCAGATCACAACAATACACATTAAAAAAAAACATTCATCACTTTTTGCACTTGTCAACACAGTTACTAGATCCCTTTAGCCGCACATTTGGGGCAATCTACAAAGTATGTACACACGGAAAGGGGGTTTCATGCCAGTATGTACGATATGCGTACATGGGGGGTGGGGGGGGGGGGGGTCCTGGGGTGTACATATGCAGGTATTGTGTTGGTACCTGGGCTCATACATGTATATGTGACCTATTAGGTTATAAAATGAGCGCTTAACTATAGATCAAGCTTGAGTGGTTATGAATAGACAATGGATATTTAACTGCTGATTTGACTCCGCATTGAGCTAAGTGAAGCAAGGTTTAAACAAGAAGTAACCATTTCTATATTTCATTTTCCCCCCAATTTTACTCCGTAAACCCCAGGTCTCGAAAACGAGGGTTGGTTCGATCCCTACCTTCTCACCCGGGCGTTTCGGCACAAAGCGGAGTCGCTCGGGGCGCAGTACTGCAACGGAGAGGTCATAGGGTTCGAGTGCTCGCAGCTAGGCCAGGGGATGGGCGCCACAGGCTTTGTCGCAGGAGCGGGAAAGAGGATCAAATCGGTGAAGGTGAAAAGCCTGACCCAAAATGTGTCCACCTTAAATTTTTGTTGCCATCAAGATTTCACCCACTCAGATCACACGTTACGCTCACTTGACTACATTCCTTTTACCATGTTTTTTTTATTTATCCATAGCATCACATGCACATTTGACAACATTTCCTTTAATATCATGTTTTTTTTTCACATGTAAGTCTCCACTTCCTAGCATCACTAGCATCAGGAGGTTTGTCGGACATTTTGCCTGACCCAAAATTTCTTCCACCATTTATGACCGGCTATAGCAAAACCCTGCACTTGTCGGTAAAAATCAAAATGTACATTTTCATACCATTAGAAACGCCTCATCACAAGCTCTCATCAAACGTATATGGACCAATTCAATTGGTCCATAATTGGCGAAGATATGATTGTTTTAATTTTACAATCATAAGTCTTTTACACACCTTATGTAAACTTAAAATGCCAATTACTTCCAAAACATGAATTACCGACAAGTGCAGGGTTTTGCTATAGCCGGTCACATTTGTTACTCACTTGGGTCACATGCACACTTGACTACATTTTCTATTAACATCATGTTTATTCACATTTTATTTAAGTCTTCACTTCGTAGCATCAGGATTTTTGTCACTCAAATCACATTTCCTTTCATCTATATTTCTCTTTCTACCATCAGAACTGCACTCTGCCTAACATGCCACCACCATGTCTTATCTTTAAACATATTTGTATAAATGGTATACAGCAGTCTCCGCTTAATTGGGTACTAGGCTTTTGGGAGGTATATTTGACCCCTTTACCCGGCCCTCCCACTCAGGCAGTCATCTGTACCGCATGCGCGTTCCCGATTTTTCGGGAAAAGGGGTAATCCAGAAAAATCGTTGAAATAGGGGGTCTCTTATCATTTTTTTCCCGAAATATTTTTAATTAGGGGTAGTTTTCAAATTTAGGGGGCAATTTTGCTAGCTTCCCTTCCAAAAAACTGTGATAGGGGGGGGGGGGTGGGGGGCGGGGGTAATTTTGCTGGCAGTGATAGGGGGGTAATTTTGATGGCTTCCCTTCCAAAAGCCCGTGATAGGGGGTCAAAATGCTAACACATTTTCATCCTTAAAGGGGGTATCTCTAAGAATCTGGAACAAGCATATGTGTATGGTTGACCGCCTGAGTGGGGGGGGGGGGGGGGGGGCCGGGCCCCTTTAACAGGTGTACCTGATTCAGTGGTAAACATTTTCTTCAAAAACAAGAAATGTTTGGTCAAATCCTACCCCTTTTAATAACAGGTGTGCCCCTTTAATGTTACCCTATACTTGGCATGAATGAGGGTGTGTAAAAAAAGGCATGAGTGCACTATAAAGTAGCACCTGCTGGAATGCTTCCCAGGGACTGGAGAGAGTTCAAAATGGAGTACTTGGTACTTGGTACTTGGTAGTTTAATCCTCCAAAACACGCCGTAGGAGTTTTAACTGGAGGTGGGTCCGAGAGAGTGGTTAGCCCCTATGAAGGGACAGAAGGGTCCTTAGCAAGCACATTCTGGAATGTATGAAGTGAGGGCTGGTTTACTGTAGATTGAAGTAGCTTATTCCATTCAGTGGTTGTACAGACGAAAAATGAATTTGCGAACGCCTCGGGAGTTTGTGTGTTGCTGTTGGTACTGTAGAGAATGGCCTCTTCGGTTTCTGTCTATTTTGGGTTGAATGAAGTCCTCATGTGTGATGTCCAGGTTTCCGTTCAGCATTTTTTAAAGCAGGTTAGGCGATGTGCCGAGTTATAAATAATAAAAACAAATAGATGCAGGTCTCTCTGGGAGAACAGAGCTAAAGAGCACTGAAGAGGCTAACCTGGATAAATAAGACTAACAAAAAGAAACAAATTAAGCAGAGACTACTGTGTAATGTATGATGTATTTGATACTTCTTAGCAGGGGTGTCGATCCTGGGGGGGCAGGGGGGCAGTCGCCCCCCCAATAAAAATATTGGGGGGGCGAACATATCATTTCGCCCCCCCAATAATTCCGAAAATGAGGAAAAAAAAAATTGAGTGATATAATGCCAAAGAGGGGAAAGACACATTTATCAATAATTTTTTTATTTTGAAAAGGACTGTAAATCTCTTTTTTTTGCCGCGCGCTTCGCGCGCTTCGCGCGCATACAGTTTATCATATTGCAAGTTTCATTTGGGTTGCGGGAACTCAGCTTTTGAAATGTGTTGGGCAGCATAATTTCTCAAACGCACACCTCAAACGACGTTTATTAAACCCTCATCTATAGATAGCACACCGTCACAGAAAATAAAATAATCTCGGTACATATGCGCTGAACGCATATCATGTCCCCCCACATTTGAAAAAGGAGCATATTGTCCCCCTCCCTTTGTCATTATGTATGTTTGGTTCCATACCTATATATTTCATATTACGTGAAATTTCTGTCTCAGGTGTGCACCAAATCGTACAATTTCACGCCCAAAAATACAAAAGCTCCCTATTGTGGGAGGGGGACACCCCCTCCCACACCCTCCCCCGCTCGGTCGCTTCGCTTCCTCGCAATGTCTCCCCTACACTTTTGAGAAATTGTTGACGCCCTTGCTTAGTTTCATGGGAGCCCAATGCCCTAGACTATATCGATGGCTCTATAGTATACATGATCACGTGGATCCATCTCATGCAAGGCTCAGTCTTTCCTCGCTATGCCCTTTAAAAATACGTTATGAGTAGGTTCACTATTTTATACAATTTTAACACCCATGCTAGGAGCAAATGTCTGAAATCTAAAAGCTTCCGGGGGCTCCGCCCCCTAGACCCCCATTATTGTCCCCAAATGTGGGTGCCCCCCAAAGTCAGGTCTTCGAGCCATCAAGACACTTTCAATGAGCGCATAATAAAACTTCCGGGCATGCCAATGTGGGGCTTTTAGCTCTCTCAGTGGTCACTCTGGAAAATTTTTCAAATTTCGCCCCCCCAATCTCAAAAACGGATCGACACCCCTGCTTCTTAGCTGTCTCACCTGTGTTGTGTGTTCTTCAGGTCACCCCTAACCTTTTGTTTTTATTGTCTATTGTTAGCTTAAAGATTCTGTCTGGGATTTGCACCCCAAAAATGTAAATACAAAATGAATTAAAGATAATGTTATAAAGAAATGGCAGTTTATATCGTACCCGTAGGTCATACAATTTCATTGTTCATGAAATAATGGTTATTTTGTCATGATGATTTGTATTTCCCATCTGCTACAATGATTATCTATGAGAGGATCTGTTCAAGGGGGGGGGGGGGGGGGAGGGTTGAATTGATTTGTTTTGTTGTTGAACAAAATTTGGGATTTTGATCTAAAATCACGAAAGAAAGAAATTACACATCAGGGTGGGCAAAATAATAGATTACCATCATAGACATGTTTGTTGTAGGTCCCTATGGATTCGTGGCCAGTACAAGAGTTTATTAGTGGCAAAATTAAATTTGTATATCTCGACGATCTGAGTGCTTCCAAATCCCTGACATTCCCTTTAAGTTTGCAACTAGTATAATTTACATGTATGTAATGTGACTTTTAAAATTATCTAGCTTCCTTTTAGAGGAATTTTATTTCCTTTGTATTATTTTGTTGCCCTTTTTAGATCCGGATGCCAAATAGTCCCGAGGTAGTTGATGTTGATTGTTCCTCGGCGGTGCTTTGTGCCGGCGCCTGGTCTGGCGAGGTCGCCGCGACCCTTGACATTGGCACGGGAAGCGCTGATGATCTTACTGACGTAGCACTACCGGTGGAACCACGGAAACGTTACGTCTACGTCTGCCACTGTCCCAACGGGCCGGGCATCGATGCGCCAATGACGATTAACATGGATGGGGCGTACTTCAGGAGAGAGGGTCTTGGAGGGAACTACATACTTGGATCTGGTCCAGCCTCTGAAAAGGTAATTCTTTCCGTTCAATTACTTACAAATATTTGTATGAATATTTGTTTGTTCTGCTCAATTACAGTGGAATCATGTAACTGCAAACATTAACAAATGCAAATAATATATAATGACATCTGTTTCAGCCACTGACAATGTCATCGTTTTGGCTTATTTTTATTTTTTCAAATACAAGTATCTGCAAATATACGAGCGTTTGTTCATTTACAGTGGAATAATGTTATTGCAAACATGAATACATTATGCAAATTATGCAGAGTGTCATTTATTTATCTTATCTTTTTTCCATCCAAGAACCCTGTATTAAAGTTAGCATAATGTAATAATAATAGTAAAAGGTTGGATTTATATAGTGCCTTATATGATACAGTATTATAATGGAAAGCAATGAGCACAAGAAATTAACTTTGCTTTCTTGTGGCATGACCCAGCAAGTTAGATGAATAATTTTAGATTTTGGTGGCCTGAAGCCAGAAATAAAAGCCCCCCCCCCCCCCAAAAAAAAAAAAAAAAATTATACATTTAGAATTCTGTTAAATTTGGTTGCCCAGTTGGAAAAGCATCAATGGAACATTTGTAACTGAGAGCTAAATTGTATTTTCTTTTTTTTCTTTTTTACAGGATGAACCATGTACTTCAGACCTCAATGTGGATTATGAATTCTTTGACGAGGTTGTTTGGCCGTCGCTTTCAAAGACCGTTCCAGCTTTTGAGTGCTTAAAGGTGAGAGTTCTACCCCAAATAAGTGTTTAGATAGATTTATAAATGAAAAAGAGCAACAAAAATGGGATTCCTCCGGGATTACATTTTGTCTTTTTACTACTTCACCATAGGTAATAATAGTGCCGGGCATGGCATTTTCATTTTCAGCAGCATCAGTTGCCAGAAAACTGACATTCCTGGTGAGCATATTCTATGACTAAATTACCATCAAGTGCACCCAAAAGGGAATTAATTGCTGTATTTGAAAATTTGTTGGACATTATTTTATTAGTCATCATTCCTCCACCTATTAGTGTGTGCTGGTAATTTATTTGTTTGTGAGTTTTTCTTCAGTTGTAAAATTTGTCAGGGAGGGGTTCTATGACTACAATGCTGTTGGTCAGAATGCAATAATTGGTGTCCACTCTGCTTATGGACAAAGTTTGTAGGATCCTTCAACGACACTAAATTGAATTCCTCCTTTCCCATCTTTCCTAATAAAAATGACTTTCCACACAACTATCTAATCCTCCCGCTACCGCAAGCTAAAATTGTGTAAAATTAGTTAAATATGCCTTTCTCTTCTTTAATCCATCATTATTCAGTTGCAAAGTGCCAGGGCCAGATTCTACTACTGCAACACAGACCATCAGAACACAGTTATCGGCCTACCTCAACCTCTATATGGCTATTGGTTCAGGATCCTTCAACTTCAACTGTAATATTTTTTAGAAATTTTATCTTCTCTTTTTAAAATGCCATGTTAATTCAATCTTTTCTCTTCCATTATCATCCAGTTGAAGAGCGCCTGGGCCGGGTTCTACGACTACAACACCATTGATCAGAATGCCATCATCGGCAACCACCCTGCCTACCCCAATCTCTTTATTCCACTTCTTTATTTTCTTTCCTCAGAAACATTGCTATTGATTCTATCTTTTCTTGTGGCTGCTTGTTGGCTGTATGGTCCCCGGGGAGTTGAAATTGCATGCTATGTATATAATGTTTGCCTAAAGTTGTGACCAGGGGTAATAATAATCCTGTTTCTACAGTGCTAAAAGACTGATGAAAAGCGCTTAATAAAATCTATTATGTCTATTATAATTTGTATTTTTTTCTTTAATCATCAATTATCCAGTTGAAGAGCGCCTGGGCCGGGTACTACGACTACAACACCATTGATCAGAATGCCATCATCGGCAACCACCCCGCCTACCCCAACCTTCTCATGGCCACCGGGTTCAGTGGTCACGGAATCCAGCAGTCACCGGCGGTCGGCCAGGCAATCAGCGATCTCATCTTCCAGGGGAAGTTTGTCGAGATCGACCTGTCCCGGCTGGGCTTCGAACGGTTCATGTCGCCGCAGAAATTGGTGCTGGAGAACAACATCATTTGAAGATGCAGTCGGCCAGGCAATCGGCAATTTCGTCTCGATGGGAAAGTTTGTTGAGATCGACCTGTCCCGGCTGGGCTTCGGTTTTGAACTACCAATGGAGAGATATAAAGAGGCAAACAACTTTTATGAACACACAAAAAAGACATATCACCACAGGGTATTCAAACAGTCCATGATGCGGCGAACATTTGGTGATCAGAGTATTACATCATTGAAACGGACAGCTGAAAGAAGAAACTGAGTGAAGAGTAGGGATATCAGTTTATTTATAGCTTGTGGATTTTTTTTTTTAGCAGGATGATGAATGGTTTGTGATGCAGAATCTAGTTTCAAAGTTGAGAACATCACTTGAAACTTTTGAACTTTAACCCTATCTTAACTGGGGGGGGGGGGGTCAATTTGACCCCCCCCTCGACTTTTTGCGCGATAATTCTGCAACGCGTGCAGATATTGCCGCGCGACTTCATGAGTTTTTTCATTGACGTCTTGCGCAACTTTTGAGACCAAATTTGCGATGACCGGGTATACCGTTCTAAAGTCACGTGACCTTTTGTAAGTGAGCGTCGGCCCAAAAATCACTAAATTTTGTGATTTGTGTACAAATCCTATGGAAATTGATTTTTTCCTAGAAAAGACAAAAACTTCATTATTTTTCATTCTAATCACTGCAATCATTTAATTTTGGGCTAAAAATGGTTGGATAATGGTCAATAATTATTTCCATTGAAAAAAACAATAAAAAACATAAGTCGAAAAAACAAAGAAATACATAAGAAATTCCAAAAACAAAGAAATACATATAATAATTTTTTGTTGTTGATAACCTGTTAATTAAGTCATAAAGAATATTCATGTACAAAATTAGCATATTCTGAGCAATATTTAGTGATTTACAGACAAAAAGAGGATTTTTGCATAAATTAGCGTTCTTCGCTAATTAATATGCGTATAATTTGCATATTTAACATTGGATCGATTAAACGAAAACATGAACGCGTCGCTAACACTTCAATGTACCTCCATGCAAAATTTCGCGTGAATCGGACGAGCGGTCTCCGAGATCTTAGGGGGGGGTCAAATTGACCCCCCCCCAGTAAAAACCTGGTCTGAAATAGCCCAGTTAAGATAGGGTTAAGTGATATAGCCAATACAAAAGGAGAGAATATTTTAAGAGATCACAGACAACTTTTTTTTTAAATCCATTTTTGTATCCAGTTGGAGAGTGCCTGGGCTGGATACGAGGACTACAACACCATTGATCAGAACGCTATCATCGGCAACCACCCCGCCTACCCGTATCTCCTGATAGCCACTGGGTTCAGTGGTCACGGAATAATGCAGTCGCCCGCGGTTGGCCAGGCAATAAGTGATCTCGTTTACCAGGGAAAGTTTGTTGAGTTAGACCTGTCCCGGCTGGGCTTCGAACGTTTCATGAAGCCACAGAAATTAATTTTTGAAAACAAGACTATTGGGAGGGCCCTGATTAGGAGCGATATCAAGGCATATACCGAAAGGGAGATATGAGCAAAAAAAATCAGATTAATAATTTAAATGAGCACAGAAAAATGGGCTTCGCTGGGAAACGAACCCCGGAGACCTGGATTTTTTCGACCGGTGCTCAACTTAAGTACCGGTCTAGTAATCCGGAGGTCTCGGGTTCGATTTCTGGCAAGCCCATTTTGTCTATGCTCATTTTATTTATTCAATTTATTTCTGGTCAGTGTCCTTTGTGTATGAAAAAAATTATGCGATGTCATGTTCATGAAATAAAAGGTCTGAAAAGTTTTGTAGAGAATCAATAGGTCACGGCAGGGCTTCTAACAGTGCATGACGAACAACAGTTCATGACGCTGTTCTAACAGACAGCTGAAAGGATAATAGTTAATGAATAGTGCAGGGATATCTTCGACAGATTGTGGATTTTTTTAGCCAGATTGTGAGCGGTTTGTGATGCAGAATTTAGTGTTTGAGTTCAGAACATCTTTGGGAATTGTACCAAATGAGAGAAGCGAAAAGCAAGCATAGTTTAATTAATTAGATCAAAGACAATTTGTCTAAACACTTTCTACCATGGAGATTTCTTGAATTATGTAATTGGAATTGAAGCATATTTAAAGGCAAATGTAAATTTAATTGTCCTCGTCGATCATGCTCGTGTCATGATTGCAAATAATGCATTTTGTACAAATTTGGTTTTTGTGTTGCGGAGGGAATTATGGACATTAATTTCATGCTGTTCTGCAAATATTGTCAGTTTTCAATGAAAAATAACAGTAATGCATTTTATTTTTAATATGATACAATATAATCTCTAAGCATTTTGCACTATTATTACAATAATTCTTGCTATCGACTTATTAAAGGTTGCATTGCCAAGTGACCGAAGCTGTGCTATTGTTCGACGCAAAAAAGAAGAAAACAAACATTTTAATAGCTTTTTTTACTATGTATCTAAAATTTTCTCTTTAATCATGGGCAAATCATATATTTGTTTGCAATTCTGCAATTTTGCATTGGGGCAATTCCACGCCAAAGTGGACATTTGACCAAAAAATTTACAAGCATTTTTATGATACAAATTTGGTATCAAATCAAAGCTTAAATTCTAT
This sequence comes from Echinarachnius parma, assembly GCA_037951105.1. NCBI lineage: Eukaryota > Metazoa > Echinodermata > Echinoidea > Clypeasteroida > Echinarachniidae > Echinarachnius > Echinarachnius parma. The sequence continues at coordinate 110,047 of JBAMJV010001023.1, read as the reverse complement.
ATTTTTGGAATTCAATGAGAAAATTTTAGTTTTACATAATTTTAGTTTTTTTTTTAATAATAACTTTATAACCATAATTGAACCCCACAAAGTTGACATTTTTGTGAAAAAGTGTTTTGATCCTGTGTTTGTTTTATATTTCCCCAGTCAAGCCTAAAAACCATTATTCTGACTCCTGAGATATGACCATTTCGTAAAATAGTAAATTTGTATGATTTATTTGATTTGTTATGCTTCAATGACTTCTTATTTTCAGCCTATGAAAATGTCCTTCCGTTACCGAAAAATCAATATTTTTAATTTTGTGGCTCACATAATTGTTAGAGAGCAGACCAATCTTCAGTGCAAAGCAAGTTCAAGTAGGACTTCCCATTGCTAACAATTGTATTACTCATTGTTTCTTCGTTAATTAATAAATAACAAAAGAAAATGTCCTTCCGTTACCATACACATGGTAACAGATGGACAAGGTACCTCATATTACATATTATGACAAAATTTATGTTCAAAAATTTGTCTCTCATATATGAAAACCCAAAATAATGAGACAATACCTGCAATGGCCAGCTATCAGTGGCGTAGCGTGGTCAGACTAGTAATTTTCTGTGTTTCAACCAATCAGATTTGTGCATTTAGAACATTTGATCTGGCTCACAATTGATTTTATCTCTTTCTGCAACAGGGCCCTTGTACCATGATGCCATTTGTCTGGATTTCTATTGTATGGGGATTAGTAGGTCTATTTAACTGTGGTGATCCAGGGTGTGAATAGGCTTTGATCATGACTTTGAATAGGTCTTTTTTTATACAATACACCCCTATAGAATTCTTGGACTTGGGTGTAGGTCTAAAATAATTAAATTTTACATGAAATTTGCAAACTAAAATCAAGGCTGTAGAAAAAGCAAGAAATAACATATCTCCAATTCTTTCATATGTTGTAGAAATTATATCAAGCCAAGATTTAAGCAAACAAAATTCTCAAAATTCTTTGATCCACGAGGTAAAACGGAAGGTCAAAATCTAAGGTCAAAGGTTATCGTATCCAAACTCGCTCATGCATGAACACAAATGGCATAAATGGATTGCACATAACATCCCCAGTCCAATGACACCTTTACAAAATAAATTGACCCAACGGTTAATGGACAATGGCCATTTGAAAAATGGTGCCCACGCCCATTTCTTACAAAACTCCCCGATAAGAATCGACCATAGCGCCAAAACCATTGGGCGGATTGGGCTAAAACTTAAATATTTGCGCTTTTAAAGGTTGAAATATCATACATACCAAATATTAGCAAATTTGAAGGGGACTGCGTTGACAATTTTCAATTTTTTTAAAGGTGATTTGACATGGAATGACCTTACTGTGTCATATCATACATTATAGTCCATTATGTCCTTCCGTTACCGAACATTGGTCCGCTTTGTGTGAAATAACTCAAATATCTGCGGACAAATTGTAATCAAAGAACAAGTAAATTCTTCTTAACCCTTCAGAGAATGAAATGTGTACCCTTAAAATATTTTGTATTATTTAATATCCCAGAGTTTTAGTTAAAACTGATTTGATAACAAAACCTTGTCCATTTTAGTGTCCTTCCGTTACCGACCTCATTTGTATGCATATTCAATATTGTGCGGAGATAAAAAAATAAAAAAATTATGGGACCTTAAAACTGTATGTTTTGGAAGTATTGTTATCAAAATAGACTGTTCTAACAACACAAGTATTTAAAAATGTCTTTCTTAAAGTTGACAATTTGTGTCCGAGTGTCCTTCCGTTACCATGGATTGACCATGAATAAGAGCCATTGGAGCATGAAATATAGTAAGAAAAAAATAGAAATATAAATGCTTGTGATGTCCATATGCTATCTATGATACAAACTCATTTTAGACCACAAAAGAGATGTTTCCTTCTAATAAATGGTCTTTAAATTTCAAAATTAATTTTATTGTACAATTCCAATAGACTTTTCAGAGGTCCTTCCGTTACCGTCCTTCCGTTACCGAACACTGGAGTAATTAATTTCTCATAATTAATATACCAATGTAGATATTTTTCTTAAAAGGTGGTGTTATACTCTGTGAACATAAGGAAATTGACTAGTAGCCAACTTAACATGATAAACCTCGTAACTTCACGGAGATTGGGTCATAACTAAAAAAATTGAAAATCCATGTCCATTTTGGCGTCCTTCCGTTACCGGCCTCATTAGTGTCCATATCTAATTTACAAAATGCGGTCAAAATTTTAGAAATAGTGGAAATCAAAGGTGTCCCAACAAGGATCAAAGACATGCCATTTAGAATAAAAAATCAAAAGCAGGATCCTGGAATTATTTGATTGAAGTTCCAAAATTGTGTCTGAATGTCCTTCCGTTACCGTGGAATTGCCCATTGGTTTCTTATGTCGAAATAAGGTCTTAAATTGAAATTGTTTCTTGTACAGACTTCTCTACACACAGGAAGGAATCATGTTAATGTACTGGAAATGGCTGCTAGTGCACTCTCTGTTTTGTACGAGGTTTCACTGTAAATTTCATGGTTGTAAAGACCATATAAAGAGCTTCCATTGAACTATTTCTAAGAGATTTTATTTTATGTTTTCTCTTAAGTTGCCCGTTTTGGAATCTTTTAGTACGAAGGTGTATTCAGTCCAGTTTCATTTTTTTAATGTGTTGCTTTGTGACTATTTTTATTGGAATAATCGTCTCTTATATCCATTTTGTATTCATTAGTGAGGCTGCAGAATATTACATTCGTTTCCCATTTGTTTAGAACTTGCCCACTAGACTAAAGCTGCATTTTCCTTGTATTTAAAAGCAATAATAATCCTTATTATCTGAACATTATTTTATTTTTATATAAATGTACATTGTATTTGAAATATGCTCTGTAAATAATCAGTGTTATTTAAGGGGCACTTTGCATTTTTATTTTAAGAGCAATTTACGTTTCAAATTTGTATTTTAAAGCCCAATACCAGTTTTTGGAAACGCCCCCCACTCAAAAAATAAAATGGACGCTCTTATTACCAATCATGTGAAAGAATATGTTACTGGATGATACAAAATTGGCCTGGAAACCGCTTACTATTGATATATTTGGTAAATTATAAAACTCATCTACTGTAAATTGAAAACCCTCGTGCTAATCCTATGGCAAATGCGTGTATCGCACGAACGAGCGTATGGATTTGGCCAGCGTAGACGGGCCAAACTGACGGTGAATTTAGACTGAATGTCAGCGGCTTTCATAAACATTTTAACTGATATTTCTGCATTTAACGATACTAGGGTTCGAATTTTTCCACGCAAGCCACTTTTTATGCTATTTCTACAATACTAATTTTGGCCAATAAAAGTTATTTCCGATAATTTTCCCAAAATGAGCATTTAGGTTTAAAGTAATCCATTTACCTCATAACATTTTTTCAAAAAGAGTATTTGAGACTTCACCAATATCAATTGCGAGGTTCTTCTGAATGTGTGGTAGTTTCATAGAAAAAGAACATTTACCTAGTGAAAAAGCGAAAATTGATGTCAGATATATACATGTATAATGTATATACTGCCCATTGATTTTGACTTCAATCAGAAACCGTTCAAGATTGCTTTTCAATTCAATCAAACGTGTCTCCATAATTCGGGAGACATTAAAAATCAAAACCAATTTCATTCTTCTTATACTTCTAGCCAAACAAGGTTCATGAGATACCTGGAAGCTCCAAGTGATTTTGATGGAATTAGGCAGTTACTTGAGATTTTACTTGCAACATTACTTGACATTTTTTATTTGATTTGAGTGAGCCTGAAAATTGGCAAATAATATCATTGGGGTAGAGATATTTTAAAATCGTTGATTTGAAATTTGTTTTTTTGCAATAACATTTTGAAAAGCCATTTGTATAAAGAAGTAGCACAGACCCTGTGAGAGAATAAAATCTTTTTGATTTCTTCTAGAACATTTCATGTACCGGTAAATATTTGCTTTGTGTACTATGATTGTGTGTTAAATAAGAACTCTTCTTTAATTTTTTTGTTTTGTTGTGTCTGGGAGAATGATTTAAAGGGATCTAGTGACTTTGACAAGAGCAAAAACTGATGAAGGGTTTACTTGATAGAATGGATCTTTCTGTGATCTGATACATCCACTCAGTGATGTTAAAGTTCCATGTGAAATGTATACAGAACTTTCAAAAATCATACTGCATGGTCTACATCTCACTTATAATATGAACAAAATGGAATGTTCAATTACTGTTTCTTTTGTAATGTAGGTACTCCCATTTTAGGATAAAAAACATCAACACACTTATGCACACACAAATGATTGATTACCAATCATCCCAAACTCTGCTGGAAATTATTAACCATTTTCCCTCGTGCCTCGGTTGAGCAAGAGAAAACTACTAATCTGAATCTGGTAGCCGTAAGCCCCATTCAAAGAAAAATTATCATTTTTTTAGTGGCCTCTGGGCCAGTGCCAACTTCGAGCATTGCAATAAATAATCGTCTTAGTAAATTTACTGTGTATGCGTGTGATGTATGATTTCTTGAAATGTTTGGGGATTATTGTGAGAGTTTTGAAAATCCTAGTCCAAATAATTCTTGTTTCACTGTAACAGAATAAATACAGTGGAACTTTGTGAAAAGGAGCTCTGATGTAACAAGACCACCTCATGACCAGGGTGGTGTTTCACAGAGATCTTAAGTTGATCTTGGCACTAAGATGGTCTTAAATATTATGGAAAGCCATTAGTGCCTTGGAACATTTTGTCGGTGACATTACGTACCGGCGAATCTTCAAATTTCGGTCAATTTTTCGATTTTGAGTTTTTGGCATATTTTTGATGTCTATACCCAACTCTATCACAATTTTGTCTCTATTTTTGAAAATCAATTTCTGAAAATAAATGATATCGTGAATTTTGAAGACTGAAATTCAGATATGTGATAGAGTTGGGTATAGACATCAAAAATATGCCAAAAGCTCAAAATCGAAAAATCAACCAAAATTTGAAGATTCGCCGGTACGTAATGTCACCGACGATTTTTTGTAAAAGTTATGCTGAAATGCATAAAATGTTGATTCAAATCATATATATTTTCTAATTATCAAAGAGATTTCATGAATTTTATGTGAAGATTATGAATCTCTTTGATAATTAGAAAATATATATGATTTGAATCAACATTTTATGCATTTCAACATAACTTTTATAAAACTGTTTCAAGACACTAATGGCTTTCCATAATATTTAAGACCATCTTAGTGCTCAGATCAACTTAGGATCTTTGTGAAACACCCCCCTGGCTCCATATTAATTAAACCATACTAGCTTTGTTTCTTGTCAAGTGTATTTAAAATGATACGGCTCAGTGAGCAACAAACCAATTTCCTAGTCCCCAACTAGGGTTAGCTGGGTAAGCCTTGGGTACCCAGTAAGTTAACCCTAGCTAGCAGCTAAAAGCTATTGGCCCGGATTCACAAAGGAGGTTTGTAGGTTTGTACAAACCATGGTTTGACGATGGTTTACATCTATAGAATGCTGCTCGCATACCGTAAATTGTAAATCAACATTGTTAACAAGTATGGAGTTTACATTCCTTCTCCATCAGTTTACAAATGGCATTCCATAGATGTAAACCTTGGTCAAACCATAGTTTGTACAAACCTCCTACAAACCTACTTTGTGAATACAGGCTATTTTGTTCAATTCTTATCCACTCATCCAAAATAGACTCGGCACGGAACTAAGCATGCAGGCTTTCATAAATATAAGCCCTGGTAATTTTGCTGGTCCAAGCTTGTACATTTATCTTGTCCGTTTATTCTGATAAAAGAAGAAATTGCACCTGATAAAAGGGTATTTTCCTGGTCGGAAGAATCTCATTACAAGGTTCCACTGTGACTGTAGATACAAATTGTATATGGCATACCCTTTTTGACAAAGGTTGTTCATAGCTAGTGTTTTCCAGTGGAACCCTGTTACAATGAGAACCCTGGGAGAAGAGCACCTGGCCAAGAGCACGATCATGACCCAGGACTAGCCCTAGTTCCACTGATCTCTAGATATGCTTGTGTAATCCTTCATGGTTGAATGGGTAAAGGAGGTATGTCTGCTCTTCTACGTTATGTTAATTTGTATGCAATTCTAGCATATCGACATCAATGAGTTAAAGAGCCAATGATGCTAATTACCAGGGTAAATGTCGCTGGTCCGTAATCTGGCCCCTGCCCCCAGGTTGCAGAAAGAAACACAATCGATAGCAAGTTACAATTAACTGCAAGTCAGAAAATATGCGTGTTTCAACCAATCAGCTTTGAACATTTTGAACTCATGATCCGACTTACAATTTGTAAGTGGAGCTTTAAAAAAATCCAGAAACTGGGGGTCCAGGGGGCGGTAGCCCCCTGGCGGGGTTGCAGGGGCAGCGCCCTTGCCCCATAGCAGCGCCCCTGCAGGAAAATTTTGCAAATTTGCCTTTGAACTTTGCAGTTTTTAGTAACATGATGGATAGGTTTTGATTGTAATTTGTAATTACGGACACGTTTGTCGATCAAAAAAACAAAAACAAAACAGTTTTATAAAAAATCTGGATTTCCGTCAAAATCCGGAAAACTTGCATCCCTGAACTTACAATCATTTGTATCTTTTTCTGCAACGAAGCCTAGGTATCTTCAATCCGAGTAAACAAGTTTTTTAAGAGCTTGGACCTGCAAAATTATTTTGTACTAACAGGGGATTGTTACATCAATCCTCTTTATAATAAATAAGCTTCCTGTTCAGGTGAACCCTGTATGTTATAAAGCGCTCTCATATAACAGAACCCTCTTATAAAATGTATTTTTACTGGTGATCTTTATGTTTTCACGATTGCAATATTATTTTGGTTTTATATAACAAGATCCATAACATAAATATTCACTATCACTCGTACGATCAATCCATTGATAGTATGATTGATCAATTGATGAATTGTACAATTAATCATGAATCTTCATGTTACAGGGTCCAGATATACATTTTTTAGCAGTCTTCGCAAACTCATACTCCAGTTCTGTTGGAAAGGAGATGTTGAATCGTGGACAGAATAACAGGGGGAGGGAGGTTCACAAAGACAAAGTTGAACTTAACAAGAGCCCCAGGGGGGCACGACGCTCACCTGAGGTCAATCAATTCACATCTGGCGCATGTTCTTTCTGGCACCCTCAGAAGATATGAAATCAGTTGAAATCATGCCAAAATCTATAATGTGATGTACTATTTAATCAATAACTTTTGATCCCCTGTACCTAACATTATGATTTACCATAATGTTTGGGTGAATCATAAAAAAAGACAGACACACATATAAGACAAAGCTTAACACATTTCACCAGCCACTGACCACTTCAGCATATTAACCCCACTCACATAGGGACCCTATGGGGCCATTCTGCGATATGACAACTTGCATTGTCATTTACCGTAAATCTCCGTGTGTACGGCGCACTTGTGTATAAGGCGCACCCCCTACTTTCTAAAAAAAAAAAATTTTGTTTTGGGACACTTACTTACAAAGATCTTCAATTATGAGAAAAATTTATAACAAATTGTTAATTATTAGATAATTGCATATATAATGAGTACTGCTGCTCATGAATGTATGAATATTCATTAGTAATTTGCTTAATAAACTTGAATTTTTTACCTATTTTTTACCTATCTTATATATTTTTTGTTGTTGCTGTACCTGTGTATAAGGCGCACCCCCAACTTTTTCTATTTGTTTCCGACGGAAAAAAGTGCGCCTTATACACGGAGATTTAGGGTATATAGATACCTACATGTTACAAAATGTCCAGATTGTAATACTTGTTGATGTGGAGAAGAAAATATTTGAAATTCATTTCACATTTCCTACGAGCCATTCTTGGGTCCCATGCAGCTAGGTAAGAATAAGACTAGTTATGTGAGGTGTACAGGAAGAAAGAGCATAAATTCCTTCATTTTTAGAGCCCTATTTTGTTACTCTACCTGCTTTAGTTATGTTTTAATGATTTTTATTATTGTGTAAATAACTATAATTTAGAAAAAATCCTCAAATTGGCAACACATTGTGATACATGTATTTGTGAAACAGATATATTTGTGTTCAAATTGGCATCTTTGCGGCAAAGTCACTATATTTGTCTTAAATGGTTATTACTTAATATTTTCCACCTATTTTTATGCCATTGATCCGTCGATGAAATTTAGGAGTTGCCAATTTGTAGAGGAAAACAATGATCAATTGTGCCTTAAAATAGCTCTCGTCCTTGATGGGATTACAGCTAGGTTCGGTATGATTTGATCATTTGATCATCTTTTGAAGGAACACCAAAATGCACAAACAACTTTCATTCTTCATCTACCATTTTAGCAACTTTGGATCCCCTCCCTAAAGATAATTAAAGGAGTATATACCTCTGTGCAAAATTTAAGCTAGAATTGTTGAATAAGTAGTAAATGCATATAACAGAAAGAAAATAAAACAAAAACAAAATGTGACCTAGAAAACATCAATGATACAATAGGGGCATTCACACATGCTAAAAAGTAACAATTGCATGTTGCTTCAAATCATGATTATTTTTTTGCATATTTTATATTCATTTAATTCCAATGGGTTAATTTAATAGCATCATTTTATTCTCTGGTCTCTAACAGTCGAAAAAGCACAATGCAACTGAGTGTGCAAATGGAATGCTGTGAAACCACTAGACCACCGAAAGGCTGGTTAATTTTAGAGTTTGATTCTAACTATCCCAGCAAGTAAGGTTATTTAATTCATTTAATTGTGCTGGGTCATTAAAAAAAGTATGTTTCTTGCATGTTCACACAGGCAAAAAAAACACCTCACAACCTGCTGGATTGTACGATTTTTAAATCAAAATGCACATGAGCAACTGGACCAAACTTTGACCTACATGTAACTATTCCGCACCCATCCATTGACCGAGTGCTAAAGATACTGTAAGCATGCATTTTGCATGTTGGATATGAAAACTGATACAGTTTACACTGTTCACACACACAAACACCACTTGCAAAAAGATACACCAAAAGTGTATTGCACATGATGATTTGAATCATACTTATTTTCATAAATAATCCGAACTACTATTTTCACGCACAAAACCGCCCCTCCCCCCCCCCCCCCCCCCCCGAAAAAAATAAAATAAAAATAATAACAAAAAAAATAATGAATTGCAACCTAAATAATCATAACTATTTGGGCAGTGTGAATGGTACTAGCAATGAAAGCTGCTAACAAGGTCAAGCATGAAAACATCAAAACATGAAAACACATGCTATAAATAGAAAGATTTGGGTCAAAACATGGTCCTAGATGTAAACAAGTGTCTGGGTTTCCTATTAGCATATTTATTTGCATATTTGGGAGAATGGTGATTGGCCGAGAGCAAGAGAAGGATAACCAGGTGCTTGTTAGTTGGTCTGCAGGTGGTAGGGCCCCAAAAAAAAACTGTTACGCCCACAGGGCCCTTGTGGGGCCACCCACAAAAATCTTGTGAACAACTTTCATTCTTCATCAATAGAGGCATCTACATATGAAATATCAGGTCTGTCATACTTCTGGATCTTGAGAAGAAGATGTTTAAAATTTACATATTTTTTACACTTGGTGCCCTCCTCCAGGGCCCCCCTGGGGGCCACGCCCACCATTTTAGCAACTTTGGTTCCTCTACCCCTAAAGATGATTCCTGCCATGTTTGGTTGGAATCTAATCATTGATTCTGGAGAAGAAGATGAAAATGTATATTTCCTATGGTAGGGCCCCCAAAAAAACTGTTACGCCCACAGGGCCCTTATGGGACCACCCACAAAAATCTTGTGAACAACTTTCATTCTTCATCAATAGAGGCATCTAAATATGAAATATCAGGTCTGTCATACTTCTGGATCTTGAGAAGAAGATGTTTAAAATTTACATATTTTTTACATTTGGTGCCCTCCCCCAGGGCCCCCCTGGGGGCCACGCCCACCATTTTAGCAACTTTGGTTCCTCTACCCCTAAATATGATTCCTGCCAAGTTTGGTTGGAATCCGATCATTGGTTCTGGAGAAGAAGATGAAAATGTAAAAAGTTTACGGACGACGGACGACGGACGACGCACGACGCACGACGCACGACGGACGACGGACGACGGACGACGGACGACGGACAAAAAGCGATCACAATAGCTCACTTGAGCCTTTGGCTCAGGTGAGCTAAAAATCTAAGTGAGACTTGGAATTATGGTTTGCCATTTGAAGTCTTCGAATAAAACGTTCAAGAGCAAAAATGCATTTCTTGAGACTTAAAACAAAATAATTTACATCAAGAACTTGAAGTCTCCTTGATCATTGTTAAATCAGAATTCTATGTCTTTTTAGATAACTCTTATAAGACATTTTACAAAGCAACTGACGGCTTTCCATAGATAAAGTTCAACTTACAATCTTGGTGAAACATCCCCCAGGTACCAATGATAAATACTGTTCCTGAGGTAGCCTGATGGAATCTTCCCTGACATAGCAACAGCTAATGCATGCAAGTTGGATTCAAAGTAGTTCGATATACAGTCAAACCTGTGTATACTATAGTGACAACCGAAGGAAAACGACGCTACTGTAGACAGGTGACCCCTATAGACAGGTTTTTATAACATAACCTTTCTCTACAGGGGATCAAATTTTAGTGGCCACTAAGTACAGGTTGGCTGCTATAGACAGGTTGCCGCTATAACAGGTTTGACTGAATTGTAGCCAGACGTGGTACAAACATGCCAAATGACAACACATGACACAATAAGTGGTACCCTTTGCAAATCAGTTCGTTTTTATTCACAAAGAGCCTGGCGCAAATATACACGTAACATGTACAGCGAATGTTGCATCGCACGTTGCACAGATGTCAATGTCAACACACGATGGCGTGCTTCAAGGTTCCCTCGTTTACTTCTTCTTGGACACACCAACAGTCCTTCCTCTCCTGCCAGTGGTCTTGGTGTGCTGTCCCCTCACACGCAGACTGCAGAGAAGGAAAACAGAATGATAGAGAAACAAATCATAAATTGAAGGGGAATTCCAGGCCAGCTTTAGTTATGAGAGGAATTATAGATAAACATTTAATCAAAATCAATACAAACAGAGTTATGCCTATTTGAACTCCCATGTCAAAATGGGTGATCCTTTCAAAATTGCTGCCTATTGCAACATTGAAATAGGTTTTGAACATTAAAATTCAAACTATTTTCTCATTTTAGTTGCAAAGTACAATTTCTTCTGGTTGTTTTCACGAATTCATAAGGGAATATTAACGGGCAAATTGATTTGGCATACATGTTTAGGCTCATAATATTACCTTGTAATTCTATAGCAAACATCCCAACTTAGAGTTTAAGTCCAACTTAGAATCTTTGTGAAACATCTCCCAGAACTGCCAGAGATAACTTACCCCCAGTAATGCCTGAGACCACGATGGGCACGGATCTTCTTCAGACGCTCAAGATCCTCACGGAGCTTGTTGTCCAGGTTGTTGGCCATCACCTGACTGAACTTGCCATCCTTAACGTCCTTCTGTCTGTTGAGGAACCAGTCGGGGATCTTGTACTGGCGAGGGTTCTGGAGGATGGTCATCAGCTTCTCGACCTATGAAGGACAGAGGAAAGGATATCACATCAGATACAGACTTGATTCGTACATTTCATTAGTCCCATTTAAAAAATTTGACAAAGGTTGATTAGATCCAATTAGAACATTCATCAAGCTTGCCATCCTTAACGCCTTCTGTCTGTTGAGGAACCAGTCGGGGATCTTGTACTGGCGGGGGTTCTGGAGGATGGTCATCAGCTTCTCAACCTATGAAGGACAGAGGAAAGGGTATCACATCAGATACAGGCTTGATTCGTACATTTCATTAGTCCCATTTTTTATTTGACAAAGGTCGATTAGATCCAATTAGAACATTCATCAATCTTGCCTTCCTTAACCCTAATCCCACTGGGGGGGGGGGGGCCATTTTGGCCCCCCCCTGTCGTTTTTTTCGACGTGCATCTAGACCGTTTGGAATTTCACGTTCAAACTTCATGACTATTTTATCTCAAGTCTCCCGCATGTTTTGATGTATAATTCACCCCGGTCGGACATGTAGAACCGATTTTAGAGGTCGATAATTGCTCGACCGTCACAAAAAAATGTAATTTTTGTACAGGTTTCTATGTAATTCCTATATCCGATGCCATGTAAACTCCAAATCTGTTATAATTGTTACTTTGAATTATAATTTGGATTATTTCTTTGTTATCAGTTGAATTCATACACTTCAGAGATAAATTCTTCTTTAAAAAAAAAAACAAAAACAACAAAAAAACAATAAAATACATAAGAAACTGAAACGTTGCATGCACGCTCGCGGCGTCAGCTCCGACGACTGGGTCTTTTTTCTATCTGCATGCACGTGGGAATTGATCGAGTTACTTGCTGTTTTAGTACCCAAATGAGGTCAAAATTCGCTCCAAAAGATGGTCTAGTTTTGAGTTTTCGCGCTATGCGCGGGAGGGGGGCACATCCCCCCTCCCGGCCCTCCCCCCTGCGCACGCTTCGCGTGCGCGATCGGCGCTATCGCGCCGATAAGAGCTCCGCCAAGCGCAATTTTTCCGATCTATAAATTTTTGATTTTGCGCCAAGCGTAAATTTTTTTCTGGCGAGAAGGCTGCGTTTGTGTATATTTAGCATATTTCCCTTTTACAAAATAAATATTTAGCATTTTTCACACAAAAGCTTTTATAACATCCTTGATGTCCTAATGAAGCAGACGGATATCTGAAACTGATGGAGGCTCTGCAGGATGGTCATTTGACATCAGCTTCTAAACCAAAATGGCAGAAACACATTTTAAAACCTCTCTTTGATAAGTTATTGAAGAGTACAACATTCCTGTGTTCTTTGTTGTTTGAAATTCAAGAATGTCATGAATGGCACATCTACTTTGTAAACGGTGAGTCGTTCTTCTACAGGGACCTGTGCATTATCAATGAAATGCAGAGCGCATAGTAAGGTATTGTAATGATTGTTTGTGTGACTGATGAATGGTGGTCTTCATTTAGTCAGGGCACGAAACGAGCACTGGCCTGCTGTCCAAGGGCCACCAAAATGTAACAAATGCAAATAGGGTTTCCGATTACAGTAAATCTCCGTGTATAAGACCTGTATAAAACGCACCCCAACTTTCAGAGCAAAAAAAAAACCAACACTATTTTTTATGTGAGAAAAAGGTATATGTTGATGAATGGTACATTATGTCAGCAAGCTCTTGTCATGCCCTAGATCAGTGTTATACCCATTCCAACAGGTACTACAGGGTGTCAAAAAAAAAAAAATTTGCTAACTGTTTCTCTTCGTTTGGTTAAATCACAAATTTCTGGTTTTCGTGCTACCCACCATTGCTTGGTCTTGAATTTGCAACTTTGCACTAATTTGTTTGGCTTGGTGTTGGTCGACAGAAGAACAAATTTCTATTTATTGCATGCTTGATTAAATGGTTTACTCACCTCATCCTCTGACAGCTCACCAGCCCTCTTGGTCGTATCAATGTCGGCCTTGCGACAGCAGATGTTTGCGTAGCGCCTTCCAACACCCTGACAACAACAGAACACATAACAGAAGAATTATCAATTTGTGATGTGTGGCACTTCATGCTTTGCTTTTAATTAAAATAGACCACTAACAAATCTTGTACTGGAAGAATATTTTAACAAGGATGCTAATCAAATAATCTTATTTTGGTTAAGAACAATCAAAGCGAATCATTAGATTTGTGATGTAACAGGTTGATAAATATTTAACTTTGTAAAAAGGAAAACAATAATCCATGATAAATATATTCCGAATAAAAAGGATATGAGCCCGACTACAAAGCAATTGGATTTTATTGCATAATTTGAATTTGTGATCATTAAAATTGTACAGGGATGCAAGTTGAGAGCCTGAAAATGGAGTATTATTGATACCTTGTTTGTGTGAAAAATGGTACAAATAAGTCTGAATTTGTAGGTGCCCAGGGCCTGAAATTCAGACTTTTGCCTGAAAACTGGCATCCCTGATTGTACCTACTTGACGTACATAGTATCCTTGTGGTTTGTGGAATGTTTACGAAATTTGAAGATGCCCGCAAAGGAAGGGCACTATCTTTAGAGTGTTTTTTTTTTCTCACCTTGATGGATGTCAAGGCGTACATGATCTTCCTCCTTCCATCGATGTTGGTGTTGAGCACACGCAAGATGTGCTGGAACTTCTCGGGTATCACGAGGGCAGGCTGAAATGAAAACAACAAAAGCACAACAAAATATCAGAAATATGATCTTCCTCCTTCCAGCGATGTTGGTGTTGAGCAAACACAAGATGTGCTGGAATTTCTTGGGTATCATGACGGCAGGCTGACATGAAAACAAAAGAATATACAAATATTATGCAACAGTGTCAAACAATTCTGAAGGTACTGAAACATCATTAAGAGCTTTTTTTGGGTTGTTGCATCTATAGAGTTGCAAATCAATCGCAAGTCATAAAATGTGCTTTAATGCGCAAATCTGATTGGTTCAAATGCGCATATTCTGTGACTTATTATCCGCAACTCTTTATGTAACTTCCCCCATGGCACATGACATAAAGGCCCATTCGCTGATGTGTGATGGCCTTCACCCGTCTGAAAGCCGTGTTGATTCTAAACAGTTACTTTTTTTTTTGTGGAAGGGTTTACCTACCAGAAAGGCAAAAGTGCACAATTTGGAAGAAATTTTTAAAGCAGATTGCAGGGGGTCTTTCATATCATTTTTCAACTGAATTTTTTTTAGCAGCCGTAATTTGACCATTTGTGACATGCATGTATTCAAATTAAAAGTGAGAACACTTCATCATGAAGGTAATTGTCCAAATTCTGAATGTTATGTAACTTTCTTCATTGAACTATCAACGCGACAATGATGTGAGAAATGATGGGTAAAGTTCTAGGAAATTTGAATGATTTTTTAGTCTGAAAACCGATGTGTATAGGCAACGCTCGAAATTGGCGTAGGCCCGATGGCCCGGGGCCAGTAAAAGTTGCGGTCGGGCCAGTAAAAACATGAAAATGCCAAAGTTTGGTGGCCCGATCGGGCCACCAAATGTTTAAACCATAAGAAGACAACATCAAGGAATATGAATCTCAAGTTTGACACCTCTTAAAAACACTTTAATTGTGATTTAAATATTTGCAAGAAATGAAAAGGACGGACATAAAAAGTCGCAAGCGCACTTGCGCTAGTTGAATTAATCCTTATTTATGCCTACAAATATGTGCTATTTCCTCATATGAACACTCTCCCTTGAATTATCTACTTCTTGCATGATAAATCATGGTAAAATTAAACAACTTCCAGAGGTGTGTAATGACTAAAAGTAAAAGCATATGCTTATGCTGTTTTCTTAATTTCCCACACACCCCCTGGAAGCCTTTGCAACATGTAGAATATAAACATAGAACAACCAATCCACAGAGGGAGTATGTGTGCATACTAAGACCTATCAAAACACATGTCTAACTTTTCACATTCATTCATATTGCAAAGTGCAGTGTGC
This sequence comes from Echinarachnius parma, assembly GCA_037951105.1. NCBI lineage: Eukaryota > Metazoa > Echinodermata > Echinoidea > Clypeasteroida > Echinarachniidae > Echinarachnius > Echinarachnius parma. Next base: position 94,392 of record JBAMJV010001023.1, on the reverse strand, counting down.
TTGCCTTTGCGATACCGTCCGCGATACCGTCAATAAAGGGGAATAATTTCATCTTTCGGATCATTATTCATATTTTTGAAGGTATTAGAAAGAATCATTTTTACAAGGTAGAGACTTGTGACTACTTGGAATTATTTTAGCTTGTAAAATAACAAAGATTTAAGTGATTTCATTTCCCGATTTGAAAAGTTATCTTAGCTATGCTCAGTCCCATGTGTGTTTTTTTGTGTTGGAGATTTTATGGACCATAAAATAACAAAATCGTACATGGAAAAGAGCTTAGTTTCATCAGTTGATGACTCTTAGATGAAACTGCTCGATTCTAGGTTTTGTTTTGTTTATTCAGTGATGGATTTCTTTAATGATGGTGGTAATTTTAACACATAACTTCCATAATTTACCAATTAATGACCAAGTAGTCATGACCATTGTTTTTCTTTGTTTGTAAATTTTATTTTCGGGCCACCAGAAAAAAAGATAATTTCGAGCATTGGAATACAGTAACAAATGAGGCTAAACATTGCCCAGTACCCTGAAACTATGAATATGGTTATTGTTTTAATTTTACTTTTGTTTTTTCTTATTTTTTTCGGGCCAGTAGATTTTGGTTTCGGGCCACCAAAATTGGAAAAATACTAATTTTACTGGCCCGACCGGGCCACCAGCAAAAAAAGTTAATTTCGAGGGTTGGTATAGGTCACTTAACCACACATTAAATTTCGGTTTTACATACACGGTCGTGGGTATTGATTGCCCAAGTATTGGTATTAGCTAGTATTTGCCCGCACAAACATGACTCACCACTGCAATGATAGAATATGGCATAAAAGGGCAAACAGTCGTGACATTGTCATTGACAAGTCAGTGGCAGTGCAAGCAGCGTTTTCACGAGGAATAATTTACGCGTGGCGCGAAAGCACAAGCTTAGATGTCGGAAAAATTACGCGTGGCGCATGATGTGGCTGCCAATCGTGCACGCGGGAAGCGTCTGCAGGGTTAGGTGGAGGGCCGGGAGTCATCAGATATCGCCGATGTTCCCGATGGCTGATTTTTTAATGTGAAATTTTATTGCAACATCGGAAATGAAAAACAGAATCTAGAAAATTGCCCAATATTAGTACTGTAAAAGTATATATTATATGTTACCGTACGAGTGGTTATTATCGCAAAATTATAAATTTGTTTGACAAATTGAGACGCAAATTTGACGCAAATTGAACACGACTCAGAAAAAATGCCCGTCAGTTGAACGATACGGAACATGCACTCAGTCTCGGGTCTCCCAGAGTCTCAGCGGCCCCGCGAGACAGGTTGCATTGCACTAGGTCTAGGCGACTAGCTAGCTAGCTGCCGTGATAGATGTGTCGAACAGTCGAGACAAATAATGAAATCGGATTTATGAAACATGGTGTCTGCAAATATGGAGAAATTGTCATTGATTGATTTTACACATGGCGGCATGATCTCATCAAAATTTACGTGTGGCGCAGTTTGAAGATTAAATTTACGCGTGGCAGAACCGCCACGCGTAAACGGCCTGGCGAGAACCGCGAGTGCAAGACCGTACAGTAAATATAAAAGAGGTCCTGAAAACACCAAATTTGTCGGTCTGGGCTAGGCAAAACAGAATATCCGAAAACATTTGTTGTTCTCGATTTCTGAATTGTGAAAGTTTTGTTTTCACTTTCTTTTTATGGAAAATAATTTCATCATCATGCAGTCACAATCAAATCAATACAATACTGTACTAAGCATCTAAAACTAAAATAAACCACTCTTTTGACTCCTCAAAGCCAAAGGAAAAGACAAAGTTAAAAGTTTTGCCTTTGGCATTTATCACTGCACTCCACACGTACGGAGAGTCGCTAGACTTCCGGGCCGCCAGTTCAGGCGTAAAGCCCTCGGCCTGAAAGGTATAAACCGAAACAACAATCCTCAGGCCAAAACGGGCAAAATGGGCAATAGTTTTCGTTAATCAACAAACATACAGCAACAAGAGTGAGATCATTGGAACATTGGTGTATTTATTTGTCTACTATGTATTTTATACGTAAAACTATTATTTAGTTTGATAGATTGAGACGGATGTACATATTATTGTAAAATTTGCATTACCATCTTCGTTCTGTGCAGCGCAAAAAGGACGATATTTGCATGTGTTCAAGAAGAACTGACGTGATTGGCTTAAAAATCGTGTTGTCACAAGAGTTGACCAATCAGAATTCCTGACATACACTACGCGCAGTACGTGTATTAATCTACTTTTTGGCCTGGGTGCATAACAGAAGCAAGAAAATGTCAACAAATCCCTTTGACGAAGAACCAGAAAATCCTTTCTGGGACGATCAAAATCCTGGAAATACAGAGGTGATATACAAAGCACTTTTATTTATTTATTATTTCTTTGTCACCTTCAAATGTAATATGGTACATAAGGCCTACTTTCATCGCAGTCCCACTCATTATATTTTATGTAGGCTTACTGGTATGACATGTTTATTATTATTATTTTTTGTTAATGTATGAAGGTGTATCCTAACTTCGCGCACGAAAATTTAGGATTTTTTCAAAGTGGCTTAGGATCAAGAAAATTACAGTAATCTCAATGAAACAATAATAAATTACCCCTCAAATTCTGAGGATTCGATTTATCTTGAACAATTTCATTTAAACTCACAATTCGTGGTGTTAATGACCCGATTCCGTGACTATGTCATATCAGCTAGAGCTTCTTCACCGAGTACGGTAGTCTCCATACTTCGCGCATAATACATAGGGCACTCTGCCATTGACTTAACACGTATCCCGTGTAGCAAACCGTAACACGCATTTCAATGGCAGTGTGATGATGCAAACATTTTGCGCGCATTAGCATCTTAGCACGCGCAGCGTTGTCAAGCTATCTACGGAGATTGCGCGATCCGAAAGTAAATTTGAAGGGTAGGTCGAATAAAGGAGCATTTTGTGCAGCCTTTCGATGACAACAAATATGTTCTACTGGAACGATTTCTGTCTAATTTGCTTGATACTTCCTCCTCCATAATTTTGTTGGAACACCAAAGTTGTGATTTACAAAAAAAGACCACAAAAAGTAAGTATTTCTTCAGAAATATTGCTCTTCATTTGCTAATTTTTTGGTTGATGAGTAATTGATGTGTGCTCTTTCAGTTGACATTGAAAATTTCCGTCGCCGTGTCCGTGTTCTAATTTTTGCGTATCTCGCCTATGATCCGCGAAGTTGGGATACGCGCGAAGTTAAGAGACCTGTCCATATATATTTACAATGTCGATTGGCCTTGTCTTGGTAAACTTTTTAAAAAATCCATTGCTAGGTGAGATATATTATGAGCAATCATTTATTTATCAACACTGTAAGAGTAAGACTAGTGTAGTGTACGTGTAATTCTAAATCTAATTATGTAATTTACTATAAAATTAAGTCTAGAGTAGTATTATTTATATTTGTATTTGAAATTGTAAACAAATTAAAATACTTTGCAAAAAGTGATGAGTGATTAATAAAATAAAATGTGTATTTGGAGTGATCTGATATGTACACAAAGCATTACAAATATGTTTAATCTAGAATAAATTCCGTCCCGTCGCGCAATTTCCGTCCCTTCGCGAAAATGTCAAAGGCAAAGCCAAAGCCTCGTAGAATTTTTCTGTAATTGTAAAGTCTAAAGTAAAGAGGAAATGAAATTCTAACATCATAAAAGTGTTCAGGGACACACTTAAGTACATTACAATAGCGTTGTGCGGAGATCAACCTGTTCCGGCCGCTGCACTATCCAACGGAAACAATTTTTTTTTGTCGGCTGATTTCTCCCTCAATTTACCAGCAAATGCAAAAAAACTTTCGTTTATGTGATCCCCAATTCATATACTTTGATAATAATTACCTACTCTGTTGTTTTGAAGACTGCAAAATGTTGAAATAAAATTATTATTTCCCGTCCATTTTCCTTACCGATGCGTTCTAAAACACAGCGTTCAAGTGTTGAACGCAACAGTATACGAATGGCCGGTATTGTTATCTCCAGCGCATTAGTATATATTGCGTGTAAATGGTTCACCTGAGTGAACCATTTACTTTGTAGATGTGTTCAGGGATGAATTCATTGATACTTCAGAAAAGATGGCAGTAAATAACTGCTCTAATATTGAGTGACGCTAAAAAATAGATGTCAAAACGCGACGGGACGGAAAAATGTCAGAATAAGGCAATTTGTTGCCCAAATAAAGAGGGCGGTATTATGCGAAATTTGTGTGGTACACTTGTGCAAGAGCTATCCAAAAACACTTCTATATTTCTAGAATGAATCTTAGTTTTTTTATAAATCAAATTTTTCAAAATTCTGTCCCGTCGCGCTGTGAGGGCGCTTTCCATTATTTGAAAGTATATTACAGCAAATCCGAGAGACTGTATGCTTAGCAGAACACAGTTCCGGAAACTGCAGATACTCACCTTTCCTATCATAAATGACAGAATTTTTTTTTTTCAATTTCAAATTTTTACCCTGAATAGGTTGACTACTTTTGGCTTTGGCCCTGTATTTAATCGGCTATCCAGCAACCATTGTGGAATATTTTGCAACCAGCATTCAAACTGCCCAATATGCAGCGTTTTTTTGTTGGGCTACATATATACATAGCTAGCTACTGCGCTGTATGTAGGCTGTAGCCCAGCAAAACACATCGCATATCAGGCAGTTTGAACCGTTTGGTTGCTGAAAAGCAGAATAAATACAGTGAAAGAGAGCAGCCATGTTTATATTTTAGAATCAACCCAAAGTTATCTGAAAATAGACTACTTGCATCAGTGTGTGTGTGAGAATAAAACAACCATTCACCTCAGAATAGCAAAATGAAGGCTCTGAAAACAGGACCAATTAGGAACAAAATTGATACGTAAACGTGTATTTTGAAGCTTTTTTGTGTCTTTCAAGGTCAGCTTGATAGTATTTTGTTAATTTAGAGTGATTTTATCATGTGTTTATTAACTTATTCCAGCCTTTTCAAGCCCTACGCAAATCCGGTCAGATTTGACATCCACATTCATCATTATTATTTAAAATATAAAACACACATTTGAAAGAAACAAATTTGATTCTTTGTTTGATAATATTATAAATTACTATGTTATACTTTGTACTTGTAGGCAGAATAGATGCAGTTGCCGAGTTGAATCTTGGAAATCTTTACCTGACGTCAGATGAATTCTTCATGAACAGATTTAACATCCACAGCCACATTCATCATTATTTTAAATATAAAATACACACATTTGAATGAAGCAAATTTGTTTCTTTGTCTGATAAAAGAACATATAAGCTTATGATACCTCGTATTGTAGGCCGAAGATGCAGTTGCCGAGTGGAACCTTAGAAAGTTTGACCCCGTCAAATTAATTCTTCCTGAACAGATTTGGCATCCACATTAATGAAACAAATTTGTTTTGTCGTCTGACAATATTTATGAATAACTTGGCTATATACTTTGTTACTTGCAGACCGAAGATGCAGTTGCCGAGTTGAATCTGGGAAATCTTGATCTGACATCAGATGAGTTCATCCTGGACAGAGTCGACATCCACATTCAGCAGAACCTGGAGGATGATGTTGTGAAGGCTGCCCTTGAATCGGTAATATAAATAAAACCGAATCTCAATCTCAGTCTTGAACACAATAGCAAAGGCTATACATGTACATGTATGCAAGGTTCCACAGTAACTTTTTTGTAGTGCTGTAACTGACCTTGTTGATCGGATCGTTTGATCGGATCGGCAAAAATCTATTTTTTTTCTTTGGAAAATGATCCCCAAAAACATATTTTGGGAATATAAATGAATACCAAAGCAACATATATCCATATGAATAAGCCCAAGGTAATCTTGTATGGGTATGCTTTCATTTCAAACTGATTACCTCTTCTTTTACAAAATTACTCGCGGCGATTTTGAGCTTAGTCCCATGTGATTAATTTGGTGTAACCTTTCAGAATCGCAGCGAGTAATTTTGTAAAAGGAGAGGTAATCAGTTTGAAATGAAAGCATACACATACAAGATAACATTGGGCTTATTCATATGGATATATGTTGGTTTGGTATTCATTTATTTTCCCGAAATATGTTTTTTGGGATCATTTTCCAAAGAAAAAAAAAAACGATATATATATATATATATATATAATTTTTTTTTTTTCCGATCTTCCGATTTTTTCTGCATGATCGGAAATCGGCAAAAACGAGCCGATCAACCATGATCGGATCGGGATCGGCATGCCGATCCGATGATCGGTTACAGCATTACTTTTTTGTAAAATAATTACTTCCAAGTCGACTTTCAAGTCAACCCTGCCTTAGAAGCCACCTGTCTGTTACAGCTCACCAAAAGTATTCCCCTGCAATAGAAAAATAATTTAATAGGACCCGTCTATAAAGATCACCTTGCTAAAGACACAGATTTACCTGCCCATAAAGGTCACCTGTCCACAGCGGCCATTTTTCTCGTAGATTGTAGTCACTATACAGAGTGTATTAATTACAAAAAAAGGAAATCGAAGTTCAAAGGTCAATCCTTTCAAAATTATATATGTTTGCACCTTAACTGAGACATGGATGTAAAGAGTAGCTTTTCAGCTTTAATTTGATAGTTTTACTGAATCAACAATGTCACGCATCGCTGAGTTGTAAACACATAAATGTTGGGGATTTGTTTTTATTTTGGGGCTAAAACATCCACTTCGTTCTGATTGCGGCCCTGCAAATCATCCAGGTCACAAGGAGATGTACACACTTTGCTCTTCAAATATCCCAAGGAAGAAGTAAAAGAAAAATAAATCAGAGGACCTTGGTGGCCATTCCACCTCATTTTTGATCGCAATAACCCTTTCCCCACAGACGTTCCCCCAGTCCATCTCTGACAGCGACAAGGCGATGGGCTTGGGCACTGTCCTGAATCTGTCTAAATACCCCTCGCACCTGTCGCCTAATGTGTTCCTCCAACTGAGGTATCATCTGAAGGTATATGTTTCCAGTTAATGTTAATTCCTTTGAAGAAAAATGGTCCAATCACTTGACCTCCCTTAAAGTTGCTAATCCAAGCTGTCCATTTTTTACGACTGATATTAACATCAGAATTGAATTCTGGTAGATGGCAGGCCAGCGCATATTCATGTTCAATTAAAATGTACTTAATCATAATCATGCATGGTATCAGTGAATGTATTCAGCTAAACGATTCAATAACTTGCAAACCCATCAAAAATGGTTCAAATTGATGTTTTCATTAAAGTGTGGCACCATTATTTATTTTCAAGCTTTCATTCATTAGCCCAAACTTGCAAAAAGTGGGTTTTGCACTTGTCACCTTCAACCACAGATAACTCAGCGATGCGTGACATTGCTGATTCAGGAAAGGTGTCAAATTAAAGCTGAATAACTACTCTTTACATCCACGCCTGATTGAATTTCTGAAAATGTATCATTTTGTAATTATTGACCTTTGAACTTCGATTACCTTTTTTAAAAATACACTCTGTACACAGGTTTGACTGTATTTGGTTATTTATTTTCTATTTCTGTAGGGAGTAGACCTGAGGCAATACTCGAAGCAGATAGAGGCAGAACTGCAAGAGGTGGAGAATGCATCTATCGATGATTGTATCCTTTCAATATTTCTTCAACATTGTACACAAAGTATTCAAATTAGTTCAGATTTGTAAATCAGGGCCCCGTTTCATGAAAGGGTCTTAGCGAAGACCGTTGCCTTATCTTATCTGGCGCGGAAATACGGTGCGTTTGCGTTTCACACAGAGCGTTGATAGCCGTTGGAAATTCAAAAGATTTGTTTCGTAGTTACTAGCTCCGCGCCAGATAAGATAAGACAACTGTCTTAATAGAGCTCTAAGACCCTTTCATGAAACGGGGCCCAGAGGCATAGTGCCACCTTGCGATAACACACACTGGCTCAGTCTTATGCAGTGTGCACAAGCTAGCCTACTTCAAAATGTAATGGGGAACCACGTTGTCGCATCCCCACGTATGACAATCTTTGATATTTGAAGCGTGGACCAATAAGGATGGGAACATGGTTCCATTAAAAGCATAATGTTAGCCTGAATGATAATTTACAAATTAGCGGGAATACGGTATATATGGTGATTGTGTGCAGGAATAATTGTAGTGTGTATGTGTTGACTGGGGTATTAATGGTATAAAGCGCTATGATGATCACAGGAATAGTATTTTATATCAGATAACTGTTTTTGTATTAAAGCAAATAATTTGCATTGTTGTATTGATCAACTGATCAAATTGAGAATATTGTGAGACCTGTAGGATTTTGAAGCATGTTATTTAGCCCTGGTTGGATGGTCATGTACTAAGGCAAAGGTCAAAATTACAATATGTTACCTTCAGGCAAGTAAAATAATGACTTCTCAAATGCCCCAAACCTGAATGTGGTGGCCCTGAGAAAGAAAATAATTGAAAGGCATTTTGGTAGATCGAAAAATAAATCAAATGCATTCGGAGGGATGACCCATTCAGCGCCGTCTTTGTAGTTTGTAGACATGGCTGGTCTTCCATGTAGTTATAGTCGATCATGAAGAGGTTGTGTATTTTCTTTAACACCTGCTGAACCAGACATCAAGGAGAGCCAAAACATTGCCAGCCTTCACAACCAGATAACGGCATGTGATGCTATCCTGGAGGTACGTTTTCTACCAGTTACATGTTTTTGCTATATCGGCATTTGAAAAATACAAGACCTTAGAATCCAGTATAGAATTCCTTGTGGAGCTTCTTACAAAAATTTTGCATTTAAGATTTGAATTCAAAATAAATGGTTCCCAAAAGGGTTTCTTCACTAAATTTGTTATCCCACTATTGAAATTTACCTATATGAAAGACCCTTTGTAAGCAGTGTATGGTTATACTCGTCATCATTGTCATCACTCATCATTATCTTCATCATCGTCAACATCATCATCATCATCATCATCATCATCAGCATCGTCATAATCATTATTATCATCGTCATCATATTCATCATCATCATCATTTTAATTTTTATAGTCATAACAAACATTATCATAGTCATCATCATCATCATCATCTTCATCACCATTGTCATTATTATAATAATCATCATCTTCATCATCATTATTGCAGTCATCGCCATCATAATCATCTTTATCATCATAGTCATCATCATCATCTTTATCATCACTTCCCTAATATTTGTTCTTCCTCGCTTCTTTACGCATCTCCTTGTGAAATTAAAAACCTTCTTTTTCTACTTTCATATTGTTTTCACTCTCTCATTATCAAATCCATCCATGAACTCTGCAGAGAATGGAGCAGATGTTGAATGGCTTCCAGTCAGATTTGGGCAACTTGAGCACGGAGATCCAGACCTTGCAGGAGCAGTCGATAGCCATGAACGTCAAACTCAAGAACCGACAGGCCGTCCGAGGAGAACTCAGCCAGTTTGTGGATGAGATGGCCGTCAATGAAAGAATGATCAAGTGAGTAGAAATCTTTAAAGATCGACATTCGCGGGGATGCTGCTCTGCAGGTCGCCATTTTGAACTAAAGTCTAGGTTGAGTGCACTGCATAACACTGAGCCAGTTTGCGTTAAGTACTATGCGAAAGGTGTTTGCAAGATGGCACCGCGCATATAATTTAGAAATCTGAACCCCCTTCAAGATGGGCAGTCATGTTGAGGATGTATTTTTTCTTTGTTTTTTCTTAGCTGTGGGAAATAATTTTTGGAATGGGGTACAAAGTAAAAAAGTTACAGTGTGTTATTATATATTTTTCGCAAAAGATTATGTCCATTACATAATTCAATATGTTTAGTTTAAAGGGATAGTTGAGTATTGGTCAAACTTAACTTTAGTAACCAAAACCGGCACCATTACGGTACAAAGTAATAGTTATAATTTCACCATGCTCGAAAAGTATACACAATTACAAACGACTAAGTAAAGCCCCTGTTATCATTCAAATAGAGCCGTTACAACTCAAGAGGGCGCTATTTAAAAAAATCACTGGTTTTTAGCCTTTTTTCATACAAAATTGTGCATTTAATGTTTGTTAAAATAATGATTTAATAGAGATATCATCAACAACTTCTTAAAAACCTATTCCGATTTTTTTCAAAATAGTCTTCGAGCATTTTTTGAAATAAAAAAAAAAAATCTAAAGATCGCCCGGTGATTGCCAGTGAAAAACATTTTGAATAACAATATATTTATGTATATTTCAGCCGTTTCTGAACCGATTTTGATCAAATAAAGTTTATTCTGTCATTAAAACTGTATGTTCTTTTGAATTTGACAGTCAGTTTTTCATTATCTCACAAAAAAATATCGGGGGGCACTTCGGGAAATACCAATACTCAACACTACCTTTAATACATTCAGGCTTGAGAAGAAACTATATTCCCCCAAATAAAATCTTTTCCCACTCAATCTTTCATTCAATGCACACCTAAAGGTTTCTATCACAGAGATATAGTCCTGCGAACAGCTACAAGTTGTTATTCTGAATTGTCTTAAGTCCTTTGTTCCCTGTATCTTTCTTTCTGTAGCATCATCCTAGATGTTCCGGTCACAGAGCGGCAGTTTCTGGAACAGCTCCACGAGCTCAACCACAAGATACGCTTCGTCAAGGAACAGTCCTTCAAGGACGCCCTCTCCTGTCGCGACGTGGAAGACATCCTGGAGAAACTCAAACTCAAGGTGAAGTTGTCGAAATGCAAACGTTAAATGGGGTAGCAACTTTGAAAAGTTGACTGAGGCATGGTAGACATCAGTAAAATGTTGACAGATTGAGTCCATTGTCCATTGTGCAGGGTACAGGTTCCTCCATTCGGACAGACCTCTGCTGTACAGTCCTGGGGGGACACCGCATAGAACAAATAAACAATGTAATTAATATGCTAATGATGGAAACTGTTGACTGAGGCAGGAGATTTTGAAACAGTCACTGGCTGACAGACTTTGATCTTATTGTCCTGGGTGCAGGTTCCTCCATTCAGGCAGACCTATGTCGTACACTCATAATTATTGATAACTGTAATAACGATTGCTTTGTATATAATGGTCATAAAAGAAACTGACTAGTTTATAATTCAAGCAATGAATAATCAGCAAAGAAAAGTTGCATAAGGCAGGGTGAACTTCTGACAGGCTGTTCTGTTATTCCTTTGAAGGTTCAGGTCTCTCCGTTCAGACATATACATCTGCTGTACACTCCTGGGTGATTACTGCATGGAACAAATAGCAATTATGATAAATAAAACAATGATGGAAAAAGGTTGACTGAGGCAGGTTTTGGACCTGAGACTTGCTGACAGACTGTGAGTCCATCGGTCAGGGTGCAGGTACCCACATGGGAAATAAAAACAATATACTACATTACAAATATAATTATGATGGAAAAAAGTTGACAGTACACTTATGGGTTCTAACTATGAGAAGCAGATAGAAAGTATCATGAAAATGTTTGTTTGACTGAATCAGGCTTTGAAGCAGTGACCTGTTGAAAAGACTGTTAGTCCTTTTTACAGGGTGCAGGTTCCTCCATTTAGGCAGACCTCTAATGTGCACTCATTACTGATAGCTGCATCAAAATTACTTTGTTAGGTTAGGTTAATTGTCTTACGATCAATGGCAACTGCAATCAATGAACATACATTTAGATAGGGTGGTTATTAACATGTTGTATTTTTCTGTGCTCCCCACAACTTGCTGTTGTATTGCCATTTTAACCCATTATTACCAATGTGAACCAACTGGGCCCTATCTTAACTCTATTTGGGATGCAAAATCTAGTAGGGAGCAGGTTAATTTGTTCAGTTTCCTCTGCGCTTGTTTATAGTTATATAATACAAATAATAGCTTTAAAAACAATTGGTTATCTAAAGTATTGAAATGTTTTAATTTTCTTGCATTTTCATTCTCTTCACGCATCGCATATCAGTTGTCTAAACTAATTGCAATGTTATTAGCGTTCCTTTCGTATTCATAGATGTGCCGATTATGCAATCTTTATTACATTCTGGTTTGTTTTCTTTGGGATATCATTGATAGAAAACAGAGTTTACAATATTCTGTTAGCCTCTCATATGATACTGCACCAGTAATAATGATAAAGGTCCCTTCTTAAATAGTGCGTAATACGTCTTTCAATGATCGCGGTGCACCACTATTATAATTATCATCTTTATTTCATCTGACCCTTTCGCAGGCTATTTTCAAAATCCGGGAGTTCATTCTTCAGAAGATTAACCAAATGAAGAAACCGATGACCAACTACCAACTGCAGCAGAACGCTATGCTTAAAGCAAGGTAGGTGTTATAATGTATTGTCGCTAGGTTGAGCTCTATTTAGTCTTATTTCTCATTGAATGCTAAAAGTTCCAGAATATGATGCCCCAACCCCAATTTTGACCCCAACCCTAAATATAACTCTTATCTTTTACCTAACACTTAGCTTAATCCCATTCATAATACTAATCCCTATTCTTTAACTCTTAAATTCTGATTTCTTATTAGACAAAATGGGACATGGACAATGAGTGTGTTAGCCAAGTGACATGTTTCCAGTTTTTATAGATATCCTGGTTATAATTATAAAGTTTTTTTTCATCCTTTGTCATAATGATGCTGGACAGATATGGCAGTCTCTTCAAGCCCAGATAGGCAATACTATTGCCATAAAGAAACAGTTCAGGCATGCTCGATAATGATGACAGGTTACCCATGTTATAGGTATCCTGGCTATAGTGATTAAGTTCGAAGAACAGTTATGTTGAAGTTATATGTTGTTGTTGTTTTTTATTCAGAAGAAACCATGCATGTAGCTTTTACAAATGTATACAAACAAATCAGGTACATTTATTAGTAAAAAAACACACATCCCCAAAAGATAACACATTTTGAGAGATGATGAGAGTAAATAGTAGTAAGTATCCATCTTAAAGGGGACCACCAGGCAAAGAACAACACATTATATGTTTTGGTACCGTTTTGTGATATCAAATAGATACCCAACATCTTTCAAAGGGTTGTGTAATTCATAAACAAAGCAATTAATTTCCACCACTTACGGAACCACTACTATTTCCTGGTTCCATACGGGCCAAACATTTGCGAGTGTGCCAATGCTATTCACGCGTACGTTTGTAGGCAATAGAATACCGGGCGATTTGTTCGCTCTGCACACCGTTAGTCTTTGCAATTCACACCGCATGAACGCATGCTTTAGAATGGTGATGCGTTTTCCAATTTGTTTTTTCTTTTCTGAAAACATATTTTGGTGAACTTGTTGATGGAGTGGAATACTAAAGATGTTACCTTTCTATAATAAGAATATTATGTGTGGGTGGTGGTACCCTTTAACCCTATATAGCCCGGGGGGGGGCTAAAATGGCCCCCCCCTCAACATTTTTCGCGATAATTTTTTAACGCGAAAAGAACTTGCGCTGAAATTTCATGACTTTTTTCTATTGGGTCTTGCGCATCTTTTGAAATAAAATTTTTGAAAATCGGACCTACCGTTACGAAGTCACATGACCGTTTGTCTATGCATGTCAGCCCGAAAATTGCAAAATTTTGTGATTTGTGTACAAAACATATGGAAATATCAGTTTTCATAAAAAAGAGATATATCATTGGTTATTTGGTCTTGTTTACATTTTAGGTGTTTGTTTTGGGGTTCATAGTAGTTGATTTATCGTTAGAAATCAAATAAACAACAAAAACAATAAAATACATAAGCTAAAAAACAAAGAAATACATAAGAAATTATAAAAACAATAGAAAACATAAGGAAGAACCTGGCTCTTCCAAATTTTGTTGTTGTATTATTATTCCAAATGGTCTAAAGAACATATGTAGTGAAAACCAATGTTCAATTATGAAGAATATATGATTTATGGGTAAAAATATGAATTTATGACCTTATTTGCATAAATTACCATAATTATGCAAAAATAATGCATTTTTCAAAAAATTTAAAATTACCATAGTATTCTATACACTTCACTAAACATGCGTGCAAGTTTTCGTGGCGAACGGCCGCTTTGCGGCCGAGATCTTAGGGGGGGGCCAAATTAGCCCCCCCCCCCCGGGCTATGCATTTTCAAAATAGCCCGGGCTATATAGGGTTAACACTTAAAGTGCCATGGATGTTAATGCTCTATGGCATTGGTGTGTATTGTAATTTGCAAAAATGCGAGCTTGGCACTCAAGGAGTTAAAATTTGAAGCAGGAAGTACTGCAGAAAGGTTTATACATATATTTAATTTTAGCAGTATACTTCAAATATCTCTAATTTATTAATCATACTTATTAACATATACACATTAATTTTGTTCTTGTCTTTTTGAGTTAAGGAAGTAGTCAATTTTAGTACAATAATTCTGGTCAAATCTTGGTAATGTAGTTATATGACAAAGAAATTGCTTGCAAAAGATATGATTAGCAACACTGTTCATACTCTCAGTTTAACTAAATTGAATTCTATTTACACAGACCTGTACAATAATTAACAACACATTGCCGAGAAAGTTTGAGACATGCAATAAACCTGTTCCTTTCTAGATTGTATTTTGATTGAATTTGTATCATATTATAGCCCACTAGGTTCTCACAGGCAAGAGGTGAACAAATTTGTTAAAGAGGTAGTACAGTTTTGGTAAGGCTGAGCTTTAATAACCAAAACCTGCACAATAACATTACAAACTAATAGTTATGACTCCACCATGCTCGAAATGTATAGAAAATTACAAACGACTAAGTAAAAAGCCTGTTTTCATTCAAAAATAGCCATTAAAACACAAGAGGGCACTCTCTAAAAAAAGCATTGGTTTCAACCATTTTTCATACAATGTTTTTGAAAAAGTGTAAGCTTTTTTAAATTTAAAAAAAAAATCGTCAAATAAATCTGGGGCCTCAGATTGATTCCGATCGGATATATTTATTGATATTTCAGACGTTTCTGAACCGATTTTGATCAAATAAAGTTTATTCTGCCATTAAAATTGTATGCTCTTTCAATTTTTACACTCAGTTTTTCATTATCTCACAAAAAAATTATTCCATGCAGCGCCCTCTATACCAAAACTGAACCACCCCTTTATGGTTTCATTTTTTAAGAAATACTTTTGCATTTTTACTAGTTAGCAAAAAAGTCTTCTTTGTTCATTAATCGGATTCTTTCTGCTGGCCAATAAGTGACTTTTCGGCAAAGATGAACATGAAGATACATGTAGGATAATACGAAAGTTAAATCTTTAAGTTTCTATAAAAAAAAATCAAAATTGTTATCCTTTTACTAATATTTGAAAGTAACTTAATTAACATTTATTTACATTTATTGACATGTGCAAAAACGAACAAGGTGTTGATGATAAGTGTATTTCTGTGATCTGATATGTCCACTGAGTGATGTGCGAAAATGTAATGTTAAATGAATGTTATGTGGCCGAGTAATGAGCAAAAATGCAAAGTGATATACCTGATAACTCATTGCCATCACTTTGTTCACAGTTGAAACGTTCCCAGGGACATTTTCAAATTGAAACCTTTCAATCATAAATATCTTTAAAGGTGCACCTGTAAAGTGTCAGAAATTGCCCAAAATGATATTTGAGACTTCAATTCTATACCAAAATCATTGTAAGATATGTCCGAATGATGTGTGAAAGTTTCATTGAAAAAGAACACTGCTTTCCCAGTTGAAAAAGCGAAAATATACGTCAACTTTTACAACAGATGAGCTGAATGATAGATATCGTCATACTAAAGGGACATTTGGAAAAATCTAACCCTATTTTATTCTTCTCTACCTTAAGCTAAACAATGCCGAGGAAGCTCCAAGTAATTTTCGTGGAGTTAGACACTTTACAGGCCTCCCTTTAACGAAAGAGAAATTCGTAAAAAAAAAATTATTTACAAAAAAAACCCCCTGTTCATTGCTTCTATTTGTATTGTGAATAAAACAAGGTATGTGAGAACTGCTAGATATCTAAGTAGGTATGTTGATTATGACAATGTTACTAGATCCCTTTAAAATTTGTTCCTTCACCTCTTTTATTTCAGGTTCTTTTACGAGTTTCTACTGGCCAATGAGCGGCACGTTGCCAAGGAAGTTCGAGACGAATATGTGGATACGTTGAGCAAAGTCTACTTCTCCTACTTCAAGGGTTATATCAATCGACTAATGAAATTGCAGGTAAGAAAGCTTTGTCAAAATAAGCCAAGGCTCAAAATAAGCATGGCCTTGATGGCCAGAGTTCACTTAAAACTAGAACGCAGTGCTCCATTTTCATATTTAGTCAAGAGAAAGTAGATTTAATGGGATCTAGTAAATATATTGGCATGTGCAGAAAGTGTTTTGATCTGATATGTCCTCCGAGTATTGTGTGCACATTTTATTCTAAATAGATGTTATATGGCTAAGTGAAAATGCTAAATAAGTGTTTGCTAACTTGTTGCTCTGACTTAGTACACAGTTATGATCCAGTGAATAGTTAAAAATACGAGCACTTCAATCTTAACAAAAGGGATATTAGAAAAAACAAAACTTGTTCCATACTTCTATACAAATACAACAAAGTATGAGAGAACCACTAGATTTCTAATGAAGTTTTGTGGATTTGGACAATGTTACTAGATCCATTTAAACTAAGTTTCTGCACAAAAATAACGTCACCTGGACTCCATTGAAGAAAGAGTTGCAATGGATTGTTAAGTTGCAACTAATTGCAACTGTCAGAAAATATGTACAATTGACCCAATCAGATTTGCGCATTTAGTCACATGATCTGACTTGCAATTAATTGCAACTTTACAATTGATTGTTAATCTTTCTGCAACGAAATCCACAAAGGGTAGTTTGTCCTTCTAAACCTTGTATGCATTGGCCAAATGTTGTTTCACTATATGGGTATGGCATTATTTATGACTCTGTTAGTCTTGATGCTCTTCTCAAACTGGGCCCAGAACAACTCTTGTCCATCTCCATCCTCCGTCCAGAGCAAGTACGGCTTGTTCTTGCTCAGGAACAGCCTCACGAGATACGGAAGGTTGTCATCGGCGATGTCCTCCACGAATATCAGGATGATCTTGTCTAGCCTTGTGTCGTTGATGTGCTCCAGGGCCATCCGCAGCTTGGTCATGAACCAGGCATCATCGACGGAAGCGTTGCTAAGCAACAGGGAAGTTTTGTAGCTGCTCTCGATAGCGTCGTGAATGGCATTGATGTAGAACATCCCAACGTGGAGATCGTCATCACCGTAGACGATACGCTGGAGGTCTGGGAAGCGGTCCTCAACGGCGGGCTTCATGACGCGCTCAATCCACCACTCGTCTGCATGATGGAACATCAGGTTGAGCTGGTATTCGTAGTCACCCTCGTCGTACTCTTCCACGACCTCCTCGTAGCCAAAGATGGCGAGTCGGAACAGGAAGCACTTGTAGTTTAGCAACCAGCGCTTCTTGTAGCCGAGCAAAACCACAAGAGCCACGAACACCACGGCTAGTGATGCACACACAATGAGCATGACCGGGAGACCGCAGCTCACGTCTGGTTGAAACGATAAGATGGGGTGGTTGACAAGAGACTTGATGGATGTTGTAGAGCAAACTGTTTGATTGGGATGCTTGAATTTTATGTCTGTATCTGCTAACCACTGACGGAACCATGCCAGAGAGCATGTGCATGAGAACGGGTTTCGAGAGATATCGAAAATCAGGGATGTATTTGATGGCAAGATAGTTTGCGGTATTATAGTGTTGATATAATTGCCTGGAAGATGTAATTCCTGTAAGTTGTGTACTCCAGCAAATGTATCTGTTTGTATTCCCTTTAAGTTGTTATTTTGCATGTAAAGAACCCTCAAGCCCGTAGATGCCCCAAATATGTTTGGAGGCAATTCCATCAGTTTGTTTCCACTCAGATATAAGATCGTCAAACTTTTAATACTTGAGAAGATTCCATTCTGTAAATTCTGAATGCCCGAAGAAGAGAGGTCAAGGTAGTACAGGTTTGTTAGATTCTGAAAAACTCTCGCGTCCAGACTCCTCATGATGTTTCCCTTGAGACGTAGCCTCTGGAGTGTAGATAGGCCTTGAAAGAGTGATAGGTTGCTTTGTGTATCAAACAAATCGTTATCCATTAGATGTGCTTTTTCCATGCGCAGTTCGCGTAAGCTGCTTGCATTTGAAAACTGATCAATTGTTGTTGTAGATGCTATCACGATGCCTGTGTTTGATAAATCAAGGAAATATAGGGACCTTAATTGCCGAAAGGCTCCTTTCAAATTGGTTCTCAGTTCATTTGAAAGATGGAGTTCTTGCAAGGTCTCCAGCTGACTGAAAGCAGTCATACCGTAGTCTCTAAGGTGGTTGAAGGATATATTCAGCACTCGTAGATTTGATAAATCCATGAAACAATTCTTTTTCACTATGGACAGTAGATTGTGTGATATATCAAGGTGTTGAAGTGTTTCTAAAGTCCAGCGTTGATTCTCACAGCTAGATATCAGATTGTGTATTAATGTCAGGGAAAGGATCGAGGGCATTCCACTGAAACTGCTGGATGAGAGACTAACTAAGAAATTGCCAGAAGCGTTGAGTCTTCTTAAACTGGGCATGCAGGCAAATACACCATCTGGCAAGTGTTGCAGCTCGTTGTATGCTATATTTAGTTCCGTCAAGGACAGCAGAGCGCAGAAAGACTTGTTTGTTACCACAGCTATCTTGTTGAGCATCAAACTTAGCCCTTTTAAATTGTCAAAGCCCCATAGTGCACCCTCTGGTATTGAAGTTATCATATTCCTGTCCAGGTACAGATAACCGACAATTGGGTGGCCATCCAAGCTCGGGAGGGAGCTGTTAGGTGGAGATAGGTGATATACCTGGCAACCCGTGGCGGATAGTTCACCAATTGTGCTTATGCCGAGGAAAGGGCTAACGCTGAATGTGTGGATATGATTTGAATCGATCCTGAATTTTAGTACAGACTTGAGGTATGAGAATACCCGCTCCGGCAGTGCATGGATCTTGTTAGAAATCAATTCCAATGTATTCAGTGAAGTGTTCTGCAGGGGACGGAAGTCTCCTTCCGTGATGTTCTCAACCTCATTCTGTGTCATCATGATATTGGACAGATGAGGCAGTCCCTCAAAGTCAAGATGGGCAATTCTATTGTTGGTCAAAAACAGGTCATGCATACTTGTTAACGATGACAGAGCGGCGTTTGGAACGGCTTCCAGTTGATTGAAATCGAGTGGCACCTTGGAAAGAACCAAGTTGTTGAGGAATGTGGAGGGATCAAGGTCAGGTAACCTGTTTTCATTCAGAGCCAACATTCTGAGATCTCCCAAGGCATGAAACGTCTCGTTCTGGATAGTGGCTATTTGATTATTCATCAAGTTCAGTGTAACAAGGAGCGGAATTTCTGTAAAGTCCTCATTGTGGAGCGCTGTAAGGTTGTTGTGGGACAAGTCTAAGATGACAGTATTTCCTGGTAGATTACGTGGGACGGCTGTTAGTCCTAGATGGGAGCAGTAGGCCTTGACTCCTTGGCTAGAGTTTCTCAGCGTGCAGCCATTTTTGAATGGTGGCAAGATGTCACAGGTAGATAACCTTCCAATTGCCAAGAGGCAAATGAACATCCATAGAATGCGTGCCAGATCCATGACTGTGAGCATCAGCATCTACTGTCTCTGAAATAGATAAGCACCTCTGCTTTGTGGTAGTCACAATATGTAAAATGTGAAGACTGGCTTCTATATTCTGTGCTTCCTAATATAAAATCAGGAAATGTTTGTACAAAAGTGTAATATCTTGCCAATTTTTTTCTTTCTTGAGTATAGATTTCTGAATCATCTTCTTAAAGGCATATACATGCTTTTGATGCTTGTCCAAACTTTGTCAGGGTTGCCCTAACCTCCTTATGTAATTTAAGATCTGTTATACTGTACATGTAGCTCAGTACTTAATATTCTGAATAAGAGAAAAGGATTGTGGGGTTGGTGTGGCAGGATCAGATGGGGGCTTTAATTCCAACCATGGGGTTCCATGATAATTGAAGCTCCAGCGTTAATGTCCTTCAGCAAGGCATTAAATCATAATTGCTGCTCTCAACCCAGGAGTATAAATGGGTATTGGTTTGTTCTTGGCTGGAATGCTCCCCGGGGAGTTAAGATGGCACACAATATTAATGTTTACTAATGTGCAGGTCTGAAATGTACCTGGCAACCGAGGATAATAAATGCGCTTTGAAGCTTTTTATTTGCAATTTATAGGCATAGAAATACGTATATTTAACATGATTATACTTACGTATTATATGAATAATCAAGTGTACATAAATGTGATCGTCCCAAAATTAAGATGCGGACAACACAATGCTGTTACTTCATGGAGAATATAATTCCTATTGTATGAATTTGTTATCAAGGACAAATTAGGCACTTGAGGTTGCAAAAGCCCTGAATGATCTTTAAATTCTACATGTAATATAGATGACAATTTCCTGCAAGGAAATCCTGAAGTCTGAAGATATCTGATCAACACTTGCCACTCTTCCTCCCACACCTGGGGGGTGTTTCACAAAGATTCTAAGTTGAACTGAACTCTAAGTTGGACCTAACTATTATGGAAAGCCATGTGTAGACAATATATGCAAAAGCAAAACGGAAGAATTTGTAGACGTTTCATAAATGTTGCATCAAGAACATGAAATCTCCTTGATAATAGAAAATATTAATGATTTGAATTAACATTTTATGCCTTTGAAAATGGACTTTTAAAACCATGTTTCAAAGAAACTAATAGCCCTCCATACTTTTTTAGTCCAACTTGAGTTAAGTTCCACTTAGGATCTTTGCGAAACACCCCCCTGTTCTGTACATTTAGATTATAAATTGTAATTTTGCCTTAAAGGGGACAGCCAGGCAAAGAACAACAGGGCCATTCTTTGAAAAGTGAAAATTTTTTGGAAAAAATTAAGTTTGTTTTTTCAGTTGTTTTATTCCATTATTGGAAAGATCAATGTCCAAGGTTTTATGAGATATAAGTTTTATATTGAATTTTGAAAATTTCTTACTCATTTGCATAAATTTACATATTTCAATATTCAAATAAAAATCATAACTCAAAAAATAATCAAGCTAGCTTAGTCCTCTTATTCTCCTGTACATGTTGATACCAACTTTGTGACAATTGAACTTCATGTTACTATCTAAACCTAAATTTGTAAAATTCCATTTCCGTTCACATTGTACATGTCACACACGTGACCAACCCAAAATGTCACACACATCAACCAGACATCCCCTGATCCCCACATAATAACATACATTAAAAACAACTGTTTGAGATTTTTTAAAAAAAATTACCATTTTATTACTTACAGATATACATTGGTTGTCTGATACTAATATGAACATTTTAGCTTTTCAGATCTCACAGGATTTCCAAAGTGAAATTGAGTTTAATTTTTTTTCTTCAAAAATGCTCCAATGCAAAGTCACACACATGACTGATGCCATTTGACCTCTGTCCTTGGGTAACGTAATCCTAATAAAATCTTTTGTGTTACACTTGAAAAACTTCAACATATATGCAAGTCATATATGAAGTTCAAATCATCATGTACCTCCTATACTTACTAAAATATAAGCATCCTGTTTCAACAAATTTCATATTTTAGGTCACACACGTGACCAAGAATGGCCCAACACATAATCATACGTTTTGGTACTGTTATGTGATATCAAATAGATGTCCAACACTTTGCAAAGGGTTGTGTAATGCATAAACAGTGCAATTAATTACCACCACTTACAGAACCATTATGGCCTCATGGTTCTGTATGCGCCAAACGTCTGGGCGTGCAAACAAACCCACACACACACACACACACACACACACACACAGACAGAACCAAAAACATAATCTCCTGACACTGTGTTGGCAGAGGTAATGTGCTTTGGACCACCACAGTTCATTAATGCCCAATGTTTCATGATCAACTGGGCAACCAAATATAATGTCCTTGGGGGGGGGGGGGGGGGGGGGGGGCACTCAATTCTTGCTACAGGTCACACAAATGTGAACAGTTCTTATCTTACTTGCTCCACAGGGCAACCAGAAAAAACACATTAATAGTTGGGCTTGCAGTATCATGTACAGCTTCTCGGAGAGAATGATAGATTTAACTTACTGTTAATCATTGACCAACACAAGAGCACTGCTGAATCTAGGTACATTGGAAAGTGGAAAAGACACTGACAAATATTGTGCGCATTGAGTGACAGTTCTGACTTGTGCTGTTAAAAACGTTAAAGGGATTGTTCAGTTTTGGGGGTAGAAGGTGCTTCAAGAAATAATTAATTTGCGTGGAAATGAAAAACTAAGTGTAATATTTGGAAGAGCATGTGGTTTAAAAGATAAAACAAACTTCCTGAAACATCAATAAATGTATCCGACTGGAATAAATGTGGAACCAACATTTATTCAATAATTTTAGAAAAATACTTATAAAATGCCCACATTAAAAATATATATATACCAGAGAGTATTTGGAATAGTTGTTGATGATCTCTCTATTGAATCATCATTTTAAAGAGATAGTTCAGTTTTGGTATATAGGGCACTGCATAAAATAATTTTTTGTGAGATAATGAAAAACTGAGTCAAATTCGAAAGAGCATACAAATTTAATGACAAAATAAACTTTATTTGATCAAAATCGGTTCAGAAATGGCTGAAATATCCATACACATAACCATTTGTAATAATTGTGCATGGGGCCCCACAATTATTCAATAATTTTCAACCTGCCGTTAAACAAATTTGAAAAATGCTTGGACCTCTTTTCAAAAATTTACAAAAGAGGTTTTTAAATAGTTGTTGATTATCTCTCTATCTAATCACTATTTCAACAAAACATCACATGCACACTATTTTATTTTAAATGGTTGAAACCGATGAGTGTTTAGAGAGCGCTCTCTTGAGTTTTAACGGCTCTTTTTGAATGATAACAGGCTATTTACTTATTCATTTGTAATTTGTTATTCCTTTCGAGCATGGTGGAGTTATAAGTTCTATTAGTTTGTAATGTGATGGTGCAGGTTTTGGTTACTAAAATTCAGTTTGACCAAAACTGTACTCTTTACCAGAACTCAACTATCCCTTTAAATGATTTTTCATATTCACAATTTGTTTACAAGAAATAGTTTAAACCAATGTTTTTAGAGAGAGCCGTCTTGTGTTTTAACGGCTGCTTTTTGAAAAATAATATAGTAATAACGTGGCCGTTTGTAATTTTTGATACATCTCGGGCATAATAGATTTATAATTATTAATTTGCAATTATATGGTGCAAGTTTTGGGTTACTAAAGTAGAGTTTTACCAGAACTGTACTATCCCTTCAACCCATTGTAGCCAACCATTTTTTACTCAAAACAATTTCTGATTTATAGGTTTCAGCAAAACTGTAACATGAAATAACATAGAAACATACAAAGAAAGAAACAATGATGCCAGTATGTTTTTTAAAGAAATATGACCTTGAACTATAATACTTGGCCTTTTTGCAAGTATATACGCAGAAATACAAAAGATATGAAAGATAACAAATTCAAGATAATGATAATGGTGGTGGTGATGATGATGCTGCTGTTGCTGCTGCTGCTGCTGCTGATGATGATGTTAATGTTGATGATGATTATCATTACATATCACATCTATAATTGAGGTGGGTAAACAAACATGTATTACGTCGTGAAGTGTTCGTTATATTTTCAACAACACATTGCATGACTCCATCTTCAAAGAAGATTTAAATGGATCTAGTAACTTTATTGGCATTGTGCAGAAAGTGATAAATTGTTGGTATATAATGTGTAGAACTTTATCTGACATGTCCTCTGAGTATTGTGTGAAAATTTCATGTTAAGTAGATGTTTTACGGCCAAGTAGTGATAAAAAATGCTAAGTGATATTTGCTAACTTACTGAACTGATTTCGTACACAGTTATGACTATCCAGTGGATAGTTAAAGATATGAACACTTCAATCGTAAATATCTTTATAACGATTGGGAAATTAGACAAAACAAAAACCTGTTCCATGCTTCTATTGCTTATATGAGTACAACAAGGTATGAGAGAACCACCAGATTTATGATGAAGTTTTGTGGATTATTGGACAATGTTACTAGATCCATTTAAACTAAGTGTCTGCACAAAAATAACATCACCTGGGCTCCATTAAAGAAGGGTTGCAATCGATTGTAACGTTGCAATTAATTAAGTCCGGCAATATGTACATTTGAACCAATCAGATTTGTGCATTTAGTCACATGATTTGATTTGCAATTAATTGCATCTTTACAATCGATTGTAAATCTTTCTGCAACAGAATCCAGAAAGGGTAGTTTGTCCTTCTAGACCTTGTATACATTGGCCAAATGTTGTTTCACTATATGGGTATGGCACTATTTATGACTCTGTTAGTCTTGATGCTCTTCTCAACCTGGGCCCAGAACAACTCTTGTCCATCTCCATCCTCCGTCCAGAGCAAGTACGGCTTGTTCTTGCTCAGGAACAGCCTCACGAGATACGGAAGGTTGTCATCGGCGATGTCCTCCACGAATATCAGGATGATCTTGTCCAGCCTGGTGTCGTTGATGTGCTCCAGGGCCATCCGCAGCTTGGTCATGAACCAGGCATCATCGACGGAAGCATTGCTAAGCAACATGGCAGTTTTGTAGCTGCTCTCGATAGCGTCGTGGATGGCATTGATGTAGAACATCCCAACGTGGAGGTCGTCATCACCGTAGACGATACGCTGGAGGTCTGGGAAGCGGTCCTCAACGGCGGGCTTCATGACGCGCTCGATCCACCATTCGTCTGCAGGATGGAACATCAGGTTGAGCTGGTATTCGTAGTCACCCTCGTCGTACTCTTCCACGACCTCCTCGTAGCCAAAGATGGCGAGTCGGAACAGGAAGCACTTGTAGTTTAGCAACCAGCGCTTCTTGTAGCCGAGCAAAACCACCAGAGCCACGAACACCACAGCTAGTGATGCGCACACAATGAGCATGACTGGGAGACCGCAGCTCACGTCCGGTTGAAACGATAAGATTGGGTGGTTGACAAGAGACTTGATGGATGTTGTTGAGCAAACTGTTTGATTGGGATGCTTGAATTTGATGTCTGTATCTGCTAACCACTGACGGAACCATGCCAGAGAGCATGTGCATGAGAACGGGTTTCGAGAGATATCGAAAATCAGGGATGTATTTGACGGCAAGATAGTTTGGGGTATTATAGTGTTGATATGATTGCCTGGAAGATACAATTCCTGTAAGTTCCAGATTCCAGCAAATGTATCTGTTCGTATTCCCTTTAAGTTGTTATTTTGCATGTAAAGAACCCTCAAGCCCATAGATGCCCCAAATATGTTTGGAGGCAATTCCATCAGTTTGTTTCCACTCAGATATAAGATCGTCAAACTTTTAATACTTGAGAAGATTCCATTCTGTAAATTCTGAATGCCCGAAGAAGAGAGGTCAAGGTAGTACAGGTTTGTTAGATTCTGAAAAACTCTCGCGTCCAGACTCCTCATGATGTTTCCCTTGAGACGTAGCCTCTGGAGTGTAGATAGGCCTTGAAAGAGTGATAGGTTGCTTTGAGTATCAAACAGATCGTTATCCATTAGATGTGCTTTTTCCATGCGCAGTTCGCGTAAGCTGCTTGCATTTGAAAACTGATTAATTGTTGTTGTAGATGCTATCACGATGCCTGTGTTTGATAAATCAAGGAAATATAGGGACCTTAATTGCCGAAAGGCTCCTTTCAAATTGGTTCTCAGTTCATTTGAAAGATGGAGTTCTTGCAAGGTCTCCAGCTGACTGAAAGCAGTCATACCGTAGTTGCTAAGGTGGTTGAAGGATATATTCAGCACTCGTAGGTTTGATAAATCCGTGAAACAATTCTTTTTCACTGTGGACAGTAGATTGTGTGATATATCAAGGTGTTGAAGTGTTTCTAAAGTCCAGCGTTGATTCTCACAGCTAGATATCAGATTATGTATTAATGTCAGGGAAATGATCGAGGGCATTCCACTGAAACTGCTGGATGAGAGACTCACCAAGAAATTGCCAGAAGCGTTGAGTCTTCTTAAACTGGGCATGCAGGCAAATGCACCATCAGGCAAGTGTTGCAGCTCGTTGTATGCTATATTTAGTTCCGTCAAGGATAGGAGGGCGCAGAAAGACTTGTTTGTTATCACAGCTATCTTGTTGAGCATCAAACTTAGCCCTTTTAAATTGTCAAAGCCCCATAGTGCACCCTCTGGTATTGAAGTTATCATATTCCTGTCCAGGTTCAGATAACCGACAATTGGGTGGCCATCCAAGCTCGGGAGGGAGCTGTTAGGAGGAGATAGGTGATCTATCTGGCAACCCGTGACAGATAGTTCACTAATTGTGCTTATGCCGAGGAAAGGGCTAACGCTGAATGTGTGAATATAATTTGAATTGATCCTGAAGTTTAGTACAGACTTGAGATATGAGAATACCCGCTCCGGCAGTGCATGGATCTTGTTAGAAATCAATTCCAATGTATTCAGTGAAGTGTTCTGCAGGGGACGGAAGTCTCCTTCCGTGATGTTCTCAACCTCATTCTGTGTCATCATGATATTGGACAGATGAGGCAGTCCCTCAAAGTCAAGACGAGTGATTCTGTTGCCGTAAAGAAACAGGTCATGCATTCCTGTTAACGATGACAGAGCGGCATTTGGAACCGCTTCCAGTTGGTTGTAACCGAGTCGCACCTCTGAGAGAACCAAGTTGTTGATGAATGTGGAGGGATCAAGGTAAGCTAACCTATTTGTATTCAGAGCCAACATTCTGAGATCTCCCAAGGCATGAAATGTCTCGTTCTGGATAGTGGCTATTTGATTACCAATCAAGTTCAGAGTAACAAGGAGTGGAATTTCCGTAAAATCGTCATTGTGAAGCGCTGTAAGGTTGTTGATGGACAAGTCTAAGGTGACAGTATTTCCTGGTAGATTATGTGGGACGGCTGTTAGTCCTAGATGGGAGCAGTCGGCCTTGACTCCTTGGCTAGAGTTTCTCAGCGTGCAGCCATTTTTGAATGGTGGCAAGATGTCACAGGTAGATAACCTTCCAATCGCCAAGAGGCAAATGAACATCCATAGAATGCATGCTAGATCCATGACTGTGAATGTGAGCATCAGCATCTACTGTCTCTGAAATAGATAAGCACTTCTGCTTTGTAGCAGTCACAATACCTCAAATGTGAAGAGTGGTTTCTATACAATTCTGTGCTACCTAATGCAAAAAAAAAATTAGTTACGATGGTGCACAATACTAATGGCCGGTCCGAAATGTACCTGGCAACTGAGGATAATAAATGCGCTTTGAAGATGTTATTTTTTTGCAATTTATATGCCTAGATATACATGTAGGTATATTAATTATTATTATTATTACTCATTATATGAATAATCAAATGTATATGAATGTAAATGGAAATGGGATCGTCCCAGAATTAAGATGCGGGCAACACAATGCTGTTATTTCGTGGAAAATACAATTCATATCGTATGAATTTGTTATTTGGGAAAAATAAGGTACTTGAGGTTGCAAAAGCCCTGAATGATCGTTAAATTCTGCATATCGATGAGGATTTCCTGCAAGGAAATCCTGAAGTCTGGTGATATCTGATCAACACTTGCCACTCTTCCTCCCACATCTGTTCAGTACATTTAGATTATACATTGTAATTCTGCCTTAAAGGGATTTTTTTCCTCCAAATTTTCCAAATTTCTCTTTCATCGTGGAAGTGTTGTGGCAAGATCGGTAGAGCGCGTGCTTTCTGATCGTGAGACCCCGAGTTCGAACCCTGCCCACTCCGTTTGTCCTTCAGCAAGGCATTTAATCCACATTGCTGCTCTCTACCCAGGTGTATAAATGGGTACCTGGTCTGGTGAAAATTAGCTTGGTGCACCTATAGGGTTGCCCGCTGCTAGTATGCTCCCCGAGGAGTTGAGAATGTGTTCAAGATAATTGTGCGGTTCTGAACTGTACCATATGACCAGGGGTAATAATGCGCTTAGAGGCTGTTCTGCATTAGGCACTATATAAGTGCGATATATTATTATTATTATTATTTCACTGTGGAGATATTTTTTTTATTGAAATGTTTGAATTTGAAAGTCTTCCTGGGACCATTTTAACTGTGTACAAAGTAATGGCATTGACAAATCAAATATCACTTTGCATGTTGCTCGGGCATATAACATCTATTTAGCATGAGCGTTTCACACATTACTCAGTAGGATCACACAAATTGTCCTTTTTTATCAACCCTTTGTTAGTTTGGCTTATATGTTAACGTAGGTGCTAGATGCAGTTTTGACGGATAGATCTCAAATTTATAAAAACTAAAATGAAATCCCATGAAAAGTGTACCTGTTGCTCAAAATAACATGCATGTACATGTACGTATCCTCTGCTTAGTGAATGTGAACGAAAAATGTATAGATGCTGAGTAATTAAATGGAAAGTACAGTTCTGGAAATTTATCATTAAAAACTAACAGTTGTAATCCAATCATGTAGAAAATTGGTAGAAAAACAAAAAATGGCTAAGTTACAGGGCTTTTTTCATTCAAAAAGGCGGCTTTTAACACAAGAGGGTGCCCTGCTGCCCTCCAGCCCCATTGCTATAAAATCAAAATGTCTGAATGTGATGTTTGTTAGAAATAATTATTCAATAGAGATCATCAAAAAAACAAATGTGAACCATTTTTCTTCCATTTTGAGAAAAAAATTATTGAATTATTAAATTATTGAATAAATGTTGGTCCCCAACATTTGCGACTGGCTATAGCAAAAACCCGGCACTTGTCTGTAATTCATGTTTTAAAGAAATGGGCATTTTAAGTTCACACAATGTATGTAAAAGACCTATGATTGTAAAATTGAAACAATCATATTTTCGCCAATTATTGACCAATTAGTTAGAACAAAGTATCAAATGAAAGCTTGTGATCTATAAGGCCTTTGTAATGGTATGAAAATCTACATATTGATTTTTACCGACAAGTGCCGGGTTTTGCAATAGCCGGTCACATTTATTCCAATGAGATACTTAATGAATATTTTTGCCGTTTCTGTACCGATTATTACCAAATAAAGTTCTACTATTCAAAATCTGACTTCCTTGCACTTCTGGATGTAGCGTTACTTCGTAGAATACTAGATTTTCTCATTTTGTAATTGTCAGTTCGAAAATCTAGTTGCTTGATCAGGCTATTAAAAAAGTGGACTTTTACTGGCCCAGCACGGCCTTTGTCAGGCAGAAGGGCGTATCTCGAGTGTCGCGGCACTCGAGATACGCCCTTCTGCCAGCATTCTTTGTGGGGCAAACCTGTGTATATCGTGACCACGTAAAGAGGAGCATGTGTCCGCTACATGACAGTTTTTGCCATATTTAGTATAATTGTATTATGGATGGTAAGAATGGGGTATGTAGTGTACATGTACATGCTGTATATATTCCAGGCTTCCAGCCCTTTATGAAAAGAAACTGTGTCCTAGGTTCTATTGTATAACACATATTTTCTGGATACTAGCACTTGCCCTATTGCCCGGGGCAAGTAAAAATTGATGCCGGTCAAGTAAAAATTGATGCCGGGCAAATAACATTTCATAAATGGCCTAGTTTGGTTGCCCGATTGGGCATACTACATTGTTGTTGAACTATGAGAGAATGTTGCAATTCCTTTGGTTTAAATCTCATCTAGAAGTACACATGTAAGAGGGCAAGTCAAATTTGAAAAGTTATGATTTAACTTGACTGAACGGGCAATTAAGATTTTAAAAAAGTTAGTGTGGAGGCTTGATATACACCACATGTATGTAGAATGATAAAATCTTTATTTCCTTCCTTATCGTGCATTCAAGGTATTTTGTGTGCGATTCTGTCATTTCCTGTTGTTCTGAAACTAGCCTTTTATTATCCTAAACTTTGTGTAAACTTAATCCTGTTTGATATCTATAATTGTATTCTTGTTTTAATATGAGATTGTGGTTTCCTGAAGAGAATTTGATAGTTTTTTTTGTGTACTTTTTCCTGAAATGTTGTTTGTAAGTACCCCGGTTGGGATGGTGATGTACATACATATTTATTTTGAATGATTTAGTCAATTGGTCACAAAATATTCTTTCAATGTTGAATTTCCATTTGTAAAAATATATATTTGTACTTTATTGTGTTTATGTATAGATCTATGTTTTGTAATTTGTATATTATGTTGTAGGGCCTCTGCGAAAAAACTGCTCCGCTCACTGACCGAGCTACCCTACTGAAATAAAATGAATAAATAAATATAAATAAAGATACGCAGTAGGCTTGCGGTAGCACTATGTAAGAAGGGAGGGATTAGTCAACTAATCATCATGAAACATTGGAATGCGGTAGCACTATGTAAGAAGTAGGGCTGAGTCCAAACGGATATCTATCTGATATCCGACCGTGAAGGTCGGATACCGGATACAAATTTTCGGATACGGGTATTCTATTTTTTTTGTTTTGTTTTTTGTTTCGTTAAATTTTGTAATCCCCATTATAAAGATTAGATTCAGAAAATGGCACATTGAACCCTGCTTATCTATTACTAAAGTTAAGGTATTTTACATAAATTACAAATAAACAAAACAAATAATAAACCAATGGTAAGAGGATTAATATACAAGTGGTATAGTGAGAGCCAAATTTACAAGAATCTATGATGAGATATCAAAGTCTTTCATCTTGACAGCAGTTTGTACACTAACATCGCACTGTCCTGCAGATTCTAATTTTTTTTTTTTTTTTTTTTTAGGATATATTCGATATCCGACCGTTTTTACACGACTCATATCCGTTTGTCAAAATATCCAATTTGACTCAGCACTAGTAAGAAGGGAGGGATTAGTCAACTAATCATCATGAAACATTTGAATGCCTCCAAAACAGAACAAAACAAACATAACCTATATACATGTATAAAGCCTAACCCTAATCATGTTTTCCTTTGTTCTCTTATCATTTCTCGCTGCAGTATGATGAAGTTGCGGACAAAGATGATCTGATGGGTGTGGAAGACACAGCAAAAAGAGATATCCTTTTTTTAAACAAAATATTCTACCTTTTACCACTTTGCTGTAATATTCTCCCCGAACAATGAAACAATATACTTTTCCTTCTACCACTTTATTTATACTCCACCCCCTAAAAAATGATGATAATGTTAAATAAATAAAAAATGAAATAGATTGATAAACAAATACAAAATACCAAGTAATATGTTTGTTTATTAAATAGAACAAATTATAACATCTTTTCCCACTTTCTTTTTAGTGAAACAAACATATTCAATATCTTCATAAATCTTTTTACCAGCTTCCTCTTTTATAAGGAAATCTCATTTCACACACAAAAATGCTTCCAGACTACTGTAGATATTTTGTTCAAATGGGAAACATGAATAATTATTTGTAATATTTTGTTTATCCAAATTCAATTTTACAGCAGGTACTTCCCATTGAAATAAGATAATCATACAGTCATGTTATTCCTTGACTTTCTGTTATGATATACGGCTCTTCTCCTCAAAGCTGTCTCTCAAGAACAGGTCGACTGTCTTCACCATCGGTAACCGTGGCAACATCCTGACATCTGGCCTGGAGTGTCCCATCATCCTGCCGCATGCCGCTCAGAAAGATGATACCAAGGTAGAACATCTCCTCCTCCTCTTCTTTCTCCTCTTGCACTACCACTACAACCACTACCACCACCATAACCACCTCCCCCTCCTCCTGCTTCTCCTCTTCTTCTCCTCCTCCCCCTTTCCTTCTACCTCTCCTCTTCTCCGCAACTTTCTTCTCCTCCTCCTCCTCCTCCTCTTTTCCTCCTACTTCTCCTCCTCCTCCTCCTCCTCCTCCTCCTCCTCCTCCTCCTCCTCCTCCTCCTCTCCCTCCTCCTTCCTCTCTCCTCCCTCCTCCCTCCTCCCTCCTCCCTCCTCCCTCCTCCCTCCTCCCTCCTCCCTCCTCCTCCTCCTCCTCTTAACCTCCTCCTCCTCCTCCTCCTCCTCCTCCTCCTCCTCCTCCTCCTCCTCCTCCTCCTCCTCTCCCTCCTCCCTCCTCCTTCCTCTCTCCTCCCTCCTCCCTCCTTCCTCCCTCCTCCCTCCTGCTCCTCCTCCTCTTAACCGCAACCTTCTTCTCCTCCTCCTTCTCCTCATTCTTCTCTCCCTCCTCCTTCCTCTCACTTCTTTTCCTCCACCTCCTCCTTCCTCTCACTTCTTTTCCTCCACCTCCTCCTTCTCTACCCCAGCTTATTTTTCTTCCCCTCCTTCTCTTTTTGTATTTTTTACAAGCCTCGACCAATATTTCTAACCATGTATGATTTATTGATATATTATATTGCCAATTATGTAGTATTGTTTAAACAAAATGATATTATGTCAATGCATTTATACAAAAATAATTTAGGATGTTGGATAAAATAAAATAAAATTAAAGTTGAAGTTGAAGTTGAAATTTAAATGTATTGGGATTGTTTGTTCATATGATTTTTTTTTTCATGTTTGTGTAATGATTTTAACCTTTGACAATTTATTTTCCTTCAAATTACGACCCCAATTTATTTTCATGTTGATGTCATTGCGATATCTCAAGAACCATTATCTGGATACATCATTTACTTACTAACCAAATTGCTAGTTTGCTTTAATTTTAAATGTCTTCTTCTTAATAAATAAAACATTGTTTATGTCCTCTTTTTCTTTCAGCACACATTCGAGAGCCTTTTCCGCAGCCAGCACTTTGCGCTCCTTGACAACTGTTGCCGGGAGTACCTCTTTGTGTGCGACTTCTTCATGGTGAGCGGGGGCAACGCCCAGGATCTCTTCACAGCCATCCTGGGAAAGACCCTCTCTATGTTCCTTGTAAGTAAACTGATGGTGGTGGTGGTGGTGGTGGTGTTGGTGTTGGTGTGGGGGTGGTTGTGGTGGTGGTGATGATGATGATGATGATGATGATGACGACGACGACGACGACGACGACGATGACGATGACGACGATGACGATGATGATGGTGATGGTGATGGATGTGGTGGTGGTAGGGGTGGTGGAAGTTGTGGCGATGGTGGGGATGGTGGGGGTGCTGGTGGTAGGGGTGGTGGCAGTGGTGGGGGTGGGGGTGGTGGTGGTGGTGGTGGTGTTGATGATGGTGATGATGACGATGATGATGATGATGATGATGATCAACATCATACAAACAATTGCGTTTACATTTATTTGTTTACATTCTTTCCGTTGCAGTAAGACACAGACACATACACAAATTAATCAATTTTTCTTGTGCATCAACATCATTTGATGCTTTTCTACATGAATCTATCATATACATGTATGCACAAAAGCAATTAACATTATACATTAAAAACTTTTCTTTTTTTCCCATTGTAGAAACACATGGACACATACACAAGCGAATGTTATGACTCCATCGCAGCGTTTCTGTGCATCCACATCATACAGCGCTACCGAGTCCTCATGCACAAGAGGGCCGTTCCGGCGCTTGACAAGTAAGTTTATCACAGATGCCATTTTCTCAGACAAAAGCCTGAACACAGGCCTTTGTCACCTAGGAGTATATTAAACTGTGCGTTCATTTTGGTTATCTCAAGGGTGTATGCACTGTGTGTATGCCACACAAGTTCCTTTTCTCAATTTTATGTTTACCGTATTTGCTGGTGTATTAACCGCACGTTTTTCCATATAGAAGAACTTGCAAAAAGGGGGAAGCGGTTTATACACAGAGATAAAAAAAGATATTTCTTGAAAATTCCACAAATAATATGGCTTTAATATAAGTTGATGTGAGGTAAAAAGCTTGATGCTTTTCTGTTATAAAAATGTGCTCCAATCTGAAACAAGTAGGTGATTTGTGTTGTTTTGTGTACTAAACGTTTACAAAAGTTAGGGGGAAAAGCATGATAGTTTGATTATGTTGCAATGTTTCCCAGCACAGTTTTATTATAGAAATTGTTTTTTCCCCTTCAATGGCAACCCAAAGTTGGGGGTGCGGTTAATATACCAGTGCGGTTTATACACCAGCAAATACGGTAAATCTCTTGTACTACAGTCAAACCTGCTCTAGCAACCACCTGTGTATAGAGACCACTATTCTCGATTTCCTTGAATGCAGTGTACATGTCAATGAACCTGTCACTGAGATCAAAAGTGGAGGCTTTAGTTAAAGAGGTAAGTCAAATAAAGCAGTGATACTGTCAAACCTGCTCTAGCGACCACCTGTGTATAGAGACCACTATTCTTGATTCCCTTGAATGCAGTGTACATGTCAATGAACCTG
This sequence comes from Echinarachnius parma, assembly GCA_037951105.1. Lineage (NCBI taxonomy): Eukaryota > Metazoa > Echinodermata > Echinoidea > Clypeasteroida > Echinarachniidae > Echinarachnius > Echinarachnius parma. The sequence goes on along the minus strand of JBAMJV010001023.1, from coordinate 59,910 downwards.
TCACTGAGGTCAAAAGTGGAGGCTTTAGTTAAAGAGGTAAGTCAATCAAAGCAGTGATACTATACTGTCAAACCTGGTCTAGCGACCACCTGTGTACAGAGACCACTATTCTTGATTCCCTTGAAAGCAGTTCACGTGCATATGGACCTGTCTGCAGACACCACCTGCTTTATAGACAGGTTTGACTGTAGTAGATATGGGGGGGGGGGGGGGGGGGTGTTTCACAAAGATCCTAAGTTGAACTTTTCTCTAAGTTGGACTTAAAATGTATGGAAAGCCATTAGTTTCTTTGAAAAATTGTTTTAAAAGTCCTTTTTCAAAGGCATAAAATGTTGATTTAAAAATCCTTAATATTTTCTATTATCAAGGATATTTCATGTTTTTTATGTAAAATTTATGACAGTCTAAAATACTTGCATTCTTGGTTTTGAACATATTTTTATTCTAAGGCTACACATGGCTTTCCATAATAGATATGTCCAACTTAGAGTTAAGTTCAACCTAGAATCTTTGTGAAACACCCCCATGAACTCTCTTCATGGGAAATGGAATAATTAGATTTGCATTAAAAGTGATCCATTAACTTATAGGGGACCACCAGGCAAAGAACAACACATAATTATAAGTTTTGGTACCCTTTTGTGATATCAAATACAATGTATAGATACCCAACATTTTGCAAAGGGTTCATAAGCAATGCAATTCATTACCACCACTTACGGAACCACTATCATTTCCTGGTTCCGTACTCAACAAACATTTGCGAGTGCGCCAATTCTATTCACGCATACGTTTGGAGACAATAGAATCCCGGATGATTCGTTCGCTCTGGACAAAGGTAGTCTTCGTACATGCAGATCCATGTACACATGTTGTATTGTAGTATGGTGATGCATTTTCCAATTAATATATTTTTTTCTGGAAACATATTTTTCTGAACTTGTTGATGGAATGGACTACTAAAGATGTTACCTTTCATTTATAAGAATATTATTTTTGGGTGGTGGTATCCTTTAATAAGGTCTTTCTGAAGGTAATATTTTTACTTCAATGATATACTAATAACATTGTTTGAGTCTTCTGAATGATATCTGAAAATTTAATTTAAAAAGAGCAATGTTTACCTAGTGAAAAAAAGTGAAAACTGTTGTCAGAAAGCACCCACTGCCCATTGATTTTGACAACAATCAAAAAGCATTCTGGAACACCTTTCAATTCAGTCATAATTATGTCCATATTTTTGGAGCGTTTGATTGAAAAATTGAAACCTAATTCAGTCTTATGGTACCGTGAGCAAACACCAAGGTACAAGAGAACATGTGGAAGACTTTGGTTGAATTTGACAAGTTTGATAGATCAGTTTTGATTGATTACTTGCGGTGCTTTGCTTTAATAACAAAATTAAAATTAAATAAATTCTTTTGAATCTCACTCTGAAGGTACTGGGATACGCTGCTGGAAATGCTGTGGCCCCGCTTCAAGCTGATTCTGGAACTCAACATTCAGAGCATCCACGACATGGACCCCCAGAAGCTGGCCAGCATTGACGTCAGACCGCACTATGTAAGAATTTATTTGTGACCTGGGGGTTTTTGCATAAAGAGTTACGATCAATCGTAAAGTTAGAAAATATGCGCATTTGAGCCAATCAGATTTGCGCATTTAGGCACATTTTCTGATCTGCGTTTAAACACAACTTTGCAATTGATCACAACTCTTTATGCAACACCTACAGCTCTTGCAAAATCAGGCTTTTGTTTGCAAAAAAATGAAAATTTAGATTGTACTTGTCATCAAAAATTCATCAACAAAAAATGAAAATTGTTGGCATTACTATATTTTTTCTTACAATATTGCTAATGTGTACATGCAATTAAATGCATATTGTTCACTTAAAAGTCAATTTCTGCTAAAGACAAGAAGCTTGGGAGCATTGACATCAGACAAGTACTTGGAAGTATTGCTTCAGTGATTTGTTTTATGTCTTTGTGTAACCTTCATTCTCTATTATCAAATTAATAATAATAATGCTTCTATAAAAGTAAACTGATAGAATGTTTGTGTTTGTCACAATATGAGATGAACAGGAATTTTACTTGAATAGTGTTATTATTATTATGGAAACCTTTTTTTTTCATGTATGCAACAGATCACACGTCGTTATGCAGAGTACTCGGGCGCGATTGTGAACTTGAACGAGACATTTCCAGAGGAGCATGTTAATCGATTGTTGCTGCGTCTCCAGGCAGAAGTAGAGAACTTCATCCTGCGCATGGCAGCGGAGTTCCCTTCCCGCAAAGAGCAGCTCATCTTCCTCATCAACAACTATGACATGATGCTGAATGTCATCACGGTAAGTCGAGATGTTTTCCTCCTCCGCCCCATCTGCTCCTTTTCATCAATCTCCTCCTCAACCTATTACTCCTGCATCTTTACTTGGAAGTAGAGAACTTCATCCTGCGCATGGCAGCGGAGTTCCCGTCCCGCAAAGAGCAGCTCATCTTCCTCATCAACAACTATGACATGATGCTCAATGTCATCACGGTAAGTTGAGATGCTTGCACCTCAGCGTTTGTGATTGCTGAAAATGCACTGTAGATCAGACACCACAATGTACAATTGTTTTTAAAACCCTGTATTAATTAGAACGAATTTCAAAAAGCAAACTTATCAATCTATTTCCCAACTTTAAGGAATGTACATCTGAAGATTTGCATGAGGCAGACAGTTTCCGACAGCTGCTAGATAGATGCTTGCACCTCGGGGTTTGTGATTGCTGAAAATGCACTGTAGATCAGACACCACATGTACAATTGTTTTTAAAACCCTGTATTAATTAGAACGAATTTCAAAAAGCAAACTTCTCAATCTATTTCCCAACTTTAAGGAATGTACATCCGAAGATTTGCATGATGCAGACAGTTTCCGACAGCTGCTAGTTGCTCGCACCTCGGGGTTTGTGATTGCTGAAAATGCACTGTAGATCAGACACCACAATGTACAATTGTTTTTAAAACCCTGTTTTAATTAGAACGAATTTCAAAAAGCAAACCTTTCAATCTATTTCCCAACTTTAAGGAATGTACATCTGAAGATTTGCATGAGGCAGACAGTTTCCGACAGCTGCTAGATAGATGCTTGCACCTCGGGGTTTGTGATTGCTGAAAATGCACTGTAGATCAGACACCACATGTACAATTGTGTTTAAAACCCTGTTTTAATTAGAACGATTTCAAAAAGCAAACTTATCAATCTATTTCCCAACTTTAAGGAATGTACATCCGAAGATTTGCATGACGCAGACAGTTTCCGACAGCTGCTAGATGCTTGCACCTCGGGGTTTGTGATTGCTGAAAATGCACTGTAGATCAGACACCACATGTATGATTGTTTTTAAAACCCTGTATTAATTAGAACGAATTTCAAAAAGCAAACCTTTCAATCTATTTCCCAACTTTAAGGAATGTACGTCCGAAGATTTGCATGACGCAGACAGTTTTCGACAGCTGCTAGTTGCTTGCACCTCGGGGTTTGTGATTGCTGAAAATGCACTGTAGATCAGACACCACATGTACAATTGTTTTTAAAACCCTGTATTAATTAGAACGAATTTCAAAAAGCAAACTTTTCAATCTATTTCCAAACTTTTTAGGAATGTACTTCCGAAGATTTGCATGAGGCAGACAGTTTCCGACAGCTGCTAGTTGCTTGCACCTCGGGGTTTGTGATTGCTGAAAATGCACTGTAGATCAGACACCACATGTACAATTGTTTTTAAAATCCTGTATTAATTAGAACGAATTTCAAAAAGCAAACTTATCAATCTAATTCCCAACTTTTTAGGAATGTACATCCGAAGATTTGCATGAGGCAGACAGTTTCCGACAGCTGCTAGATGCTTGCACCTCGGAGTTTGTGATTGCTGAAAATGCACTGTAGATCAGACACCACATGTCAAATTGTTTTTAAAACCCTGTATTAATTAGAACGAATTTCAAAAAGCAAACTTCTCAATCTATTTCCCAACTTTTAGGAATGTACATCTGAAGATTTGCATGAGGCAGACAGTTTCCGACAGCTACTAGATGCTTGCACCTCGGGGTTTGTGATTGTTGAAAATGCACTGTAGATCAGACACCACATGTTCAATTGTTTTTAAAACCCTGTATTAATTAGAACGAATTTCAAAAAGCAAACTTTTCAATCTATTTCCCAACTTTTTAGGAATGTACTTCTGAGGATTCCCGCGAGGCGGACAGCTTCCGGCAGCTGCTAGATGCTCGCACCCAGGAGTTCATTGAAGAAGTGTTGGCACCACACTTTGGCGGTATGATGTCCTTTGTCAAGGACGCGGAGAATCGCATCGAGAGGGGCCAGGCCGAGCAACTAAGAAGCCAAGAACGTAAGTAATAATCTCCCCTCTCAGCGCCCTAGCTTACTCCTTAACACACCTCCTTAACTGTCTTTTGTTTACATGTTCCTTTTAACACTTTGATTAGTCTGTGATCTCTCCTCCCCCATTCTTCTCTAAGCCTTACATTCTCATCACACTTCCTTTGACTGTAGCCACTTAAATCACCCACCTGGGCACCTGCACCCCCTTAGTTCCAGCCCTGTTTGATTGGTCAAACAGTCCTGACACTCACAGTTGCTTTCATTGTTTTGTGTCTCCGCCGCCTTTCCTCCTCCTCCCCCCATCCACACATGTGTATATGTTTTGTGTTGGTATATATATTCTATTGTCTTTATGTAGTTACTGTCATTTGCCCTGACGAAGATCGTGCTAGGATTGAAAGCTAGGCTGTATACGACTCTCAGTAATAAATCTTCAGCAGTGTTGTAGTCGTGTCCAGCCTTGCGGCGGTTTCTCAGCCTACTCGGACACAAGGCAGAATTTAAAATGAACAGGAAGATGATGTTTGGGCAGGATAGGCTTGTGTTTTTTCTGCATATAAACTGTGACATTTATAGCCATATATGGTATTACATGCATTGGTCTCTATCTGCCAATGGTATTTTTCTATATCCATATAAACTGGGCTCCAAAAGAAACTTATCACTTCTTCAGAGCGACACACATTAAAATCCAAAGCATAAAAAGTAATCATAATTGGGCATAGAATAGATATAATACTCCTTAGCAAGCTCATCTAAAAAAAGTATGTTTGCTTTAGTCAACAAAGAATAAAATAAGGTGAAATCGCAAGAGGTCATTTTTCAAAAATCACAGAAACTGCTCGCTTTACGGGCACAGAGCTCGGTACGGACAATAGCCAGTCTAGTGGTTACATAACCCGCTTTGAAGTTGAATGAATAGCTATTGAATGTTCTGAATAGACCGCCTTTCGTGGAGGTTCGCAGCGAGCAGTTTCTGTGATTTTTGAAAAGTGACCTGTAGTGATTCCATGACATTTTTCTCTTTTTTGGCAAAAGCAAACTTGTAATTTTTGAGATATGCTTCATAAGGAGAATAATAGCTTATCTGTGTCTAAATATGAATCAATTTGGTGCTATGGATTTTAGTGAGCATCGCTCTGAAAAAGTGATAAGTTTCTTTTGGAGCCCAGTTTATTAACCGCCCTCCCCCCCGCCCCCCCCCCCCCCCCCCCCCCTCCTCCTTATCCCAGACAGGCTAGACAGGTGGCCATTAAGACAGTTTTGACTGTATTTGTATTGTCTTTGTTATACACAGGTCATGTTGAGCAGCTAGTGCGTGGTTTCTCATCGAGCTGGAAGCAGGCTATAGAACACATCAACTCTGAAGTGATGCGCTCATTCACCAACTTCAAGAACGGCACAGGCATCTTACAGGTTGGTTCCATAAAACTGATGGGCCAGTATTCTACTGAATTAGGCCGGCCTAAGTGTCGATTAACCCTCGACTAAGTTGATAACTTTAGTCCGGACTGAGCTTTCGTATTCTGGTAGGTCTGTTTGTGAATTTAAGCCAGCCTAAAGTGATAAGTTTTTGCAGGTTTAACTAATCTGAGGTGTGGACTAAAGTGTGGATTAGTTAGCCCAAGGTTATCAACTTTATAGTCCAGCCTAATTTGATCAATTTAGTAGAATACCTACAGGTTTAAAAGGACAGTCAGGCTCTTTTCATCCTCTCAAATGCTTTCTAATAGACAGACCGGGTTAATCACAGTTTATCTATCTATCTATCTGTCTGTCTGTCTGTCTGTCTGTCTGTCTAGTGTGACATTTGTATTCAAGCTTGAAAGTGAAATTTGTGGGTTCTTGCGGATTATTTAAAAAGTTTTTTGTAAAGATATCTAAGGGTGTTTTACATAGTTTATCAGATGACCATTTTATACATTGCCCAAAGATCCAAGGCAGGTCGTTTTTAATCTAGAACCCATTCTATCGAAGTTGAATTTTAAAACACTTCTTCGGGAATTAAGTGTGGCCAAAAAAAAGATATGTAAAGCAATGCTAGTGATTCATTCATTTGCTATGTGGAAAGTAAAAACAGGATCTTTTAAATTCTAGTGTCCTGTTACCTGAATCTGGTTGCCCCAAACAAAGAAAAACATACAAAAAATGTAGTTATATTTGGTTGCCCATTTGGGACAGTGGAATTAAGCATCAATAAAATTTGGTGGCCCAAAATTAATTAAAAGTGGCCCCGCGGGGCCAAGGGTCCTATGCTCATTTCAAGCATTGTGTATAGGAAAAGAAAGTTGACTTACTTACTTGACTTAGGAGCGTAGGACGGTGTGTCCCCTTGCTCCCTCCCCTACGAGAAATCCTGCTCCATTCTGATCTATCCTGGGCTAGTTGTTCTGCCTCTTGTAGGGATAGACCCACATCGCACCGAACTTGGTCCTTCCATCTCGTAGGAGGGCGTCCCCGAGGTCTGCGTGCATCAAAGTCATTCTGAAAGAAAGTTACACAAATATATAATTTTGTCTGTCCGTTTTTATGATTTATTTTATGTAGGGCGCCCTCACCCAACTGATCCAGTACTACCACCGTTTCCAGAAAGTTCTGTCGGTGCCTCCGCTGAAGGCCCTCTCCGTGCGAGGGGAACTCATCAACATTCATCATCTCATGGTCGAAGTCAAGAAACACAAACCTGCTTTCTAATCCTCACAAAATAAGACGATAAAATTGTTGGAAAAGAGAGAAATTATATTATTACTTATAGTTGTTAATACAGAAAATATAAATATATACCTCTTTAATACCCTGTTGTAGTTCATCTTGAAGACTTCCATTATCAATATTCATCATCTCATGGTCGAAGTCAAGAAACACAAACCTGCTTTCTAATGCTCACAAAAAGATATTATAGAATACAAAAACAAAAAAATACAGTGGAACCTCTTTATAATGAGATAACTGATATAGCGAGGTAATTTCACAGGTCCAGGGCGTATGTATTTGATTATTTTTATGCCTCCGCCAACGAAGTGCCCGAAGGAATTATGTTTTGGGGTTGTCCGTCCGTCCCGTTTGCGTTCTCGCGATATCTCAAGAACCACTTGACGGATCAATTTCAAACTTGGTATGAGTGTACATATTGGGGTGACAATGATCTGATTAGATTTTAGGGGTCATGAGGTGAAAGGTCAAGGTCACAGGACTCAATATATATGCAAAAATGCCTCGTTCTCGCGATATCTCAAGAACTGGTTGACGGATCAAATTCAAACTTGGTATTAGTGTAGATATTGAGGTGGCAGTGATCTGATTAGATTTTAGGGTTCATGAGGTCAAAGGTCAAGGTCACAGGACTCAATGTATGCTCAAAAATGCTTCGTTCTTGCGATATCTCAAGAACCGGTTGACGGATCAATTTCAAACTTGGTATGAGTGTACATATCGGGGTGCCACTGATCTGATTAGATTTGGGGGTTAAGAGGTCAACGGTCAAGGTCACAGGACTCAATATATATGCAAAAATGGCTTGTAATGGCAAAATTTTAAGGACTGAATGTCAGATTTCAATCAAACTCGGTACCTGAATGTATCATAAAGAGTCAACATAGCCATAAAATGTTGGGGTCATGAGGTTGAGGTCAAGGTCACGGGACACATTATATATGCAAAAAAGCTTGTAATGCCAAGATCTCAAGAACTAAATGTCAGATTTCAATCAAACTTCGAACCTGAATGTTTTTTAGGGAGCCATCAAAGATTGGGGTCATATGGTCAAGGTCACAGGACTCAAAATATATGAAAAATATTTTTAAAAATTAAATCAGTGCATGTTAATTTGGGCTTGATATTAAAATCGCGTGATAGCGGAGGCATAATTTTCGATTGCGCGCAATCGAAGATCCATCTAGTTAAGTCCTGATAGAAGGAGAACGAGATATCTGATATACCTAGGTAAATTCAATGGGCCCAAGGTGCTCGCTTTAATGAGGTTGCACTGTAATTGTAGCTTTAGAAAAATATGAAACTATACCTTTTGCCCTGTGGTAGTGGATCCGGAAGACCCCAGGTTCTGCCAAAGCGCTGTTAAGTGGCTCTGGGGCAAGTCCATGCTGTATGTCCATCCCCTGAAGGCACTCTTCGTGCGAGGGGAACTCATCAACATCCATCATCTCATGGTCGAAGTCAAGAAACACAAACCTAATCCTCACAAAATTATATTATAGAATCAAACAAAAATAAAGTGGAACCTCTTAATAACGAGCTATGTTATAACAGTGTACCTGATATAAGCAAGGTAATTTCACAAGTCCAGGGCCTATGTATTTTACTATTTTTTAAAGCAACATAACTAGTTATAAGGTAATTGTGCAATTATTGAAAAAGAGAGAAATTATGCTATAACTTATAGCTATAATTATAGAAAGTATAAATATGTACCTTTTACCTTCATCCCCAAGACCTCCACTGTGAAGGGTATACCCTGGGTTTTGCCGGAGTGTCGTTAAATAGCTCTTTCCAGTGAAAATCCCTCAAATCATTCCACATTGTTAACGTTACCGAAACATGAACATTCCTGAAACTTAGATTTTTTTTCTTTCTCAAGGCATGGACTTAATATGCCGTAACCAAGTTATTTTGTAAAGTTAACTTAAGGATCCCAAGTAGTTATATCTGTCTGTTGTCTATGGATTTATGGGTTCGAATTCATGGGTTTTTATATTATTAGCACTACAGTAGATTGAAGGTACTACAGATTTGACAACATAATAGAGCTATAAAGAACTTGAACACACAAGTTCAAATTTGTTTGAATGTTACTTCTTATTTATTTGTAATTGTTTTCTTCTGACTGTTAGTAGCGTTAGCATGCTGTTGTGCTGCACTAAAAACAATTAAAGGGACTTAAGTGACATTGTCCAAATCCTCAAAATAAATTTTTCATTCTAGCGGTTCCCTCATACCTTGTTGTATTCGTATTAACAATAAAATCATGGGACAGGTTTCGGTTTTTCAAATTTCCCTTTCGTTACAAAGATATGTACGATCGAAGTATTCAGATAAGAAAAACTCCGGGCGAGTTTTTCTTCTGTGTACAAAGTGAGTGCAGTGAGTTATTGAATATCACTTTGCATTTTCGCTCATTACTTGGCCATGCAATGTCCATTTGACTTGAAATTTTCACACAATACCCTGTGGACATATGAGATAACAATAATATACATTGCATCAACCATTCATCACTTTTTGCACATGTCAACAAAGTTACTAGATCCCTTTAACCCGTTGTTTACGGGAACAGGGTGGGCTGTGTACAGATTCTATGGGGATTTCAGAATCTCAAAGGGAACAGGTTAACATTACTGGTCTAAATTGATTATTCTGATATTCAGAATATGATACAATAACAGACAAATTATCAAAGATTGAAGTAGGTAAACATTACACTACACAAATGACTGTCAATTATTTAGCCGCTCGTATATACATTCGACTATATTATGAACTTGTTTTTTTTTTGTGTGCATAATTATTATATAAGTAACATTGATAACAGTAACTTATGATTCAATGTACATGTATATATTTATAGATGTGTATCATGTATTATGTTGTATATGAGAAATTAATATCTAGATAGCACTATGAATAAAAAGTCAATTCAATGGACAAAATAACCTTGTTTTGTGTGTACTCTGTTACTACTTTTATTTGTGCGAGTGTAGATAAATATTTCTATATGATTCCAAGGACGTTTAACTTTTTTAAGGGTACCACCACCCAGAAATAATATTCTTATAAATGAAAGGTAACATAGCCCGGTCACATATCAACGGATTGCGTAAACGGACGTCAAACGGAGAGCTAAATTTTCCATCCGTTCGTCTCCGTTCGTATGCGTTTCTTGTCCGTTCCTTGTCCGGTGATGTACATAAAGCAATGGAGACGACTTTCATCACCGGATAATTTCATTTCGCAAATGTTCTATTCGTTGGGCATTCGTTTCCGCTATCTGTTGATATCTGACCGGGCCATTAATAGTCCATTCCATCAACAAGTTCAGAAAAATATGTTTCCAGAGAAAAATTATATAATTGGACAACGCGTCACCATTCAGGGCGAATGAATCGTCCATGATTCTATCGTCTCCAAACGTACGCGTAGACATTGGGCACATACGGAACCATCAGATAATGATTGTCAGTTCTGTAAGTGAGGGTAATTAATTGTATTGTTTATGAATAACACAACTCTTTGCAAAGTGTTGAGCATCATCTATTTAATATCACACAAGGGTACCAAAACATATAGTTATTTGATGTTTTTTGCCTGGTGGTCCCCTTTAAAGTGATCCATTAACTTTGTCAAAATTCAACCAAAATCACTTGGAGCTTTCACACTTCTCTGGTACCTTGTTGTTTGACTAATGGTAACAGAAGAAGAATGAAATGGGTTTTGATTTATTCAAATGTCTCCTTAATAACCTGGAGATATTTGAGATTAAATTCAAAAGCATCTGTAGACGTTTTCAACCGTAGTCAAGAGTATCCAAATTTGGATACCCAATCGTCCATAGCATCTGTAAAAATTATTCTTTTTCTATGAAAATCTCACACATCATTCTCAAGAATCTTACAAAAACAATGAAATTGGTATATATGATTGAAGTCCCAAATATTGACAACTGTAAGTGCAAATATATGTTTCAAAGCATCAATAATGAAATACAGTTATGAACATTGAACCTGTATATGCTTTGGATGCATACATCATGTAGCAAGTGTATACATGTACTTGTTAAAGAGGGGGGGGGGGGGGATAATCCGTGCAACTGACAACAAAAATACCTCACAAATGCATCACTGGAGACTGAATTTTAATTAGGGCCCCTTTTCATTGCTTTTATTTACATATAAATCATTCAAGTTCTCTATTTACATATGTAACATATTTCCCATATTTTACAGCATCATAATATATACAATACCTCATTTTCTTTACATCTATGTACACCATACTTGGTATATTACAGTTAATATTTTTTCTTCCATAAACGCACATTTTTGTTTGCAATCCACAGTGCCAGTTAATAAAATACATGTACTTATTTTACAATAATGCACTTTTGTTTTACTTTCCATATTTAATGTAGATAACAAAAGGTAAACTGATATTGCTGATCGACTGAAACTAAATCACCAATTATTGTACGAGATGCCGCGTTTTAACATAGAGCACCAAAAAGTTTATTAATTGAGATCATTCTATTTCAGTCCCTAAGCTCAAGCACACATGCAACCAATTATGATGTCCTACAGTCATATATCTGTGGTCAGGTCAGGCAAATAGCTATTTAAACTATATATAACTACATTTCAAGCTTCATCCATAATTGCAGTTTCGATCAATAAAAAGAGTCGGATTTCTATAAGCAGACAGTTCATATAAAATAAAAATCTAATTTTGAGACCAGATAATGTTCTGTTTCAGGTTTTAGCAAAGAGAGAGGAAATATTTTTACTGCCACAAAATAAGTTAGTGCGGAGCCCTGTCATACGAGAAATATTATGGCTAAGAGAAAGTTGATTTTCTGAACAAAATGCATTAAATGTATAATCACTATTAATTATAATAACATGCTTCTTATGACATTAATGCCACACTTGTTCAAAATGTCCTAAATCTCAAATTGAAGAGAACTGTTGCCAATTTTCATGCACATATATTTATGAAGACTGAATAGTAGGGAGTTGACGGTAAATATAAAAAAATCAACTATCCAACAATGATAATACATATTATATATTTCTTTTAAATAACATGATAAATACACATCCATAGGTATGCAAAAGAAAGGATAGGGTGATTTGTGCGAGTATCCTAAGTGATGTATGTACACAAATTTACAAATCCAGGACGAGTAAAAACCTTGAAAACTTGAGGAACATATTATTCCCGTTTTCATTTCACCATTGCAAGCTGCCCAATGTTTTACTGTCCTCAAAATCTTGCACCAAAATACCCCTATGTACACAAATGCAAGTGTATAAATTAATCTGTACGATTACATGTGTACAAATACCAATACATATTGATGACAATTCATTTGCTTGAAACACCATCCTTCTTACTGGCATTGCATGTCCTACAATTACATGTATACAAATACCAATACGTACATGTACCATTGCTAATTCATTTGCTTGAAACATCATCTATCCTATTGGCATCAAATGTCCCACAACTACACAAATATTAATACACAACTGTTACTTATTCGTTTCTTTGAAACACCATCTACTATACTGGCATTACTGCAGTTACTTCAAAATACCTTCCTGCACTATTCAGTTTGATAATACAATCATGCTATTACACCGACGTTGTTTCATGGACCGTAAATACGTTAAAACTTTTTTATTCTAAAAAATAAATACCTCTGCAGCCCTTTACTGGATGGATTCCGTAACAAAAACATTTTTTTTTAGTAGAAAAGTAAAGATCATTTAACAACCCAACTGTGCACACACACACATAAATATATCATTCTTTTTTTTTTTACAAACAGGTCTCGCACAAACAAAAGTTAAAACTTTCCATAAAATCTTGTAAAAATACTTGCAAAATCTCTTGTGTGATGCATAACTTAGATAATAAGATAACAGAAAGCAGAATTACCATATTTTATGACATACAACCAGCAATTCTTCCTTAGGATATACTCTTTGCCTTCTATTAAAGAAATACTCAAGTAAAACAAAACAATGAAATTACCGATTGAAGACATCTATGCCAGATCTACAAGAGCGAATGATTTTGACTATATGTATCTAGACCTATATGAACTGTCAATGTTAAATTAAATAATTAGAATAAATAATTAAAGATTGAAAGAAAAACATGCATATATATGATTGATATGTTTTGATTGTGTCTAACAACAACAAAAAAAGAAAGGAATAAGCATTTAAATGCAAAAACTCAGAAGAATTCTAAGGGAAAAGACGAAAGTTATATTATTGCAGATTTGTTACCCACCAATACGTAGAGCATAGCATGGCATAGTCATACCAAAGCACTTTTTTCCCTCGAAGATAGAACATTGCAAAGAAACGGATTCGTTCATAAAAATACAGGCACTTTCAATTGGCCGGCATGGAAGAAATTATCATGAAAAATCAATTCATATGCAAAACTCAATCATGTCAATGTTCTAACACGTTCTGTCAGCGTAATGTATGGGAAACAACCTTGAGCTGTCTCTAAAGTCCTGGGGGGTGTTTCACAAAGATCATAAGTTGAACTTAACTGTAAGTTGGACTTAAAAGTATGGTAAGCTATTTGTAGCATTGGAACAAAATATATTCAAAAGCAAAAATGCAAGTATTTTAGACTTTTCATAAATTTTAGATGAAGAACATGAAATATCTTTGATATTAGAAACATATTTATGAATTAAAACAACATTTAATGCCTTTTAAAAGGACTTTTATCATTTGTTTTCAAAGAAACTAACGGCTTTCCATACTTTTTAAGTCCAACTTAGAGTTAAGTTCAACTTAGGATCTTTGTGAAACACCCCCCTGGTCACATATCATTGGATAGCGTAAACGGAAGCCCGACGGAGAGCAAAAATTGCAATCTGTTCGTCTCCGTTCATATGCGTTTCTTGTCAGGCGATATACGTTGTTCTATTTAGCGGAATGTTTTGTGCATGAAGCAATGGAGATGACATTCACCACCCGATAATTTGATTTCCAAAATGTTATATTCGTCGGGCATCTGTTTACGCTATCCAGTGATATGTGACCGGGCCTTAAGATGTGGAAATGTCAGATAGAGTCGCACATGTACAGTTAGCTCACCTGTCTATAAAGACCACCTGGGGGGTGTTCCACTAACACTAAAATCTATTTCAAGATCGATTTTATGTGATTATCGTTGAATCAATCCTAAAATCGATTTTGAGTGTATCGTGAAACACCCCCCAGCTTATTATTACTTCTACAGAAACAGCTCACATGTAAATGAACATGTCTATAAAGACAGTCTGCTGATGTAAAACCACTCTGTCTTTTATAGACGGATTAACAGTCCTTAATCTTAGATATTTACAGTCAACCAATTTGAATGCCAGTTGCCACTTTGAAAAGGGGCAACCGTACATTTATATAGTTTGACTGTAAATTCATATCTTGTAACCAATTATATTTTCTCCCATTTTTGCATAATGTTCAAAGCATTTTTCGATGATACATACTTGGCTTATTAATTCATTTTTCTTTCACACACACCAATTATTTTGTTTAAAGCTGCTCAGCATTTTAAATGCAAACTTCCCAATAGAAAATAAACACTGGATAAACAACACTAACCATAAGGTAATCTAAGAAAAACTCAACTTATTCTATGATAAAATGAGACGGACTAGTAAAGCATGTCTAACATGTTCGAAAGAAGTCGTATTAAATCTACATTAAAACTATCATTTTTTTTTACAAATTAAAATGGAGAAAAATATGTGACAGTCTGTATTAATTTCTATGGTAAGATAATCCAAGTTAAAATTGAAAAGAAAAAGAAACACTTTGTCCAACAAATGACATAATGATACATCAGAAATTCAGAATCACAAGATTGGCTGTACATTTACTCTCAGAAGTTCCCAATGACAGTGCAAGGGATAAAGCCTACCGCACACTACACAATCCCATCCAATTAAAGGGGAAGGAAATCCCAGCCTTTTGACTTACTGGACGAGATGAGAGCATAACTCAATGCTAGTCGCTTATTTCATCTTGAAAATTCCCAATAACGAGAATAATCAATATTTTATGGACCACTGTCTTCTGCTTTCAATGCCCACAGGAGGCGGCAATTTCTGCGAATTCTCGCGGTGAAATGACGCGAGGCGGAGAACACAATAAATTAGCGGGTTACGAGATGCTATTGTGTTCTCTGCCCGACACGTCATTTCACCGCGAGAAGTTGAAGAAATGGCTGCCTCCTGTGAGCATTGAAAGCAGACGACAGTGGTCCAAAAAATATTGATTATTTTTGTAATCGGGAATATTCAAGAGGAACGACATGATTTATGCACTCATCACATCCAGTAAGACAAAAAGGATAGGATTTCCTTCCCCTTTAAGGATCTGAACTATATAATACATGCAGTAAGTATGCACGTCTCGCTTTAGTTCAGATATGCAAGTGTTCATCGGATCGGAATCAGATTATGTAGTGTACGATAAACTTATTACAAGACATGATCCACAAGATGATACTCGGGTATAAGAAGAGGAAGAATTTTTGGAGTCATGAACACCGATATTATTGTTACGCTCTCCGTCAGCTGCACATATAAATGAATTTGACATTGATAAAGTTGTTTGGCAAGCACACGCAGTAAATACTTTGAAGACGAATTGACCCTACCCATACATCATTAATACGGCATCTATCTACATAGGGCACCCACCTGTATTGCGCAAGCGTGGTTTGGCAGTCCGTCAAGTCCGATAGCTGAATATAACCTTGCAATGCATTTAACCCGTTTAATCCTAGATATTACAAATCCCATTGAATTTATGTTCCCCTTTTGCAAAGGGTAAAAAGACCATATTGAGTAGCATTGCTTCTGTGTTCTATATTTTGTATAATTATGTGCTTACTCATTATAAGGGAGTCACTATTATTAGACTTTCATTAATTCCTTTCATTATGTTTCATTGTTTTGCACAAAGTTGTTGAACTTGAGGTATGTCATATTTTTGGTGGGTTCAATACTTCTATAAAGATCATCTTAAATCTTCACAACAATGTATGACTATCAGACTTGTCATTCCTTCCATTAGGTTTAATTGTATTTGTTGCAACATGGGGAGGGTCAACTAGTCTTCAAGATCACTAATATCATCTAGAATCATCGCGACTGCTCCTGGCTTTCCTCTTGTCCATGATCTGATGCAGCACCATGGCCGTATCGACAAGCAAAAACTCAAACAGATCGTCCGCCTGTTGCATCTTGACAGAGAGTTCGTCGTTGTCGTAATCAATCCATTCTGGCTCCTCTCCTTTCAGCTCATCAATCAGGATTTCGTCAACGTGATCCTTCTTTTTGCTCAGGTTACTGCCCGCGAGCGCCGTCTCTTGACGCGGCTTCGTGACAAGGCCAGTCAGCGAGAGCACGCGTTCCTCTACGGCGTTCGTCATCTCGGACTGGTCGCGGGGTGGCTGCTGGAAGAAGAATTGTCGGGGCTTGCGCTTGGGTTTCATCCATGGGGGTTGGACGGTGGGTTCGTGCTCGCGGTTGATGGCGTGGTAGACCTCGCCGGACAAAGCAAACGCCAGGTTCTTGTACGCCTTCCTGCTTGTGCTTTCTATGTCCGACCCTTTGGTATCTGAGCCCATGAGCTCGGCTGGTGGAACCAACTCCGTGGAAGGCTCCTTGTTTAGCACCTTTTCATGGAAGACTGCGACTGATTTGTGGGCAAGATTCTTTAGTTCTTTTACATTGTGAGGCACTGCATAGAAGGGCTCCTCTACAATTTTCTTCAAGTCCAGCTTGGCTTGCTTTTTAGCAGCTTTGGACTCGGGGGCGGATGCGGCTTCTGGTTTTGGAGGGGACGCTGTCCTCTCTGGTACCTTAATAATACTCTGACTCTTCTTCATTGAGTTAAACTCATCGTCAAACCACTCTTCATCCCCGAAGAGATCAGCCTCGAGAATATCCTTGTCCAACTGAAGCTGCTGTAACTTCTCACTGAGGGCCTCCGGGCTGACTGTTCCAGACTCCCCAAAGACAGGTGAGCCAGGTCTTGCCACTGGAACATTGTCACTGCTTAAACTGGACTCCACTCGCACTCTATTGATGAAGATGTCATCATCCAGAGGCGAGACGCTGTCTATTCTCCTTTCAGGACTTCTGTCAGGTGTGTAAGGTGTCTCTGCTCTGAGTTCTGGTGGTGACAATGCGTCTTCGGGAGTTTTGCTCTGCTCTGCAGTTTTATTTTCCTCCTCCCTTTTCCGGAGTGTCTCATTTGCATGCACAATTTTGGTATTCCGTTGCCTTCTCAACTTGAGGAGCTCACCGATGGCTTCATTCATAAGTGATTTTGTGAGCGTTTCGGCTTCGTTTTCAGTACCATCTGCCCTCTTTTCAGTTCTTTCGTGCTTTTCTTTCTCTACAATTTCCGGCTTCTCATCAAGCTCTTCAACCACTTCACCCTCGCTTCTGGGTGATTCGGCCGACACAAGCAACTGGAGGAGGCTCTCTTTGGATTTGTGCTGTTCCTCCTCCTCCTCTTGCCTCTGCTTGCTGGCAACCTCTAACATAGCATCCAGAGTGTCCTTCACAACGATCTCTGTCAGGTGATCGGTGAGGGAATCCACCATCATGGCTTCAGCTTCTTCCCTCTCCCCTTCTTCTGTGTCTTCCAGGGGCAGTTCATCAACCTCTGGAAGCTCATCTTCTGGTGCTCCTCTGGGAGTGTCCAGCGCAGGATGGGCATATCCCGGCTCGTCATGAGAGAACGACTCAACCGCTTCCGCTGCATTGCTGATCAGCTTCTCAAGAGCGTCGTCATCGATGCCAGCCTCCGACATCTCATCGTCTGTAGTGCCAACCGGCACCTCTTCAGATTTTATCGAAGGCGCTAGAGACATAGAATTCTCGCTAAACATATCATCATCCTTCTCCTCAGCACCCTTGGACAATGGCTCTTTGGCGATACTCCTGCTCTTTATCGGGTCGCCTTCAGAGACCAATCTGATGGATGATTCGCTGGGAATCTCTTCCTCGATTGATGAATGTTCTGAAGCCACCTCTTCTTGGGATTTTGTCACTGATGTTGCTACAGTGGTGGGTAGGTTGGCAACCTTGTCTCCGGGAGCAAATATACCGAAGTTGGGCTTGCAGCTGAAGTAAAAGACACCCTCGAATCTGCCATCATTGGTGCCCAGTGGCTCGTCAAGCTCAACTCCTGCCCATACGCCTGAAGCAAAGTGAGTGAGACCTTTGAAGCGCAACATTCCGGGTTGAGTGCCTCCAATGAGAACCCTGTCTCCAATAGCAAACTCTGGTAATACCTCCTCCTGTAAGATAAACATGAACATGAGATACAATCCATTACGACTTTGAAATGAATCACTGAACATGAATTTATTTTGGTATGTTTTCATATATATGCATTAAAATATTGTTTTTTATATTTCTTTAAATAATGAACACAATTTAAATTCTTTCAAACTGTTGTAAGTGCTTATTTTAATCAACAAATATAATTTGCAAATAAAGCCACCCTGTGATATTTTCAGGTTCATTTTTTGTTTATTATGTTAAAGATAGCTTCAAGCATTATGCAAAAAGATAATAAAGGAATAACTGCAGAGTGTCAATGGATATGCAAGAATTATGAGACATACAGACATAAAGAGAATGTAATATTGAAAACACTCACCTCTTGTTCTGCATCTCCTACAATGTCCTCCCTCTCCTGTGGTGACACAGTAATCTCTGGGGTCTCACCACCAAGACCCAGCTCAGATTGCTCAGTCAGATCTTCTGGCTTGTCCTTCAGATCAAACACAAGTCCTTCCGACTTTTCCACACGATCAAATGAAACTTCATCTTGTTTGTCTTTGAGATCAAATGCAACTTCGTCTTGTTTGTCTTCCGGTTTGCCCTTGAGATCGAATACAACCATGCCGGAAGACTGACTTGGACTGCTTTTTGCAACGGACACCTCACTTGCTTCGCTTAGCTCTTCACTTATGTCCTCGTCGGTATCAGACTTTGATTCTTTCTCTTTCGAAGCAACCGATGACTCAAAGGTATTCTCGCTATAGCTGTCTACGGATTTCGCGCTCTGGGATCTGGATGACCGCACACTTTGAGACCGTGAAGAAGCATGGGAGGTGGACTGGGAGTGGACCGAGCTGGAAATCGACTTGACGCTTTGCTGCGAGATGTCGTCAGGAGTCAATGTTCTGCGCTCTGCTGCAGGCGAATGTGCCGGCGAGTGCAAAGAAGGAGATCTTGCCGGGGAGTGTACAGAACTTATTGAAGACACTCCTTCCTTGTCATCAAGAGATAGTCTGTGGTCTGATTTGGGTGAGTTTGTGATAAGAGCAGCTGCGGATCTCGATTCATCAAATGAGTCCCGCGATTGTGCGCTCGCTGCAGAGATTATGTCCTCTGGGACTGAGGATGAAATGGATATGTCTTTGTCCGTGACGTCATCGTCCTTTTCAACCAAAGGCTGAGATGCCGGTCTGTCAGGAACCACTGGACTGACAGGAATGACAAGACCAACTTGGGGAACTGATTCATCTGCATCCTTTCCATCTCCAGATCTCCTTGTCCCTACAATAGGGCTTATGCTCACTCTGTCCTCTTCTTCTCTTTCGCTCGTGTCCACAGGCTCTTCTCTGTGCAGCTTCTCCTTGATCTTTCGATGGTCTTCAGAGTCAAACTTTTCAGAATCATGGACACTCTCTCTGTCCGAATAGTCGCTCTGGATGCTGATGTCCTCAGCGATGCTGCTACCCGCTGACCTGCTGCGATCTCTGGAAATGCTGTGCGGTGATTTGGGGCTGACACCACCTGCAGAATTTTAAAAAGAATGAATTTGTTTCAAACAGGAATTAGGAATGTGAGACTTGAGACCTCTCATTTGCTAGGCCGGTAAATCAATGCTAAAAGAGAATAGAGATATACAACAGATATACATGAAGCATTTTTCAAAGAGGTTCAACTAAATGTTTAGTTTACTTCACTTAAGAATTATGTTCATTTATTCATCAAATCTACTTGCTCATAAGTCATGCAAGGTGAACTTTGCTTACCCTCACTGTGGTGAGTACCAGGTGACGACGTGGCACTGAAAGAGGAGTAGGACACATCCCTGCTGCCCACTGATGGCACCTGATCAACCCCTTTCTCCTCCCCAACACCCTCCAGGCTAGACCGGCTAGACCTCCCGCTCTCCGATCCGCTCCTGCCCCTTGCAGTTGATGCTGTGCTCCGCCTCTCAGACAGTCCACCTTCCTGGCTGCTGTCTGAGGCAGTGCGCTGGCGTAACGCTCGGGCGTGGCGCAGCGAATCACTGCCGGCTTTCGGCTGCTTGATCTGGGGCTTGGCCGAAGGTGTCAGCAGCATTTGTTGCCCACTACCTGGCTGCTTCTGCTTCTGGGACTCGTTATCAAGCTCTGCTTTGGTGGTTGCTATGATGCTCTCGTACGTCTGTTTCAAAAGCAAAAGAAAATAAGAATGATAATAAAATCAATAATACTAATAGGTTTCTAGTAGTTTGGTTGATTGATTTGGGTTTTGCAGAAGCTGTCATGAGCAGTTACTGGCCACTATCCGGAGCCTTCTGCGTTTGGGACTCGTTGTCAAGCTCTGCCTTGTAGGTAGCTATGATGCTCTTGTATGTTTGTTGTTTTTTAAACAGAAGAAATGAGAATGATAAAATCAATCAGATATAAAGAAGTTTGGTTGATTGATCTAAGTTTGGCTGACTTGAGTCAGCAATAATTTCTGGTTAATGCCTTCTGCAAATATTCCATTCTGAAATTCCAATTTTGACTTCTTACTCTTTCTAACCTAAATTGGCTTCCCAACATAAGACATTCAAATGGAAGATGAAAGCATCATCGCATTTAATTTCTACTATTTCTAGGTGATTGCAATGAGTTGAGACTTTACCTCCAGCTGTTTCTTGAGGCTGGCCTCCTGCGCCTTCAGCTTCTCCCTGCTCATCCGCTTCTGCTGCTTCCTCAGACGATCCGCCTCCATCTTCCTTCGCTTCAGGGCATCCTTTAGGGCCCTCACCCGCCCCTCGATGTCACTCTGATCTGATGCAGTCTCCGACATCGTCTGCGAGAAGGACTTCTCCGACTCTGAGCCGCTGTCGGACGGATGCCTTGCTCTGCGGTGCGGGACGAAGGGACTCCGTCGGCTGCTGAGGGACTTTGGGGTCGAGGATGTGGGTCCTACAATAGCTGGAGCAGGTTGGGAAGCCATTCCTACTGGAGACCTGCCTCCAACGTCCACTGTTGCAGCTGCTGACTGGGTGCCAGGCTTGGAGGGAGTTAGGGTCTGATCAGCGGTCGAGTCGAACGAGTCGCTGCCATACTCCTGGAGGCCTGAGGCTTCTTTGATTGTGTCGTCGCTGGAGATTTCGCCAACGGCATGGGGGCTCTCAGAAATCCTGCACAATGGAAAAGGAAATAATTTGTTACTGCCCAAACAGATAACCAAAATATTGACTTCTTATTTTTTTTATTCAGCCATAAATTTTGGCTTTAAAAGCAACAGAATGCAGATCATTTATTTCACCTGCCAAACAATAGCCACACACATCACAAATAACAATCAATTCTAATTTCCAAATAATTATAATAGTGTATTTGAATTTACCCTTTAGCAGTCGGTGTCTTATCCGAGGAGGCAATGTCCTCGGCTATGCTGCTGTTATTTCTGCTCTCGATATCCTCCGCCATCGATGCACTGCTACTGCTACGGGGTCTTCTGTCCGAAGGAGGGGATTTCATGCTGCTTCGCTGAGACTCGGACTTGGTTCGGCTGGAGACGGATGGTATGTCCGACTTGTACGAATACTCGTCCGAGTGCGTTCCGTAGCTCTGAAATGATAAAACAAAGAAACAAATGATGCAGCATAGAGATGGGAAGTGCAAAGAAATATTCTTTTAGAAAAGATGTCTGGCTTAACAATGTATATAATATTGGAATCACTCCAAACCTAAATATATGCAAAATAAAGATATCAACTGTAAGTACTGGAACTCATAATAAAGTGCCTCAACATGACATCATTGTAGCTTTCTTGTAAGCTTCATATCAGGGCGTGCCACTAACATTTTTCTGGTGGACTTCATGGCAACCTAAGCATGAGTACCGGGTGGCCAAATGGATGTTCTGATGGCTAAAATGTTGCATCGATTAACATCATCATCATCATTTTAATTTTGACTGGCCAGAAAGCCTTTCCATTGGCCATTAACACCGAAGCTAACACAAAGTCGAGCCTTGCCGTAATATCTTACCATGGCATCGTGGTGGGTTGGTAAGGACGACGAGGCAGAAGAATAATCCTCAGCCTCCCTCTTTGATCTTTCCCCCTTGGATGGGGAGGTCACGACCTTGGTCTTCCCCTTAGGACCATCCCACAGGGTCAGGACCTTGTGCTCCATGCTGACCACTCGCTTCTCCTCCTCGTCCAGATGCTGTTTCCATGCCAACAGCTCCTCTGCATTCTTCCGCCTCTTCTTCAGCTTCATCTCCCGCTTCATCAGGAAGCTGCGAGAAGTTAAGAATGATTTATGATTACGCTTGACCATATAAAGGAGCTGGGGGTGTTTCACAAAGATTCAAAGTTGAACTTAACTCTAAGTTGGACTTAAATATTATGGAAAGCAGTTGGTTTCTTTGTAAAATTATTGAAACAGTACTTTTCAAAAATGCATACATTTTGATAAAAAAATAGTAATTGTTATTATCAAGGAGCTTTGAAGTTATTGATACAATTTGTTTGTTTGAAATTTCAAATAAATAAATTTTTCCCCTTTATAATGAAAGAGAAATTTGGAAACCAAAAACCTGTTCCATGCCTTTATTGGTAGTACCAATACAATGAGGTATGTGAGAAGCGCTAGAGTTCTTAGTTTAGTGGACTTTGATAGAGATACTACAGTGAAACCTCATCATAACGAGCCCCTTGGTTGGGCCCATTGAATTTACCTCATTATATCAGATTTCTTGTATCTTAAAGGCTTACAAATAATAAACTACATACAACCTGGACCTGTGAAATTACCCTTGCTAATCAGGTTGCTCGATATAACAGAGCTCGTTATAAAGAGGTTCCACTGTATATCCCTTTAAAACAATTAATTGAGGCACGCTTACTTCATGCTAAAAGGTTGCTGTATCATCTTGAGTTTCTGCATGACCTTTGCCTGTTTCTCAAGGGCAGATGCGTCCATGGGCGAACCCGTCAGGCCCACCCCGGCCGGTATCGGCGACACATCCGAAAACGAGTCCAAGGATGATCCCAGGAGGTTGTCGACGTCGTCTTCATCGTCGATGTCGGCGTTGATGGAGGACGTGCTGGGCGAGACGTTTGGGAGGTCCCGCATCTGGTCCTTGTAGCGGACGGCCACCTTGCGCAATCGAGCGATCTCCTGCTGTTGGTGCAACATCCGCTGGCGTTCCATCGTCGACTGCTTCTCAATGCTGAGGAGTCTCTTGATCTCAGCCTGGAGGAATGCACAGAAAGATTATTAGTTAAACGAGTTGATCTTAAATGTTGCTTGTAAGTATCGGTTTCCATGGTGGTGTATATAATACGTGTGGTTTGCGGTTGCACCATGTGAGATGAGTGGATTGGTGAGTCCTGAAAAGGACTATGGTAGTCCTAGAAAGGACTGTTGGTAGTCCTAGAAAGGACTGTTGGTGTAGTCCTGAAAAAGGACTGTTGGTATTCTTTCTAGGAGAGTCCTAAAAAGAACTGTTGGTAGTACTAGAAAGGACCGTTAGTAGTCCTAGAAAGGACTGTTGGGATAGTCCTGAAAAGGACTGTTGGTATTCTTTCTAGAAGAGTCCTAAAAAAGACAGTTGGTAGTCCTAGAAAGGACTGTTGGTAGTCCTAGAAAGGATCTTAGTTCAATGCATATTCCCCATAGAATTTATAGAGTCCTGGGCCCATATTTATTCATAAAACCATGCTAGCTTCAATCAACTCTGAAGTCAATTTGAGATGATAGGGCAAAGTATGCTACAAGTGATCCTTTTAGTTGCCCACTAGGGTTAACTTATTACCCAGAGGACTTTAGACTACGGATTTAGATTGGAACTCGGTTGGTGTAGTTTGATGAATAAGGGCCCTAAAGAGGTACATTCATCATTGTTTAGACGCATTTTCACACAGATGCCATATGTATGACCGATAAATTGTACATGAATCACAACTAAACCACAAATACGGAAAAAATATTGCGATATTGATTGGTATCAACAAATAAAAAGACAGCTTCCACCATTACCAAGATTCATACACTGACCTGTTCAGACTGAAGCTTTTTGAGAAGGGCTCGTTGGCGTTTCCTCAGGCTGGCGACCTCCTCCTGGTCTCCCTTCTCCTTCTGCCTCCTCTTCTGATGCTCCAGCCACTCCAATTCGGCATTGGTCTTATCCACCAGCACCTTTGGGACAAATGACAGAGATCAAATTAATTCTCTATGAAAGTTAAACGTCATATTTGTTTGGGACAAATGACAGAGATCACCACTGCTAATTATTGAAGTCAAGTTAATTCTCTATGAAAGTTAAACGTCATATTTGTTTGGGACAAATGACAGAGATCACCACTGCTAATTATTGAAGAAATTCTCTATGAAAGTTAAACGTCATATTTGTTCTGTGACTATACTATAATAGAAAGGTATGAATTAAGATCAATTATTTGTACTACCTTCACTGACACCGACACTTCTTCAGATACAAGAAAATCTAGGCATAGCTGTAAAAATGTCACTCAGATACAATTTAAAAACATGCCTTTGGTTTAGGAGCTAATGTTAATTATATATTGCAATTTACATATACCCCTCCCTCTATCTAATATTTAAGGTCCATACAAATTCATTAAAACCAATTGAGTTATCATAGTGCACATGCCTTTGGAAATGAGAGGACATTTATAGAAAGGGCATTATACCTTTTCTCTGAGCTTCAGCAAGGTCACCTGCTGCTGTGACCTGGCTTCCTCTTCCTTCAACTGTTTCTGGATCATCTCAATCTTCACAACACTCAGTGATTCGTCCTTCTCCGTGAGCCCAGAGTTCCCAAACAGATCGTGCTTGTCCTTGGGCGTGCTTGAGGCTGTCCCGGTAATTCCGTGTCGCGGAACACTGCGGACATCCTTCTTGCCATCTGGTCTCCTGGGTGTTGGGGTCGGGGTCGGCGAGAGAACACTCCGGACTGAGCTACTGTGCTCAGAGTCAGAAGCCGAATCCTCAAAAGAATTTGAATACTGATGGCTCGGCGACTTGGCACCACTGAGCACTTCCTCCGATATACTGTCTTTTGTTGACGCTGCTCTCGCAGCCGAGTCAGTCCTGATCGAGGAGATCGTGGCACTTCTGCTATGGTCCTTGTCCAGGACCAGGTCGCTGGCGGTTGCAATCGAGTCGCTCTGGTCAAAGCCAGGACGTTCCACTGATATGCTGCTCGCAGTCTTGATGCTCTTTGATGCAGAGCTGTCACCTGCACCATCTACTATCATTGGTGAAGACATGAGGGAGTCTAGGGGGGACCTGGACGGTGAAGTTATGGTGCGCGATGACGTTGCTGATGCCGTGTTGGTGAAGTCCTCCGAGTAGTGGCCAGATGGTGTCTTTGACTCTGCACTTCTACTGGGAGTTACTGAACTGGCTCTCGAGTCTCCAGTAGCAACACTCCTGGGGGGAAAATGTACAAGTCTTTATTATTGAAGTAGTCTAGATATATATGTGCATGCAGGATGGCCAAGTTAAGATGTGTGATAAATATCACAGATCTATGCCATTTAATTGTAGGTCTCAATATTTGATTGATCATTTGATTGAATGTTTTGGCAAACACTCTTATCTCTACCCAAAATGTCATATTATATTTTTCCTAATGATAGGTTTTTGCCTAGTCTCAAAGCTTCCATAGACTTACCAGATTAAGGTATAATATACAATGTTACTGCAAAGTAATAAGTGTTTGCCATCATTCTTTTCTAGGTGCCAGAGGGCACATGAATTTGAGCAGCCCTACAAGAAGTGGCATTCTGTGATCTTTGACAGTTTCAATGGCAAAGGATAACTTGAAGAGGAAGTTACGTTACAATACATAGAAATTCTTTTTTGGATGAGTGGTGGTCCTAGAGTGGTGGTCCTTAGAGGGGCCCACTCATTGCTCAAATGAGATTCTTTTCATGACCATACCTTGTGACAGGTGGCGGTGGCTGTAATGATGCCCTCATCTCCTGCAGCAAGTCTCTCTGGTGAAGTCTCTGCTGCTCCAGGGCTGCTGTCACCGCAGCAGATGCAGCCGCCTTGGCAGTTTCTGAGGCCACTCGCCCTGGGTCCACCTGGGGTGGGGGAGTGGGTGGGGGCTTGTTCATTGATGCCTTGTGTGCCTGCAGAAAATTGAAACATTGAATTTAGTCATGAAAACAAACAAATTCACTTCAAATACTTTCTTTAGAAGAAATGTATACACTAGCGGTCAGAACAGTGCAACTTCTGAGGAAGTACAGCAAAAATGTTCAAAGGGTAAAGTCTAAAATAGTAAGTTTATTGTGTAAAGAAAATTAAAAATGTTTTCCTTTACAAGAACCTAACAATCTCATCTCTTACCCACCATCTACAAAGGCATCATGAGTGTGATGAGCATGTGATGTTATGTATGGATCAATACCAACATCCATCAAAATGAATCATTACCTCTGCCAATTGCTTGGCCGCTTCAGCCGTCGTCTTGGCAGCTTCCGCCTGCGTCTGTAACAGCCTCTGCGCCGAGTCTCTTGTCTCCGCTGCGGCCTCCTTCTTCGCAGCTACCCGGATCTGCTCTACCTCCAGTGCAGCCTCCGCAGTACGTTGCTTCATCGCATCAAACTGACGATTCGCAGCCTGCACCTCTTGCTTAGCCTTCAGTGACAGCAGGTTGATCTCCTGAAGTAAGTTACAGAAGAGAAAGAAAGAGCAGAATTATTTCAACTGAACTTAATGAGGTATTTCATTTCTTAGAGCAGGACATTCATTTAGATTCTGATAGGAAAAACTGCATTCCTTGAACGCTCATCATACATCATCATTGTCATCACCATCCCCATCATCATCATGGTTGTCATGATTATCTTCATTACCACCACCACCACCACCACCATCATCATCATCTTACTTTCTCATGGTCAAGTTGCCTAGCCTGTAAGATCTTTGCCAAGGAAGATATCTCCTACAATACTAAAATAACAACCCTGGAATGCACCACATCCACGATGTCTCACATAAATTCATCATCATCATCGTTGTCGTCGTCAATATCATCATCATCGCAATCTTACCTTCTCATGGTCAAGTTGCCTGGCCTGTAGGATCTTGGCCAGGGAAGAGCTCTCCTGCTGTGCTAAGGCCACTGCTCGGGAGCGCTCCACCTCTGAAACTTGGCGCACCGACTCTTCTAATATCTCGAGGAGATTCAGCTCGGCGGCCATCTTGAGCTGGAGGGCGCTCGGAGAGTAGAACGTTGGACCTGGCTGGGAGATGGCCGACGTCAGAATACTGGAAGACTGGAGAAAAAGTGGGGAGAAAGAAAATGGAAAATTATTCAATCAATTTGGAAACATTTATTGAAATAAAAATTAAATATCATGGTACACTTAACACTTTTTCTCAGAGCATGAGAAATTCTGTTTTTGACGGTTTCTTCAAATAATTACTACATAAGCTGTATTTTCAAAAGCTTAGAATAAATATATTGCAGAAATAATCTAGTATTTTGGAGGAGAGTATGACATCGATCTCAAAGTACAAAGCTGAATAAAGCTATTTACGACTCTCATTTTACCCCATTGGCGATTTTTTAGTAGACAAGCAGTTTTCAGCAGTATTTTCCATATTTAAAGCTATTTACTTTAAAATCATGAATTGATGTGGTCTACAAAATCAAAAAACTTATCTAAAATTTTGTTAAATAGATAATCAGCAAGGTTTGGAAGACCACAGACCGGCCAGTTCGTGCTCATGACTTACAGATCTGCTGTTGGACACCTCGCTTCCCGGCCGACTGATGGGCTTGAAGTGGTTGAGTACCTCCCGCGTGACCGGAGACTTGGCATTTCTCCCTCCTGCCCCAGGAAGGGCCGCCGAAGCTCCCTGAAGTCCCTGGTGAGGGGACGTTGGGGACTCCGGTGGGGACCTCACGGAGGGTGAATGCCTACTGGTGTCTTGACCTTGTGATGACCTTGAGGCTGGTGACGGTATCCCACTCCGGGGGCTGTCAAGTGGAAGCGAGTCTGCATTCGATGTTGACTTCTGCAAAATAAGATGATCATTAATATATCGCTATGGTAATCATTATTCATTAATGAAACAGTCAACCTGCCTCTGAAAACTAACAAATTGTCTTAATGAAAAGTATTATTTTCTTTTTAAGAGAAATAAAAAATGTCTTCCATGTACATTGTTCATGGGTTTATGATTACCAGTCATTAAGTGCATGAGATTCATTAAAGTTTGTAATCAAAACATAAATACTCAAGTGAAATCTAAGGAATGCATATTCTATTACAATCACTAATATAATTGTGTAGCCTCTGAAGAAGATTCTGCTAGGAACGCAAATGTAGGCCCTATACTGACTTTCATTTTATTACGCAGGCGTTATTATAGTAGATAAGCAGTTTTCAGCAGTTTTTTGCAACATCACAATCGCTAATTATCATCGTTGATTCTTAAAATGCTTCTCTGCAATTACCTTCAGTTATTCGATAAGTGACTTTATCTTCATTAAAGTTTGCAATCAAAACATAAATTGTCATCAATATTCAAGTGAAATCTAAGGAATGCATATTCTATTACAATGACTAATTGTAATTGTTGATTTTTAAAATGCTTCTGCACAACTACCTTCAGTTATTCGATGAGTGACTTTATCTTCATTAAAGTTTGTAATCAAAACATAAATTGTCATCAATATTCAAGTGAAATCTAAGGAATGCATATTCTATTACAATGACTAATTGTAATTGTTGATTTTTAAAATGCTTCTGCGCAATTACCTTCAGGTCTTCGATGAGAGACCTTATCTCATCCACAGGTGACCGAGTCTCGCTGTGCGGCGAAGGGCTCCCTCTACTGCCAGAGGACCGCGACTTCACCGAGGCTGGCGAGCTCCGGGAGCTAGGAGGGGTCTGGGTGCCTGCATCTCGGAGGGAGTGGGGCCGAGGGCTTGGCGTTCTCGACCTTTTCTTCTCAGCAACACTGAGGCTAAGGGGAAAAAGGCAAACAATGAATTAACCTGTTCAGGACGGACTGATTTCGCTACAATATGCTTTCTCCATAGACCTCAGCCCGAGTATTTTCGGGACCTTCCTGAACTACCTGTTGGTGTAAATTTGTTTTTAATTGGTAATATCACTCAAGTTCTGCTACAGGGTTCATACACTAATTTTTATGTAAAATTCCCATGACTTAAGTTATTTACGGCAAGAATTCCATGACTTTTCTTTTCTTACTTCTTTCAGTACTTGTAACAAATTGGTACAATATGTGTAAGCGAAAAGATTGGCCTCCATTATATCGTAGTATTACTATTAGTCTATTGCAAATTCTATATCTTTCTATGACCTGTGAGGTAATTTAACAATTCTCTTGATTTTTAAGGCCTGGAAAACGTATAGTCAAATTCCATGACTTTCCAGGTTTCCAGGCCCTGTAAGAACCATGTAGTTCAAACATTGTCATCCAGAATATAATTTTGTAGCAAAAAATAAACTACATATTAGCTACACTCAGCAGAATTGAATGACCTTTTGTGAGAAAAATTGGGAAAAGATGAAGGAAGATAAACAGTTTCAACATCACATATGCTTGGTATCACAAGTAGATTTACCTTTTACTGGTATCATCTCTTCCCGGTGATGGCACAGAAATAGATCTGCCTGTAGGTGGTCTGCTAACATTTGAATCCTATGATGGGAATATAGTAAGTGACAATATACATGTAAATCTCCTTAACCCTATCTTAACTGGGCTATTTGAGACCAGGTTTTTACTGGGGGGGGGTCAATTTGACCCCCCCCTAACATCTCGGAGACCGCTTGTCCGATTCACGCGAAATTTTGCATGGAGGTACATTGAAGTGCTAGCGACGCGTTCATGTTTTTCGTTTTCCAATGTTAAATATGCAAATTGTACGCATATTAATTAGCGAAAAACGCTAATTTTATGCAAAAATCCTCTTTTTGTCTGTAAATCACTAAATATTGCTCAGAATATGCTGATTTTGTACATGAATATTCTCTATGACTTAATTAACAGGTTTTCAAAAAAATGAATTTTTTTTTTTAATGTGTTTCTTTGTTTTTGGAATTTCTTATGTATTTCTTTGTTTTTTCGACTTATGTTTTTTATTGTTTTTTCCAATGGAAATAATTATTGACCATTATCCAACCATTTTTAGCCCAAAATTACATAATTGCAGTGATTAGAATGAAAAATAATGAAGATTTTGTCTTTTCTAGGAAAAAAAACAATTTCCATAGGATTTGTACACAAATCACAAAATTTAGCGATTTTTGGGCCGACGCTCACTTACAAAAGGTCACGTGACTTTAGAACGGTATACCCGGTCGTCGCAAATTTGATCTCAAAAGTTGCGCAAGACTTCAATGAAAAAACTCATGAAGTCGCGCGTTGCGGAATTATCGCGCAAAAAGTCGAGGGGGGGGGGTCAAATTGACCCCCTCCCCAGTTAAGATAGGGTTAAAGGACAATGAAATCCAGACAAATTGTTGTATGCACTATAAGACACTAAATATAATGAATAGTCTCTGAAAATTTGAGCACAATCGGTCAAGAAAAAAGCAAACTATGGCTCTTTGAAAAGAGCCATGTATTTCTTCGAGTGACTCAAATTGGCAACGCACTCTGGCAAAGTTGTGGACAACTCCCCATACATTTTGTACACAAAATTTCAGTTTTGTTAAATTTTCTCAAAATTTATGTTTACCCTCCGTTCGAGTTCAACATATATTTTGTAGAATGCTTTTATACATAACATATCATGAGTTGGGGGAATGGAAAAATGTTACTATGAAGAAAACTGTAAAAATGGGAACATTTGTGTACAAAACATATGGGGAGTTGTCCACACACTTATCAGAGTGCGTTGCCAATTTGAGTTCCCCATAGGAATAAATGGACATCTTCAAAGAGCCGTAGTTTTCTTGTTTCTTACCCGATTATGCTCTAACTTTCAGAGATTGTTCTTCTTAATCTCTTCAAGACAATGAAAGCAACATTTTGCTTGGGTTTCATTGCCCTTTAAATGTCCTGTCAATGTATATAAACATTGCATAATTTACTTCAATTGCACATACTGAAAAAAAAAACACTCAGAAGATGATTATTTTTACTTGTTGTCTTGCAAATACAATTATATTTGCTATTCACAACAGCTTCATCATTATTTGCTTTATGATACGATTATCAACATCATCATCACCATCACCATCACCATCACCATCACCATCATCATCACCATCATCATCACCATCATCATCATCATCATCATCACCATCATCATCATCATCATTATCATCATCACCACCAACTACCTCCACCACCACCAGCATTAGCATCAGCATCAGCATCTCCATCAGCATCATCATCATCATCATCATCATCATCACCATCACCATCATCATCATTATCATCACCACCAACTACCTCCACCACCACCACCAGCATCAGCATTAGCATCAGCATCAGCATCTCCATCAGCATCTCCATCATCATCAACATCATTATCACCATCATTACTGTCAACCATCATCACCATCACCATCATCATCATTGAGGGAGCTGAAGCATGCTATTTACCTTGGAAGACGGTCTCGAAAGCTGGGATGCATGTATGTTGTCTGCGGAAGCCGAGGAAGGAATAGGACTGTAGCCTGTAGTCCTGCTGTAGGCGGGACTATCTAGCAGCTGGGAGGGGGGGATGGAAGACGCTTGGCTAAGGGTTAAGGGTTGGCTACCTCCCGACAGAAAATCCTCAGAGTACGAGTAGGCCCCAGGACTTTTGACTCTCTGCGTCGAGAGAGGACGGGCTGGGCTCATGTCTCTCGTGTGTTGTTGCCTCGCTTGTAATTCTGTGTCAACAAATACAAACGAGTCATGATTATTAAGACTTTATCAGCACAGTAATCCAAAGAATGAGCATTGCATGGATGTGACTTTCTCCTGAAATGGTATCCTTCGAGTATGAGTGAGAAGTGGCGGGCTTTTGACTCTCTGTGTCGAGTGAGAACTGGCTGGGCTCTTGTCACCTGTTTCTTGTTGCCTCGCTTGTAATTCTGTGTCGACAAATACAAATGAGTCATGTTTATTAAGAATTTATCAGCACAGTAATCTAAAGAATGGGCATTTTGTGGATGTGACTTTCTCCTGAAATAAATGAGTGAGGAGTGGCAAGACTTTTGACACTCTGTGTGGCGTGAGGATGGGCTGGGTTCTTGTTCCTTGTTTTATTCTTGCCTGGCTTGTAACTCCTCGGTTGTATCGAGATGTATAACAAATACATATTTCATTGGTAATGTGTACCAGTATTTTTTAAAGATAAACAATTTGTGAAAGCAATGAATGAAAAGCTTCAAGAAAATGAAGGTTTCAAACCTCTCTGAGACTCCTGGTAGCGCTTCATGTAGATGTCAATCACGCTCAAGCCATCGCGCTGCGGTTCGTGAGTCCTTTGCCCGAGATGGAAGTTGATGTTCGTCTGCCTGTTGTCCAGGGGGTGGTGCAGCCTGGCTTGCGCACGAGTCGGAAGGCTTTTGAACTGTGGGTAGGTACATAAGAAGTAACAGTTAATAAATCATATGTAAAGAATACATGATATTCAAATAAACTCACATGGAACAGAATGCTATAAACAGGCAATGTTCGAAGTTTGTTTCCCCTACAACTTTCATACAATCCTCCGCAATGGCACTTTGTGTCACAGGAAAAACTGTAAGACTTCAATGCAAGCTCAATTTTTGTTTTCATTATGTTCATGAGGGTTAAAATTCAACAATAAGTGTACCCTTTTCTAGTAGGATTATAATGTTCGCTACATCATTCATAGAAATAGTGTCTATATATTTGATTAGCCATTAGGAAGGTCTTGTTAATGGAAAAACATGGAAAAGTTTACTGATGAAGGAACTGACCCGGTGACCTCCAGTTTACTGTCCCACCTCTCTACCAACCGATGTTTCTTTCATTGAGTGCTTACCTTCGGGGTGTATTCTTGATCTACCTCAGCGCCGCTCGATTCATCGGAGAGAGGTCCTTCACTCAAAGATTCCCCATCCGATTGCAACCCGTCTTGATTGGAGAAACTAGCTGGCGGAGACGGTCTGGCTAATGTTGACAGAGGTACCTGCACAAAATGATTCATTTCATAAATATTCAGTTATCGCTACAATGTGATGTTTGTTGACAAAGGAACCTGTAAAAATCAAAATTTAATGAACATTTGGTTATTTCTGCAATGCACTGTCAATCCATTATGATATGTTTGATATGTACTTCAACAGATAGCTGTCCTTTGCTAAGAGATTCTCTATCTGATTGAAACTAGCTGGGAGTGAGGGTCTGGCTAATGTTGACAGTGGAACCTGTACAAAAAGATTCATTTCATTAATATTCAGTTATCGCTACAATGTGATGTTTGTTGACAGGAACTTGTACAAATAATAATTTCATGAATATTTTGTTATTTTCTTCAATGCACTGTCAATCCATTATGATATGTTTGAGATGTTCTTCAACAGATAGCGGTCCTTTGCTAAGAGATTCTCCCTCCGACTGAAACCCGTCTTGATTAAAGAAACTAGCTGGGGGAGACGGTCTGGCTAATGTTGACAGAGGAACCTGCACAAATTATAATTGCATAAATATTTCAATAATTTCATGGCGTTATTTCTGAATTGGGATGTTCATTAATTTGGATTTATTTCAGGTTGAATATTACATTACTTCTGCTGCGATATAAATGAATATCCTCTTGATAATTTTAACAGGGAATCTTTCAGCTTTAAATTTTTTAGAATTCTGTCTTAGTTACATTTTCTTCTTTTTCAGCATCAAACCAAATAGGCCTGAACAATCGCATAATAGTTGGGTGTGATCAGAAAAGAAACATGATAGGGAATAATTCTAAAAGGCTAACATACTAATAGTGGTTTACAGAAAGCAGGGATCAAAGAACGTAGGCTCACAAATGTATCAACATGTAAAGCAGTCTGGTGATAAACTGACAATTCTCAGTCTCAACAAGCTGCCTTCCAAAACGACAAACATTCAGGATTATGAACTATACCTGTGGAATAGATGTATCATCTTTCTTCCCCTGGATGCGGTCTGCAAGCGAGTATCCAGATGGGAGATCCCACCTCATTTTCTGCCTGACCTGGTGGCCGCGGAACGCTGCCTGAATCGTCGTGGCTGCATCCATCTTCGCTCGGCCGTCTGCAGTATTGCGCGCCTGCTGATTCAGATTTATCACACCTGTGCGATGAATTTTAAAATATACAAATGTTTCATAGGACTCAAGTTTGCCATGTATTTGTTTGGAAATGTACTTTAAAACTTTCCTGGATCATTATTAGCTGCGTCACTCACATCTGAGTCTAGAATAAAACAGGTTAAGTCCTAAAAGGCTTAACCCTAAAAAGACTGGGCTATTTTGAACCTTAAAAAAACTGGGGGGGGGCTAAAAGGGCCCCCCCCTAAGATCTCGGCAACCGAAACTCCGATCGACTCCAAATTTGGCATCGTGATAGATGTCCATAAGGTCTACAATATTGCGTAGTTTAAAAAAAAAATTTAATTAGAATATGCTAATTAGAGCTAATTAATTATGCGAAAATTGTATTTTTTTGTATTTTTTGTAGTTTTCTCGGCAATCGAAACTCCAATCAACTCCAAATTGAGGAAAGTGATAGATGTCCATGAGCCATACAATATTGCATAGTTAAATTTTTTGTTCTAATTATAATATGCTAATTAGAGCTAATTAATTATGCGAAATTGCATTTCCTATGTATTTCTTTGTTTTTTCGACTTCTGTTTTGTATTGTTTTTTCAATGGAAATAATTATTGACCATTATTCAACCATTTCTAGCCCAAAATTAAATGATTGCAGTGATTAGAATGAAAAATAATGAAGATTTTGTCTTTTCTAGGAAAAAATCAATTTCCATAGGATTTGTACACAAATCACAAAATTTAGCGATTTTCGGGCCGACGCTCACTTACAAAAGGTCACGTAACTTTAGAACGGTACACCCGGTTGTCGCAAATTTGGTATCAAAAGTTGCGAAAGACTCAAAGGAAAAAAGTTGTGAAGTGGCACCGTAAAATATTTAAGCGTTGCGAAGTAATCGCGAAAATAGAGGAGGGGGGGGCTAAATCAGCCCCCCCCCCCCCAGTCTTTTTAGGGTTAATAAGAAATACAACTGAGGGTCAAGCATTCCTCTGCCATTACTATCATTGATCTTTTATTTCACTGATTGTTAGGCATGTAAGAAAAGTACTTTGGCTGTCTGCTTTATCATTTTGAATGTATAATCAAAGGGGATGGAATGAGGCAAACTAGTTCTGAATAAAGCAGTGACAAAATACCAGAAGGTTTAGGCAGTTTGAGCCCCGAAATGCTGAAGAGATTATGAGAAAATCATAAAAAGAGCCCCCATAAATTAGTCTTTATTTTTATCCCTGGAATAAAGATGCACAAATCACTACATCAAAATCTCACCAGGCAACAATCCAACAAAGACATCAAAATCCTTGTCGGCTCCGGTGACCTTCTGGTGCTTCGTCAGCTTGGCGGGGACTTTTCCCTGCGGTGATGAAGGTGCCATGCTAAATCTGACCACAGGCCTAGTCACTTGCGATGGTGTACTGGTGGTCGCTGGAACGGGGGCAGAGGCAGGGGCCACTGGTCCTGCCACTGGGTAGGCCCATCTTTCACTGGATGGAGACTTCATCGAACCTGCACCTATAATTGAAAAGTTAGATGTAGTTTATCAATAAGATAATTTAGCATATTTGTAAATGACATCATATCTTTGACCTTTGACCATTGCTTCTTTTAATCAGATCCCCTCATCCCATTGCAATTTTACAAGACAAACAAAAAAAAATGGGACATTCGAACATCCTATTAACATATTGTGTTG
Source organism: Echinarachnius parma (assembly GCA_037951105.1). Lineage (NCBI taxonomy): Eukaryota > Metazoa > Echinodermata > Echinoidea > Clypeasteroida > Echinarachniidae > Echinarachnius > Echinarachnius parma. Next base: position 23,523 of record JBAMJV010001023.1, on the reverse strand, counting down.
ACCCTTCGCAAGGGTTCAAACCCTTTGCAACTACCCAAACCCATCGACAGGTTAGGCCCAACGCTAACTTTTAGCAGACTAGCAAATACTCGAATGGTGTTCAAAGATGTGCCATGGGTTCAAAACCTTGCTAAATTAGGTAATACAAGTTATTAAGAATGAGTCAGTTCATTGAAACGACTCTGAGGTAAATCGTTAAAGGAACTAGTAACTTTGTTGACATGTGCAAAAAGTGATGAGTAGTTGATACAATGAATATTGTTGTTATCCGATATGTCCACTGGGTGTTGTGTGAAAATTTCAAGTTAAATGGATGTTATATGGCCGAGTAATGAGCAAAAATGCAAAGTGGTATTCACTAACTCATTGCACTCACTTTGTACACGGTTCTGACGATCCAGTGGATAATTTGACATCTGAATACTTCAATCGTAAATATCTTTTTAACGAAAGGGAAATTTGAAAAACTGAAACATGTCCCATGCTTTTATTGTTAATACGAATACAACAAGGTATGAGGGAACCGCTAGAATTCCAATTGGATTTTGAGGATTTGGACAATGTTACTTAGTCCCTTTAAGCCAATGGTAGTGAAATCAACACATGGTGACTTACCCTGGTTGCCTGGGCTTGAACCGAGGATGTTTGCAGCCATATTTGTGAGGTCTCCCGTCAGCTGCCTGACTTCGTTCTCAAGTCTCCCCTGGAGTGCAGCTGCCGTTGCTCTGATGGCTGCTATTCGTTCTGCATTGCCACGGGGCTTTGCTGGTAAATTAGGTCTTGTAGCTGCTGAAGAATACAATGATAAAACTGTTAATAAATATGGATATGCTGGTATATTTGAATATTCGGTCTTGTAGCTACTGAAGTTTTAACAAAATGGCAAATACATTGTATATGATATAAATATATGATTATAAGTTACATTTCAACTTTGAGAAAATTAATAACTCTTTAAAGTTTAAAATATCTTTATTCTGGACATGGTTTGATGTCTTATGTTAACAGAACTTTATGAACCTCATCAATCATCTTTCATTTCCTTGACTTCAGCTGCAGTTGACTGCTGAAGCAAAAAACATTTCCAAAGCATAGTGGCTATATTCCATCAACAGTTTAAACTGTTCAATAATAAGGAGGTACATTTGATCAGATTTACTCCCCTCAGTATCAAGCCATGAAAATGCCACTGATTGCATTACTCACAAATTGCACAAAAAGAAAGGAAAAGTTCAGTCAATACCTGGCCTCTCGAGATTGGGTCCCATCCCAGAACTGGCCTGTGGATGCAAAGTGCCCACTCTGCTCCCCTCATCGTTCAGCTGATTCCTGATCACCATTGAAGACGCGGAGGGCAGCTCTTCTTCCTTCACCGGCTCCAGGACAATGTCCCTTCCGCCGCCCCCTTCACCTCCCACAATACCATCATGGTGCACCTGATGGAGACCTGCTGGGGCCAAGCCTGCCGCAGCGCCTGGATGAGTGGCATCCGAGATATCCGTCTGAGGACTGGAGCGGAGGGAGCTGTCGCTGCTGGACGTGCTCCAAAAGGCATGGTTCTCCTTGTCTGAACCCGTCATGTCGATCTGCAGGAGGGGAGAAAGAGAACATCCATTTGTTAAAGATGTCTTGTTCAATTGATTGTTCTCCACAAGGTGCATATCATTGTCTGAACCATAAATGGTTATTTACAGAAGGAAGCCTATCAACCATTGAGTGCAATAATAATGCACAATTTTTTTCCCCCCGAAATCTTTTACCTAAAAAAAAGAATTGCGAGGATTTAACTTGGATAATAATTAGAAAGCTTTATTAAATATTCTGATAAGGATAACATGTGAAGTGTCAACTTACTCTTCTGCGGGTTGCCTGCTGGTAAGGGTGCTGTCTCTGCAGTGAGCTGGGTCTGTTCAGCTGTGGCTGACCAGATCCAGGACCTCTGCTAAATGTCTGGTCGAGTGGAACTTGATCCTGCGGGGCTGCTGCAGGACCTGGCATCTCAACTCTAGGAGGAGCAGTCTTGGCGCTTTCACGCTGTCTCCTGTACAATTCCTGAAGCTGCTCTTTCTTCTTCTCCGCCTGCAAAGCTTTCTGCCGCTTATCGTCCTGCATACGTTTCCGCCTCTCCGCACGCTGCTTGGCCATGTACTTCTGCACCTCTTCAGCATCAATATGCCTGACTTTCTGCACAGGAGGGGAAGAGCCGCTTGCTTCTTTGCTCTTCGATCTGGACACTTTCTTCTTCCGAGACATCTGCGGCACATTGTTGTTGACCTTGCTCCCCTTTGAGCCAGCAGGCAATGGGGGTGATTCCCTTTCTTTATCTTCCGGTACATCTAGATGCAAATCGTTGAGGATTCCTTGGGCTTCCTCCGGAAGGTGAGCCACGTTACCTGGTTGACCACTAGGGGGGTGTCCCTCGCTCTCATTGTCAGATTCAATCGGATGCTCCGAAAGTCTCGCTGCTTCATCTTCGGATCTCGGTCTTGACGCTTCGAGGATGACATGCGAGTCTTCAGTGTTGTCTGATTTGGGGTCTCTTGCTTGGGGTAAATGGCTTGCCTGTTTGGCAGCACGATTAGGAGGGGGCCCTAGCTCTTTCAGAACTGCTTTCTGCCCTTCACGCCATGCACTCACGCTGATACTTGTAGCCATCTCTGGTTTCTTTGGCTTTGCATTTGGAAGAGCTGCTTTCTTAACTTTGCGGACTGGTTTCTGATGTCCTCTGCTCACTAAAGCCTTTGAATTTCCATGATTGTCATGCATCTGCCTCTGGGAAGGCTGCAAAGGTTTACTCGTTGCATTTGCAGTACTAGTTATCAACTGATTGTGTGCAGGCACTTGTTCTCGAGTTCTGACATTCTGTCGACTTGTCTTACGTTTCAGTTGATCCTCCATTACTATCCTCCCATCAGCTGCTTTGAAGCGCGTCTCTGCCTGGTTGAAACCTCTGTATGCAGGCGCAGCAGGTGCAGATGCCACTTTTCGCACAGGCACTTTCGGTGCAACATATGCTTCAAATAAATAAGTCCTCTCAGCTTCAGAATTAATCATCACAGGATCGCTTTCCTGGTGTCTCCTTCTCTGGCTCTCGATGCTTTGATCCTGCTCCCTGGAAGCAGACATCCTCTGCTGTTGAATGCGCTCTCGCAGTCTCTCCATGTGATCCAACATTGAAGGATCGCGGGGCTTCTGACTTGATGAAATCAGGCTCAGAAGTTTCCTATTTTCGGGAGTGTTGGCCAGGCCTGGACCAACACTATCTCTGTCGCTTAGCTTCAGGACGGGTTTGTCCCCAAACAGTCTGTCGTAGGCAGGGATGTAGTCCTTACTTACTCTCAACCCAGGAGAAACCTCCACGGTGGAAGACTGCCGCACCAGAGACGGCGACAGGTTGTCGTTCAGAACTCTAATCTCGGAGGAGTTTTCAACTGATAGATTGGCAGAGCCATTTCCAAGAATGTCTCGACTGGACGATGCTCCAGGCAAGTCGGTAAGAGCTGTTGATGAGGCAACTCTACTGGGGTTCAACAGGCTATCCATGGTACCATGTGGTGTCACTGCATCCTTGGTGATGTCATTCAAGAGGTTAGGATCGTCTCTCTGTGATGGAAGTGCGCTGTTTGTTAGGTCTGAAGGGTGTAAATCAGTTCTTCTACTTTGATGTTCATCTTCTGTTGAAGAAAGTTTTATAAAAGATTAAATTTAAATCAAAAGACAATAGTTTCATAGGTAATTACCGATTCATTGTATACATTGCAACTTAACAAACATATTTCACAGGTACTACAGACATCAAGTATGTGAATGACAATAAACTTCATGATACACCTATACCTGATGGCTGGTATTTAGTTACATTGAAATAAACAATGGTTATTATAGCACATAAGAACTACCAACAGTCCTTTCTAGGACTACCAACAGTTCTTTTTAGAACTCTCCTAGAAAGAATACCAACAGTTCTTTTCAGAACTACACCAACAGTCCTTTCTAGGACTACCATAGTCCTTTTCAGGGCTTACCAATCCACCCATCTCACATGGTGTACCCGTAAACCACAAGTATCACATAAGAACTGTTTTTGGATTTTCTGCTTAATTTTCCTCAAAGCTAGTCAAAAATGACTTATCCTCATAGTGTACACTTACATTATTTACATACTTGTCTTACCTCTTATGGTTACCCTTTTCCGTGGCCTTTCTGCTTGGTGACTCAATCTCTTCTGGCCAAATGTTGCCTGTTGGTAAAAAATATGGAATGGTCAAAGCCCTTTGCAACAAGAACAACATGGTATATAGACATCAATATTCAAATATAAAAAATGGATACTAACCCTAACCTGATTGAGTAAAAGAGAACATATTTCAGCCTGCTAAAAATTAATCTACAAGATTAACGAATATATATTGCTATTTTGCATAGACATAGAAGAGGACAAACTACAATGCAATTGATAATTGAATGCAACACTCAAAACTAGCACTGGCCCGCTAGCCCAGCATTCTGAGCCTCGGGCCACAAACATTTTGTTCATGCTGATTACTTGTCCAACTGTACCAGAATTATCAATTCTTGTCTTTTTTCTGGGCCACAAAAAAGTTGACAAGTCTTGATTGTACTTGCCCTACAAGGCCACCAAAAAAAGGTGCATTTTACGCATTGTTACATGTCGTCGGGTGAGAGTCGAGTGCTAGGTCTATTTTTTGCTAATTTGAGTTCTGCATACCGTCTTGTAGGTGTGAGCCTTTTCTATGTAATGCCAAATTGTCAGATAATAATCATTAATAAAGTGGGGCATATCTGCTGGTATAAAAAACAAATTTGGTTTCTACAAGACGACCAAACATTAAATTTGATTCTCTCGGATGTATTTCTCTTTCTCAACAAATAATGTATACCTTTGATGCTGGATTTGACCTAATTTCCATGGATGGAACTGAATCTACTGGAAGTGGGGCATTGGCCGGATGTCTCTGCTTTAGTTGGCTTGCCGTACCGGCAGAACGTGGGTCCCTCGCGGTGTGAGCATTCTCTGAATGCTCCAGGCGTGCTTCAGCTCGATACAACTGCCAAATGAAACAAAATCAAACAACCATTACGATAAAAAATCACAATCATTAATTAAGTATAGCCCATTGTAGAAGTTCACAATATTCAAATGTATAATTAATACTTGCATCAGTTTAAAAATTATATGTAACAGTAAGGGTATTAATATTTGTTATAGTTATTGGAAGATTCAGGTAGATACAAGGGCATTACAATACAAATACACCAGTAATTCAATATTACAAAAATTAAAAATTAACAATGAGTTCTGTATCAATTTTTTTTTTAATTCTTAAGAACTATTACAAATTTCATTACACAGATCTAGATAATAGCTGGGAAAAAATAAGACTCAAAGAAATGTATACTTACAGCTGTCTTTGCTTCTGTTATGTTGTTCCATGCTGAGGCCAATTCTACATTAAAACAAATTAGAATATATGCAAAATTATTTTTAAAAACATCTGTTTTTCGTCTGCAAAACGAAAAGAAACCTCACTAGGAGTAATCATACAAAAATAATGCCTAGTTCTCCACACACAACTAAAAAAAAAAACACCCACCCCAGTATACTTTCTCTTTCTAAAGCAATCAATATCACTTCTCCATGTTCGGAGAAATCATTAGTTTAACTCCTAGAGTGCCAGGCTCGCATTTTTGCGAGTTACAATACACACAAATGCCATAGAGCATTAAAATCCCTGCAATAAGAATAACTAGAAGTAAAGAGGGAAACATAACAAGATTTCTAGAAATATTATATTACATATCGTGGTTTCAAAAGTAAATATTAACTACATACACTTCCTTGTTTAAATGACAAGTGATACAAACATACCAATTAGTTATTCATCGATTACCAGGAAAGATATACTTTTGAATCCAATTTGTTATAAATAAATTGTCACCCATGAATCCAATTTGTCAATTGCCATAAAAGGAATGTCACTCCTGACGACGGACAGTCAACCTGTTCGCAACGTCGAGCCCCTCCTACCACCAACCCTCTCCTTACAATAACTATACCGGCGCTGTAGTTCTTATCAGAACCTCAAGCTCAGAAAGAATACCAACAGTCCTTTCCAGGACTACCAACAGTCCTTTCTAGGACTACCACAGTCCTTTTTAGGACTATCCTAGAAAGAATACCAACAGTCCTTCTCAGGACTAACCAATCCTCTCCTTATACATGGTGCAACCGCAAACCACACTTATTATCTACACCACCATGGAAGCCGATACTTACACAAGCAACATTTATTTGACACATGTAATTTACAAACTTGCATGTCCATCCCATAAATTTCTGACAGGTGACATTTACAAGGGTACTAGATCAAAATTATACCAATAAAAAGTCTGGCGACAGCTAAATTCTGTACAATTTAACTACATAGTAACTATAATATCAAACAGGAAATACACATAAATGCAAGTGAAACCATGTTTGGTTTCAATACATAATTACAGCAATATTGACATTTGTTTAAAACTGATGAATAATGTGAGTGTCATTTGTTTGTATGAAGGATCACAAACAGGCCTGATCACAAATGGGTATGTATCAGATAAACAAAACATTACATCTCTCAGACAATATACTAAATTAAAGTGAAACCTCATCATAAAGAGCTCTGATATTTAACATTTATAACCCTCTAATAAGTTAACAAGGAGATTTTAATTTGAAGAAAATCTTGGCATTTACAATTTTTTTGTGCAAATTTTTCATTTGAACATCTAGTAGAAAACTTGTGGGAGTTCAGAAGATTTATTTGAACAAGTTGAATGTGTATTATCTTTGCAAGATACAAATTGTGTATTTTTAAATGGGCAATTCCCTCAGAATTATTGATCAAAAGGCTTACCTGAAAGGGGTTCATTGTTATCAAGTTGATATGGATGTCTTTGTACTAAAGTTGGCTCTGTAACTCGCCTTGCTTTTACTGTTGTACCAGGCATTGTGTTAAATTTTATGTAACTACCATCTCATCAACTTGAATTCCGAAGCCTGAAAGACAATAAACAAATAATACAAATGAATATGAAATTCTCTTAAAATGATGCATAAATCAGACACATTCATTCCTTACAAGTAGAATACATCAATAATATTACTCAGATGGAAATTTAGATATCTATAAGCAGAATCACTATTTAGTAAAGTTGTTCCTTATTGTGTGCAGGGCAGAGCTAAAGAGCTTACCAAAAATAAATTTGACAAAACTTGTTCTATTTTGAAAGGTATCACCAAAATATAAAAAAATATTATTTTGAATTTTTCTTTTTAATTCCAAGTAATATCTCTCTCATGACCGACTTTATGGTGTTAGAGAATGCTACATTGGTGCCTCTTTGTGATTTTAAGATAAAATATTAAGCCTCATTTCAGAAAATTATCCTAAAATTAAGAACAAATATAAGATTTACAACAGTACAGTTCTGGTTAAAGGGAACCAACACCCCAAAATAGTATTCTTATAAAGAAAAGGTAATATTAGTTCAAAACTGTTTAACTAATCCATTCCAACAAGTTCAGAAAATAGGTTTCCTGATAAATTCTATAAAAATGTTGGAAAACAAATCACCATACTAAATTATGTGTTCACGGGTCTGCAGAAGAAGACTCCATAGTCTATTGTCTAGGACAAATGCATTTTATTCTCCCTCTTACGGAACACAAGGCCCTGTTACTGTAAAGTTCTGGTGGTTAATTGCATTGAAGAATAAGATTGTTTATGAATTACACAAGCCTTTGCAAAGTGTTGAAGACATCCATTCAAATGTAATATCAAACAAGGATGCCAAAACATAAGCCTGTGGAGTTCTTTACATGGTGACTGTCCCAGGGCTTTAAACAAAAACGAAAGTCTCAAAAAGTATTAATTTTTGTTAGTACAAATCAAACTCCAAGGAAAATGACCCATGTACTTCACTTAATGTATCAAGATACATTTAATACAATGCAAGACATTTCATTTTGTTTATTCTTCAGGAAATTATCCCCAAAAAATGACTAAAGAAAGAAGAAAAACAAAAACCCTCTAAAAATTAAATACCTTAAATTAACTTACAAATATAATTAAACTAATAAACAGAACACATCAACAGGATAAGGGAAATATTTTGTAATATGACTAAATTCCATAAACGGGAGTGAATTATGGAAGATGAAAACTGGATGGCGCCTAGCTCAAGGGAACGCTAGGAAGACACATTTTCGGACATTAGTATTAAACATCTCATTACTAGTGCAAAGCCAAAGCAATGCACTTTCATCTAGACTATTTTTTGCCGACAGAAAACATGAAATAAATCTTACCAGAATTGTTATCTTACCTGAATTTTTACTCGAGTCAGAATATAGGATCATTATCAGAACTGTGTGACAATCTGGAGTCTGAAATGGCCGATATACACTGTATATAATTATAACAGTGTATTTCAGGCTCCGGACATCACACAGCTTTTGCTGAAAAAGTGCCGATATTTCTGATCCGAACTGAATAATTAATTGACCCTGGATTATGAAGATAATGATCCCATATTCCGAGTCGTGTACAAATTCAGGTAAGAAATCAATTCTGGTACGATTTTAAAAATTCAGGTGAGAATAAACTAAAGAAATCAATTCTGGTACGATTTATTTTGTTTTTTTGTTTGGAAAATCCAGTCGGATGAAATTGCATTCCTTTGCTTCAGAATGTTATAACATGTAAACAAATATGTCTATTTTAGAATTAGTATCTCTACAAACATTATTCTGAACTAATAGTAATGGCGCCTTTAAAAAATAAAAAGTGAGCATCGACAGAAATTTAAAAATTTAAAATTAAATCGAACCAAAAATCACTGTTGGAAAAGATTGTCAATTAAAGTTTTAAACTTAATTAAAACAAAACAAAACAAATGACACGATTCATCTCTCTCTCTCGACTCAACATTACAACTAACAAGTCTCAAACAAATCATAATCAGTACAACATGAACAAGCCCCCGTCATGTCTCACTTTCACACACAAGAGACCCCCTCAAACTCTGTCAGAACAGTAACAGCGTGCAAAGTCTATGGGACCAATGCCATGGCATACGAGTGACCAATTGCTTTGGTATGCAATGGCAATGCACGCACAACCATCTTCACGCAAACACCTCTCAACGCAATTTGAAAAAAGACCGTTCAGGGTCAATTTTATTTAAAAATTGACACAAAGTCACCAACACAATGATTCTAGAATATCATAGAAACATACTCTGATAATAAAATAAGACAATATGAAGCACTTAATGATGATTAACAGTTTTATTATGGTTTTTACACGCCCATATTATCACGTATTCAAAATAAACGGAAACACTTACCCAATCGCCATTTTGATATTATCAGTCAGCGCGCAATGCATTCTGGGATATATCCTTTTTCGCTGACTTTACAATTATACGGCTGTCTATCGCATATAGTACTAAGTGAATGTACATTCTGGGATGTTGTCAGCAGCGAAAAGCAGAATGAACCGATGATGTCACTTCCCATTTCTCGGGAAAGTCCTCCTGAGCTGCGTACCTTGTTGTTGTATTGTGACTTGACGTCTGAGCTGAATTGAGAGTCGCTTTTTGCACTTTAGCCATCTCTATCTCGTTTACAATGCAAGTTGAATTTCAGTGACAAGAGAGAGTTTAGATCCGATATTTTGAGACAGCGGTTCAAAATCGCGAACGTAGCAGGAAACGTTACATTTTAAGGAGGTCCACGTCCAAAGCAAAGCCAAGGCAAAGCCGCAGCGGCGAGGGCGAGGCAGACCCTCCTACCTAGCTTGCCCAGCCCCTGGCGCAGCCCGGCCCCGGCCAGTGAATTCCGAGACGTGAAAGGTTGGCAATAGCACATCTACTTTATAAATGGTCATACATGGTATGACCATTTATAAGCCAGACAGCCAATGACAGCATGGCAAAGGGTGTAACTAAATGCCAGTGCAGTATTGTAATGTGTGTATGTGTGGGCACACCGTGCCAGTGGCACAGTTTAATCGGGTAGATATTCTAGTCTCTAGCTGAGATTTGCATTTGGGTGAAAACTGAAAAAAAGAATGATTAATTAAACTGAGCATAGACTGTATGGTAGGTGTACTACACATCGGCACTGTTTTTAATATCGGCACCCCGCGTAATATTTGTTTTTGCGCGTGTTGTAAAAAATCGCGCATGAGATGATGCGCGCTACCCTTAAAAACTGAACTGGTCGAAATTTTGAGGAGAAATAATGCGTTGATCGTCCGCTACGAGTAATACGATAAATAATACCAACATCGCACAAGAAATTTGGAGTTGCGTGCATTGTCAACGAGTGTTGAGGGGGTGCCGGTATTAAAAACACTTCGAACTCGTGAAGCCAAAAAACAACGCGCGCGTTCGAAGGCGATATCTCGAAATATAATTAATATATCGCAAATCTGATCATCGCATCGGAATCTGCACTATTTTCTCAATATGTGAGTACAATTTCAAGAAATTTGAATGATTTTTAAGTCTTAAACTGTCGGAAATGTTTTAGGATGCCGATGCGGGGGTCACTCAATCATACATAGATGATTATTATGTCGATAAGATAATGTTCAAAACACATGTGACATATCATGCATAGGTCTTGCTACCACAGCTGTATCATTATTTATTGACATGGACATCGCATGACATGGTGATAATTAATTAAAAGTTAATTAAATTAATTAAAAGTGCCACATCGTTGCAATCATTTCAAGGACATTTGAGTAAGATAAATATGGTAGATTTCACTAGGTCTAGGGCGAATATACAGTTGCAGGCACTTGGTGGGTTTAGGTGTGGCGCCTAATTGGGTAGCCCGTGGTGGGCCCTCCTAGTAGGAGGGCCCACCACGGGCTACCCAATTAGGCGCCACACCTAAACCCACCAAGTGCCTGCAACTGTATATTCGCATCATGCGGAGTTTGTTTGCGGTATCAAGAAGAAGAAGAAGTTTAAAACAATATATTTGAATGGGCATCCTCTACCAAATAAAGCTTGCCCACAACGGCATGCAATGCTCATCTTATGGCGATCATATGGCTATGTAATTTGTTTAGAAATAATACTATAGATGGTGATAGTGATATTATAATAAATAATGATCAACATGATGATTAATGATTTCATAATGGAAGAACGGATGAAATAAAGATAATGATAATAAATTACATAAAATGTATTTCAATTTTCATATTAATTGTAATGACATGATTCATGAATGACAGTATTTCAGTGAGGATCATTGCTAAGTTATTATTTGTGATCTACACTGCCTTAATGATTTAATTTGGCAAGAGTTAATTTTGCACCCCCCCCCCCCCCCCCCCCCCCCCATAAAATTGAAGGGGAAAATGGGTATGACTTAGTTAAGGATGATATAACTAATAATAATATGGTAATTGGTATATAAAACATGAGAAAATAATTGGGTTAGAGTTAGGGTTATGGGGGTGCAAAAGGAACTCTTTCCCTTAATTTTAACATAAATTGACAGGAATTTGATAGCCAGTGTTTCAGTGTTTCACTTTTCAGATTAGTTCAGAAGAACGTTTGTAGAGACATTTAATATTTATCATTCAGACATTTTTGTTTACATGCTATGCATTTCAAATACAGGCAAATTATACGTTTGAATTTTAAATATATAAATACATATAGATTTTTGATACATTCTAACAATTTGTACACCAATTGTTTCTTCTTTTTTTATAGATCGACATTGTCTCGCCATTGGGATCAAACTAGATTTGGTAAAACTACATTTCAACATTTGTGATTGATCACAGAAATAGAATCCTGCTGACAGAAGAAACACAGCTCTCTAGTTCAATCAAAGGGGTGCCTACCTTTCAAGATCGCATGATGACGACAAACCAAAGATCAAGCCCTTCAGCAGGAGGAAACGTAACATTTAGAAACCAGAATGGTTCATCACAACTTTGTAGAAACCGGACTCAAAGTGGATTCGGAAGATGGCTGCCACGCCCGACGCTTCTTCATTTCCTACCGCGCCTGACACCACAGTCCTTGCTGACACTGCTGCTGATCATGGGCGGCATGCCACTTCGGCCGCAACTACCGGGCCGGTCGTCTGGGCAAGTCCTGGAGATGATGGGGGCTGCAGCTGCAATCACTTGGTCCTGGAAACCGTGGTGTATGTTCAGAGAGTGCTGCGGCAAACCCTGGATCAATCCAAGCAACATTACTTCAGGTGATTTACTTCTAAATCAAAGAGAAAAGATTCTTCAATTATTACCCATCCTTCACTAAACTCTTATTTGAACCTACAATAACTCCATTTTGGATGGATTTGATGTGTACATACATACAAACAAAAATTAATATTTTGTTTTTCTGTCCTTTTTTCAGGAGAAAAATTGGAACTCGGTTAGCCACACAAATATCTTTGAAGTCCAGTATTTAATTAGACATCAATATTTTATTCAATATAAGGGATACATGCACCCTTAGACCAATGCCATATAGAAAGCACAGTAAACAAATTTGTCAGATTTACCAAAAATGTAAAACTATCTCTAGCTATAATAAAGTATTATCTCACCAAATTAATCAACTGTGGATAGTAGGAGGGTAGAATTAAACACAATTTGAAACTTACATTGAGCCTTTTGATGTAAAAAGTACTTTTAATTCCTATTTGAGAATTGTGATCTTTAGAAATACTGCAATGGATCTGATCCAATCTGATTATCTGTGCCAGAGCTGGTACTGCCCTCTAAATGCAAAAGTAGACCAGTTGTTTACATGTTTAGGCTGATGCCCAGTAACATTCTTAAATTCCTACTGAAACTGCAGAACAGTGGTACAAAAAAACTTCAATGACAAGGTCAAGGTGACTGAAAGGATCTTACATCTGTGTCCATTGTCTGTGAATGTGTGAATTGACTACCTGGCCATAGGCCCTGGTTTAGCTTTTGTATAAGTGTTACAAAGAATGTAGGTCAATCTGTGACTATAAAGAATTCTTAAATCTTTACAGCCAGCTTTGATTCTACTTATAAGATTAACATGGTCATGATTCAATGAAGCCTTCATTCAATCATGACCATGTTAATCTTATAGATAGTTCAAAGTTTGTAAGAATTCTTTAGAGTGAAGACATGCTATAATTGTTTGTTGAACAAAGGCCAAAGCCATATTATGCAATTTATACAGACTTACACAGCATCAAATTGATCAATAGTGTGAAAAACATCTAGTTTAAGGCTAGGTAGACAGGGGAATTCCCCAGTGTTTACTTGGACAATGAGGGCAGCTGACTATCAGGTTTTTTTCCAGGCAATGGAGTAAGGGGTTAATGCAGCATGCTGTTAACCCCTTGTCTTGTAGGGGTGGGATACATGAGTATCCTCTCTTTTTCTATCACTTGGGGTGAGCATTCATAATAGCTGAGCTATATTTTTATGCCTCCGCAACGAAGTAGCCGGAGGCATTATGTTTTCGGGTTGTCCGTCCGTACGTACGTACGTCGTCCGTATGTCCCGTTCTCGTGATCGCGTTATCTCAAGAACCGATTGACGTATTCTCACCAAACTTGGTTCATGTATGTATCTTGGGGTGCCAATGATCTGATTAGATTTTGGGGTCATGATGTCAAAGGTCAAGGTCACAGGACTCAATGTATACGTGTAATAATGCATCGTTCTCACAAACCGGTTGATGGATTAATTTCAAACTTGGTATGAGTGTACATATCGGGGTGGCAATGATCTGAGTAGATTTAGGGGTCATGAGGTCAAAGGTCAAGGTCACCGGATTTAATATATGCAAAAATGGCTTGTAATGGCAAAATCTCAAGAACTAAATGGCAGATTTCAATCAAACTTGATACCTGAATGTTTTTTAGGAAGCCAATGTAGCCATTCAAGTTTGGGGTATATATGAAAAATATGTAAAAAAATTAATTTAGTGCATGTTAATTTGGGCTTGATATTAAAATCGCGTCATAGCGGAGGCATAATTTTTGACTGCGCGCAGTCGAAGATCCATCTAGTTGTCCATGCTTTTCTCATTTAGGGCTAGATGAGTTTCTATCACAGAGTCTACAGCCAGCATATAGTTCAGGAGCTATAGCCGGTCATCTCTCATCTCCAAACCCACCCAAACCCCTCGTTCTATCGTTTCACGGCCGGACGGGCACGGGCAAGAACTATGTTAGCTGCCTCATTGCGGAGAGCGGTCATCATATTAGTAGCTGAGATAACACTGTATTTTTTTGTTCTTTTCTCCTTTAGGGCTTGATGAGGTTCTATCACAGAGTCTCTACGGTCAGCATATAGTCCAGGAGACGGTCATAGGAGCCCTAGCTGGTCATCTCTCATCTCCAAACCCACCCAAACCCCTCGTCCTGTCGTTTCACGGCCGGACGGGCACGGGCAAGAACTACGTTGGCCGACTCATTGCGGAGAGCATCTACAGGGAAGGAATGAAGAGTAAATTTGTCCACCTCAAGATTGCTGACAGGGACTTCAGGCATGCATCAATGCTGAATGAGTACAAGGTGAGATTTAAAGGGTACCTCCGGACAGAGATTTAGCTCTCTTACATCAAAGACATATCCCAAATGAACATACAAAACAAGTCTGCGATCCTGAAAGTATTTCTACATTGCTAGGGAATCATTTGTAATATCACATATCACTCATTCTATCAGCGCAGTTCCTATAACGATACCACTTAACTTATTGACTGCATCTGCGATATATCGCAGCAAGCAGAGAAAATCTCGAAAATCGCTTGTGTGCGCGCGCTGCTGCAGCACAGTGCGATACTAACTATCGCATGGGCTATGCGATAAATCGCATACTACCATAATAACGTACGCGTATTGATTGAGCGGTCGTGCAAACAAAGTCGCGCGCGCGAACCAGTTAATAGCCGTGGTTCCGTAGGTCGTAGTAATTAATTGCATTGTTCTCAAATTACAGAAACATATCAGACCCCATGAGAGTATGATTGGTATTCAATTATAGTACCAAAACAACTACCGTATTTGTCGGTGTATTAACCGCATGGTTTTCCCGATGGAATTACCGGCAAAAAGGGGGGTGCGGTTTGTACACGGAGATAGGGAAAATTGCACGAAAATCCCCACTAGCACAACACAGCATGAAACACTATGCATGGGACTGTAGTGAACAAACAAAGACAAACGGAAGACAAACAAAGACAAAACAAAACATGAATCAAATCAGAGATGAAAAAACTGTACCTTGATATGTTTATTCCTTCTTACAAGTTCAGATTTGGTTCAATCTACCCTCGAAAAAAGTAAATTCTAAGCTCTTTTTGGAGATGAAAAATTGCGATCGTGGTGGGGAAAAAAAGCGTGCAGACGCGATTTGACTGAAATTAGCGATCAATCACGATAGGATGATCGCTAATTTCAGTCAAATCGCGTCTGCACGTTTTTTTTCCCTACCACTTGCAAAGGTACGATCGCAATTTTTCATCTCCAAAAAGAGCTTCAAATTCACTATTTTCGAGGGTAGATTGAACCAAATCTGAACTTGTAAGAAGGAATAAACATATCAAGGTACAGTTTTTTCATCTCTGATTTGATTCATGTTTTGTTTTGTCTTTGTTTGTCGTCCGTTTGTCTTCATTTGTTCACTACAGTCCCATGCATAGTGTTCCGTGTTTTGTTTTCTGTTAAGCTCAAAAAATGTTATAAATTACGGATTGATCGGGGAAGGGGCTCATAATTTCCTTAATGTGCTTCAGAGACTTCAGTAAATCGAAGTATATTTCATAGACCAAAACTCTCTGGAAAAGAAGAATGTTTTTTCTTACTCTCGGTATACAAATGATGCGCAGGTATGAGTGGGTCGGTAGGAATTGTTTGCACAAGGTAACTATGGAACTGTTAAACCCACGAGGCGAAGCCGAGTGGGTTTAGACTAGTTTCCATAGTTACCGCATGCAAACAATTCCACCGACCCACAAAATAAACTTGCGCATCATCTGTTTTATAGAATGGGCATTGTTACGCCCCCCAAAAAGTAAAAAAATTAAAAATTAGAAAAATTACCGGATGCATGAAATAATTTTACCGGACGCATGAATTTTTTTACCGGACGCATGAAATTTTTTACCGGACGCATGATTTTTTTACCGGACGCATGAAATTTTTTACCGGACGCATGAAATTTTTACCGGACGCATGACTTTTCATGCATCCAGTACAATTAATTGTCTGCACAAATTTTGCTCTCAACCAATCAGATTGCAGGGATTTATCAACCCATTCTATAACACATTTTGACCATCCAAAAATCGAAAATTATACTATCAAAATTTTTTTTTTTTTCATGGAAAACCCCCAAAGTTAGGGATGCGGTTAATACACCGGAGCGGGTAATACACCAACAAATACGGTAAGGATTGGTTTTATCATGCCCGGCGGTACCCTTTAAGTAAATATCTACCAACTTACTTACTTGTCCAGCATTTGTTTAGCGCCGTCTATCTAGTAAAACTATTCCGAGTCGCATAATTAATCCTCTCCAAGATAAATAATAAGGGGGGTGCTGGCCGGTGCAGAAGTTATTGGTATGATGAATTAAATAGAAATGTCTTGAGTTGAGATCAAAAGATATCAGCGGTGAGAGAGGTTTGAATGTTCCATAGTGTGGGTGCGGTAAATGAAAATATTCTTATGATCTGTATAAATGAAGACCATATAGGTGGTGAAAACCTTCATGTGAATGATCTTCTTAATGCCCATGATTCACTCGGAAGGAATGCTCCCTAGGGAGAGGAGATTAATATGGCTGGGAGTTACTCAACAACAAGAGAGTTCAACTGTGTGTTAAAACAGTGCCCCAGGCAACTCTTTGACTTTCATTGGAGTTGAGAATATGTCACCAGTACAATGTTATCATACTTAACCCATTTACTTTAGACCTTGAACGTGTATAGATATTCAACTTTACGGAGGCAGGGATTTAATATGTCCTTTCTTTGTGTACCAAAGTGAACTTAATGGTGTTTATTAGAATATTGAATATTGAATAGTTGATTTATACTGATCAAACTATTGTAATTTTTCTTTCACCTTCATTCCTTAAAAAGGAGTCACTTCACAATGAAGTGTTTGCAAGTGTCAAGAGGTGCCCCAGTCAGCTCTTCATTTTTGACGAGGTTGAGAATATGCCGCCAGGTCTTCTGGACACGATACGCCCTTTCCTGGAGTACCGATCTGAACTGGAAGGGGTGCCCTTCAACAAGGCCATCTTCATCTTTCTAAGGTAAAATTTGTGAAAAGGCAAAAGCAAAGAAAATGGGAATCCTCCGGGATTCAAACCCGACACCTCCGAATTGCTAGACCGGCTCTCTACCGCCTGAGCTATAGAAAATCCTTTTGCGATTTTCATCCTTGAAACCCCTTAGTTTTCAATGCTCATGTGGTTAGAAGCTATTATAAACCTGACAAACCTGAAGGATATAAATCAACTTGGGGATATATGTGACCGGCTATAGCAAAACCCTGCACTTGTCGGTAAAAATCAAAATTTAGATTTTCATACCATTAGGAAGGCCTCATCATAAGCTTTCATTTGATGCTTTGTTCTAACAAATTGGCCAATAAATGGCAAAGATATGATTGTTTCAAGCATACAATCATAAGTCTTTTACACACATTTTGTGAACTTATAATGCCTATTTCTTCAAAACATGAATTACCGACAAGTGCAGGGTTTTGCTTTAGGCGGTCACATATACCGTATTTGCCGGTGTATAAACTGCATCTGTGTATTAACCGCACCCCATTTTCCCAGTTTTCATTTTAAGGAAAAAGCATATTCTAGATTATCAATAACATCAAACTAGATCATCCATGCATTTTCTCCTAACTTTTGTAAACTGTTAGTACCCAAAACAACACAAACTACATGTTTCTGATTGGAGCAATACATAGCAGAATATCATATCAAGCTTTTCCTGCACATAAACTATGTCTGTGTATTAACCGCACCTCTTGTTTGTGGGTTCTTCAGTCACAAAAAAGGTGTGGTTAATACACAAACAAATGAAAATAAGTAAATGAAATAAATAAATGAAATGAAAAAAAATACGGTAGTCAAACATATCATAGCAGACATCCTGCCTATCGTGGCCACCAATAAAGATCCCCTGCATAGAAAAACAGTGGAATCTGTCCATAAAGGCTATGTTTCTTGTTTCCCCTAGGTAGTCACATATATATGCACATATTTGCATGTTTTGTTAAGAATCATTTTTTGCGACATTTTTGTCAGTCAATTACAAGCACCTCTAAAAGTGTGTTTTAATTTTCATTTTCACAAAGTTTTTCCTTGTATAGTTATATCCACCATTTTGCGCTGTGTTTTGAAAATAGTATTTATTACTTAAATGTATTTTTGTTTATAATAACCCATCAAAGTAAAAGGGATGCCTGTCCTTAGTTTATGATGTCCCCTTAAAGGGTACCACCACCTAAAAATAATATTCTTATAAATGAAAGTTAACATCTTTAGTAGTCCATTCCATCAACAAGTTCAGAAAAATATGTTTCCAGACAAAATATATATCATTGGAAAACGCATCACCATTCTAAAGCATGCGTTCATTGGTCTGCAAATACGAAGACTACCTTTGTCCAGAGCGAACGAATGGTCCGGGATTCAATTGTCTCCAAACGTACGCGTGAATAGCATTGGCGCACTCGCAATTGTTTGGCGTGTACGGAACCATGAAATAATAATGGTTCCGTAAATGGTGGTAATTAATTGCATTGTTTATGAATTACACAACCCTTTGCAAAATGTTGGATATCTATTTGATATCACAAAACATAATCTATGTCTTGTTCTTTGCCTGGTGGTCCCCTTTAAAGTTAATATGTAGAGTGTCCAAGAGGTTGCTGTAGGCAAGGAGTTATATGCAAAATATCTGCCGTGTTTGACACTGACATATGTGCATAATAATTAAGCCTGAGTCATGTCGGAATTTTTTTGTTCCGGAATCCGCCGGTGTTGTGCCGGGCGGAATCCGGTGTTCCGATAAAATAAAAAAACCTGCCAAGGAATGACACGGAACGAACATGCACCAGAAGGTCCGCCACAGCTTCGGCAGCGCAGGCAGGCCCCGCGCCGCGAGACAGGCCAACTCAACTGCCCTGACCCCACAAGCCGCATTCTTAAAAAGTGCCGAAAATGAACGAAAATGCAAGATTATTACGACCGCACCCATTCTAGACTATCTCTTATTTTACTTACATGTTTGGTTGGATTATTTGAATCATAGATATCTAAATAACGGGAGCGACTTTTGAAAAACCAAAGTCAGTTGCAAGCTTTTTTGGTATAAGGATTACAACAATGTATGAGAGAACCGCTGAAATTTAAAATGATTTTTGTAGATTTTGACAAAGTTACTAAGTCCCTTTAAAACAAATACGAGAACAAATACCTGCAAAAACAGCAAAAAAATGCGCCGATTATATCTAGGACATTTTCTAGCTCGCTCGAACCTCTGATGAACTGAAGCTAGCACGCACCCACGTTGCCAATTTGCGAATGGTGTACGTGTATGATACGCATACTACATGGTATATATTATCGCAGCCCAGAAATTGGCAACGATCGCAAACTGATTTGCACTTGCTGGCTTTGTTCAACCGCTTATTGAAAGTCGCTCGCGTACATGCACTTGGAGTTTTGAACGTATTCATCGTACGCTTTCTTCCTGCGCTCTAATATCAATACTCTTGACTTTCGCGCTTGAGTCAATCACCCATATGTTAGCATGTGCCTTTCAGCGGCGTCGCGGGCTGCGATTCCGTCTACATGGTCTATAGCAGTAGCTTCAGATACAGAGCGCAATACAGACAATACGTAACCCACAGACTTGTACAGTATTCAGCTCTATGCGAAACTAGTACAGTATAGTACGAGAATCGCCATTCACGGAAAACAATGAACAATGTCAATGCTTCACGAAAATGTCCAAGACCCTCTCATTTACGATTGGTATTTGGTAAGATTGAATAAAACATACGTGATATTATTAAGATATTCAGAAAAAGACTATTTTTTATGTATTACATTGTTTCATCGGAATACCGGAATGGAGAAAACAAAACCAGAACACGCACACACCGGACGGATTCCGGTATTCCGTCCGTTCCGACCCAGGCTTAATAATAATAACATAATCATGTCAATTGATTAGTTGTAGGATCTATCCAACCTTTGGCACTTTCTAAACAGTATTTTGCATCTATCAAATTATTATTTTTTACAGCAATACAGCTTCTCGAGACATATCGAACTACGTTCTGAAGCACCTCCAGTCAGGCAAGAATCGAGAAGACATCTCCCTGCAGCATGTGGAGGGAATGATTGAGCAGAGTTCTTTCAGCCAGGGGGGTAAGTCTAAAGTAACACATTTCAGACCTCCTAGTCATGTTGAATCTTTAAAGGGTACAACAACCCCAAAAAATATTCTTATAAATAAAATGTAACACTTTTAGTAGTCCATTCCGCCAAATATTTCAGAAAAATATGTTTCCGGAAAAAATTATATAATTGCGAAAAAAGCATCACCATACTACAACATGTGTTCATGGGTCTGCTTAGAAGACTACCTTTTGTCTAGGACGAACGCATTGTCCGTGATTCTTTTGTCTCCTAACGTACGCTTGAATAGAATTGGCGCATACATACGGCCATAATGATCTCGTAAGTAGTGGTAATTAATTGCATTGTTTATGAATTACACAAACCTTTGCAAAATGTTGGGCATCTATTTGATATCACATAACGGTACCAAAACATATAACTATGTGTTGTTCTTTGCCTGGTGGTCCTTTAAGCTGTTCATGACTAGCCCCCAAAACACTAGGGCTGGAGTCTATCGAGAAAGAATGTTGTACCAAAATCAAATAGTCTTTAATACTTAGGCCTTAAAATCCCCCAAAGTGTTTCTTAATTCTTGCAAGAATTAACAATATATTTCAAGGAGACAGGGCTTCATTTGGCATCAAGTTTCTTGAGATCAGCAAATTCTTTAACAAATGTGAAAGCCCCATTACGACAGCCTCTGGGAAACTACCCAAAGTATTGCGAAAATAAACATTGAGAGCTCATTAAAATATGACGTTTTTTATGTGGAATTTGTTTGCACAGTTTACATGTTAACATTAAAAACTTATCACATATTTTTTAAACAGAGAATTGGGCTTTCTTTCCAATACTTTTCATCCCCAGAAAGTGGATTTGAAAGCACCCCCCTGATCGATAAGTATCTCATCGTCAGTCACTTCATCAAGAAAATCAAGCTTTTTTTCTTCCAATATTTTGCACCTTCAGGAAGTGGATTTGAAAGCGCCCGTCTGATCGATAAGTACCTCGTCAGTCACTTCATCCCGTTTCTTCCACTGGAAACAACTCACGTCCGGAACTGTATCCACGCGGAGCTGAAACGTCACGTCCTACCACCACAGGTGAACGTTGAGGGCATCGTAGACGAAGTCCTGACGGAGCTCCAGTTCTGGCCCAAGGGGGTCGAGATATTTGCGACAAAAGGATGCAAGAGCGTGGTGGAAAAATTGAACCTTGCATTGTATAGGTTGCACAAGAATGTGAAAAGGACGTTACTTGATAATGAAGGCCCAAAGAAAGAACTATAATTTTACAAAGACGATTTTAAAGGACCATAAATGTGTGAGTGAATTCTTGTTTAGGCTCAATTTTGGCCTTGAAAAAATTTCATCTATTGGGAGTAAAAAGGTGATAAATTGAATCTTTCCCAATATTGCACAAGCTTTACGAAGAGGACTTTGCTTGAAAATGAAAGCGCAAAGAAGGAATTATTATTTTCTAAGATGATTTCAGAGGCCTCAATGATAAATATCTTGTCAGTCACTTCATCCCGTTCCTTCATCTGGAAACAACTCAATCTGGAACGGAATCCATGTGGAGCTTAAACGTTGCGCCATTCAACGTTGGAGGCATTGTAGATGAAGTCCTGAAGGAGCTCCAGTTCTGGCCCAAGGGGGTTGAGATATTTGCGACAAAAGGATGCAAGAGCGTGGTGGAAAAATTGAACCTTGCGTTGTATAGGTTGCACAAGAGTGTAAAACAGGACGTTACTTGAAAATGAAGGCGCAAAGAAGGAATTATGATTTCTTTGAGACGATTTCAGAGAACCATCACGGTGTGAGGGAAATCTATTGAAGGCCTAATATTTGTCAAGAAGAGTTGGGCTACTTGCAACAAAAGGTTGAGGATGACGTAGGTTGTCATGACATTCAATGCGGGCCTAAGGGGGTCAAGATATTTGTGACAAAAGGCTGCAAGAGCATGGTGGAGAAATAGAACCTGGCCCTTTATAGATTGCACAAGAAAATGAAGAGGGTGTTTTGCTTGAAAAGGAAGGTGCAAAGTCAGAATTAGGATTTTCTACAAATGACTTCAGATGACCATAAAGGTGTTAGTGCTCTCTATTCATGCCCGATACTTGCTTTTGAGAATTAAGCGACGATTTTGCAACGATAACCTGCAAGAGCATAGTTGAGATATTGAATCTGGCCCTCTATAGGCTTCATTATAATAAAAAGGACATTTCACTAGAAAATGAAAGCGTTGAGAAGGAATCATGATTTGTCCACATTAGATATTTGCAAGCTAAAGAAGTGAGAGAGATGTTTCATGACTATCTTTATTTGTATCATGGGCCCTGTTGCAGAAAGAAATACAATCGATTGTAAAGTTACAATTAATTGTAAGTCAGATCATGTGTACTAAATGCGCAAATCTGATTTTCTGACTTACAATTAATGGTAACCTAAAGTGACAATTTTGTCCAAAGCTCATGTGGACGATACGCCATGGATGTATCAACAGTATTATTAGAGAATTGTATCATGTCGATGTAAATCTTTCTCCATTATGATTCTGTTATATCATATGCCGCATTATTAAACAATATATAGTGATTATGTACATCGATTCTGCCTTCATATAATGGATGTTTTCTTGTACTTGGCAAAAATGGATAACAGACACTATATACATTGAATCGTCATTTTTTAATTAGTTTTTCTTATGCTTCAATTTGAAATATGGCTCTTACATTGGAAAGGATTGAATTGTATATCATTAGCGTACCCAGGATTTTTTCAAGGGGGGTGTTATTCCGTGGCCAAAAGATTTTGAGGCCGAGACCACTGGTTGAGAGTCGTGTAAGCAGGGGGGAGGGGGGGGGTCGTCAACAATTTTTAAGATTGTGGCCGAGACCACTGGATGAGAGTCGTGTAAGCGGGGGGGGGGGGGGGGGGGGGCGGGGGGGCGGGGGGGGGGGGGGAGTCCGAGACCATTGGTTATGATGGTCGAGACTAATAAAAAGTGGACCCAAGACCGGTAAAAAAAAAGTACCAGA